>VONZ01000136.1:600000-827500 GCA_012976165.1 Labeo catla | reverse complement strand
GTTAGTATGACAATATTTACACCTATCAATGCTTTGTTGACCAATTACCAACCAATGCTTAATTTTGCACGTCTGCGGTGTAGAAAGGTCCATTAGCAATTCAAGAAAAAACACTTAAGCAAAACATGGTCAGGTCAAAGTGTCTGAATAATTTTTGGTCCCAAATTTTTATTGATTTTATTGGTAGTCCACTGTATGAAGAATTTTTAGGTCTAATATATCACTGTTTATTTTGCTATCCTCAATTAGATAAATGAACTATAGTGTCCTGCACCCACTAGTAGAAAAAAATATATAAATAATAAAAAATTATATCTGGTGTCTGAATAATTTTTGGTTTGACTGTTTGTTGTATATTATCAGCTTATATAAAACTGGAATAGGAAAACATGTTTAAATATGACACACTTCAGGTTTAAGTCCTAGAACTAAGATGAAGAAGAAGGAAAGGCCGGCTGGTGTCCAGCACTGAGCTATTTTTGTCTATTCTGGATCTTCAGTTCTTCAATAGCACAGGAGGAAGACGTCAGCTGATCTCACTGTATCTCTCGGCATGCAGATCTGACTTTTACTGAGAATAAAACCGCTTCATATGTCGAAGCAGTCTATTGTAGGAAATATGGATGCGTGGTTTCACTGTGTGTCATTTCGTTTTCATTTTGCGATTTTGCTATGCAGTTTGTACTGCGTTGTGGTTCTTGCCATCTTAGAAAAATCGGGTAATTTTACACGTGTGATGTTTTTAAATTTTGAAATACTCTTAGTGAGTTTGTTCTGTTAAAAAAATGAAGAAAACTTATTAAGCTATCACAAACAATAAAAAAGGTGGAAAAAAAACAATGAAATTAATTGGTCAGAAAGTGTGGGAACCCGGCTACAGTAGGGAATGACGTTACACTTAACATGTGAAAGCTTGAGAAGTTGTTATCAAAGGGTGTTAATAAGCACAATATCAGTATAGCTGTTAGTGCTTGCCAAACTGATGTACGTCATGTGTGTATGTGTTTGTGTCTATAATAATAAGCCTGTAAGGCTTATCGAGTCACAATTTATCACCATAACTAGCAGTTTTACAGTTTTACTTTAGTTGTGTTCAATAATTGAACATTCTGTTTTGCACTGATGCCGCTTATGTTCATTGAGTTCCAAATATAGAAAGAAAAATAATTAAATGTGCACATATTCCAGTCAAAAAAAAGAAAGAAAAGAAAAAAGAAAAGAACAGACGCATTACCACATGATAATACACAGTAACATTCAAAAGCTTTTTTTTTTTTTAATTGTTTTTGACATTTTAACATCTTAAGCTCACCAAGGCTGCATTTATTTAATAAAAATACTCTGTTACCTGTAATATTGTGAAATACTATTATAATTTAAATTAAAAACAACTGTTATTTTATTATTTAAGATGTAATTTATTCCTGTGACGGCAAAGCTGCCCTAGTAAAAAAGTAATAGATATAAAATGCATTTATTTTATTCTAAGTGTAGTTCAAATCTATTAACATATTTACTGACATATCGCTTTAGACTTACCGATATAAAAATTGTAATTAAACTTTATTTAAAGTAGTACCTGTGCACAATGCACATTTCTTAATATTAAGTCTAAAATAATTTTAGACTTAATGTCACTATGGATGAGGATTGTATGATCTTTAAATAATATTGCTTTTTAAACGCATAACATTTAAAGTGTACCTAAAGTATACTTGCAATCGTTTCATTTTAGCACATTCAAATATACTTAAGCACATCTTTAGTTGGACTTCAGCACTACTACGCACAATTAAAGTGCATTAAGTACAAAATTAGTTATTCCAATTTAGCAGATGTTAAATATAACAGTTTAGTATAATAAAAGTACAATTGCAGGGTACTTTTATAGTACATAATATGTAAAAGTATCTGTACTTTCCTTTGTGATTATATTTTAAAATGTAATTTATTCCTGTGATGGCAAAGAGTCTTCAGTGTCACATGATCCTTTAGAAATTATTCTGATGTGCTGAAGTCTTATTATTATTAACATAATATGTTTAATACGTTTTTGGATTCTTTGATGAATAGAAAGTTCAAAAGAACAACATTTATTTGAAACAGAAATCTTTTGTAACATTATAAACTGTCACATCTGATCAGTTCAACGCGTCCTTTTAGAAAAAAAAGAAAACCTTACTGACCACAAGCGAGTTTAGTGTATAAACCATTTGTGGTTGAATTTCCAGGAAATTCATTACTCATATCATGACATGCTGTAAAAATTTGGTTGTACTGCCCACCCGTTGGGCAATGTTTCTGGCTCAGCTCTGAAGGCAGTGTGTCTTGTAACTTTGCATTGCGGTTGCACATTTTTATGTGCTTTTTTAATTACTTTCAGATATTTTTGAATATGCTCTGTGGTCACATGTTCTGTGTTCATACCTTCAAATGACAGTGTGAACATGTTGTTGACAAGGTTCCCAAACTCCCACTCAGCGAAGCTCTGAAATATTGTTGGTTGTCATATACGTCTAGTCAGATCTGTCGAGCGAGGGAGAAAAGAAAAAAAAAAAAATGGCGGTTGGTGCGTGAAGAATTAGTCTGAGGATGGATGAAAGACAGAAGGTGTTTGGCCACCAATCATGACACCTCATTGCTCTCTTCTTCTCTTTCCCTTTCCCTCTCTTTCTGTAAACACTCAACTCTATAGCACGGAGCTCAATTACCCCCCGCTCTGTCTCCAGGCTCCTCCTGCCACATTTAGATTGTGTCTTTTATCATTCCAAATTGACATTTATGCTTTTACTCCTATTGTTTTTCCACCGTTCCCACCGCTCATGTTGGGCAATTTATTTTAATCCCTGTCATGGCATGGCCTATAGCCTAGCAAAGCTTGGCTGCAGTAATTTCACCATTGCCATGCGCTGGAAACAAGAAGCCGCCACGCAGAGCTGTTGTCCCACATCTCTTCCTCCATTCCTCCGCCTGTCTCACCAGCACCAGCTCATTTTTTCTGGCCCATTCACTCTTTGTCGCATCTGTCTTTCTTTTCCTATTTTACACTATTTTTACTAATAATGTATCTTGAGTTAAAGCTGGTGTAATTTTTCAACTTATTGTCTGTATTGCAAGAGAAGAAGACCCACCTTGGCTGCTTTTGTCCTAGTTCTTTGAGATCAGGATTCTGAATGTTCTGCTATTGTGGCTTGTACAATGTATTTGTTATTTGATTTTTTACCCTCTAGGGTAAATAATAATTTTCTCTTACATGAACTGTTTTTATTTGCAAAAACAAGTGATGGCAGTTGCTGATAGATTTTATTTTATTATTTAATTTTATTTATTTTTTAATTTAATTTAATTTAATTTTATTTGTGGCTTTTTACTTTTGAATGTATTTGTATATATATATATATATATATAAACATAAGGATGGTAAATTATATGAATCTCAGACATGAGTATGGTATATCTTTCTACAATATACACAATGCTACTTAAAAAATGTTTTAAAAGATCTGATTGTTACAATATAATTTGCAGATTATGTACATATTTCTTTTGTTCCTGGTTCTGTACACCTTTTGACTATATTTTTATATTTTAAAAACCATAAACATGGTAAATTATATGAATCTAAGACATGAGTATGGTATATCTTTCTATAATATACACAATGCTATTTAAAAAAAAATGTTTAAAAAGCTGCCCTAGTGAAAAATGCATATACTAAAATGCATTTAAATACATTTATTTCATGCACAATATTTACATTTACATATTATGTTCTTAAAAATACCCTGCTACTGTAGTTTTATATTTAAAGTCTGCTAAATTGGAACAACTATTGTGTACTTAATGCACTCTTTGTCATATCTGTTTTGCTCTTTCTGTTTCTATTTTACATTATTTTTACTAATACTGTAGCTTGAGTTAAAGCTGGTGTATTTTTTTAACTGCACAGTCAACGCTAGATAAAATATAATTGAATTAAATAAAAAATATTTATTGATATTTAATATTAATATACTTTCTGTCCAATTTTATGGATGACTTTCAGTAAAAGTGTGTTTTTTTTTATTGGCTTGTATTTTTTAAATGTACTATTATTAAAATGATTGAGTTAAGACATTTCACATGATTTTATATTATTAAAATAACAATAATTATTAAAATCATTTTCGGTTTTGGTGCATCCAGAATTTTCGGTTCCAATTTTGGCCCAGAATTTTCATTTTGGTGCATCCCTAATATAAAATATAAATTAATATAATAAATACATTTAAAAAAAAATTATAATAAAAATAATAATAAATTGTAAACAAATAAATGATAATAAGAAACTAAATAAAATAATAAAATAAACAATAGCAGACACAAAATTATTTTGAAAATGGTCTAAATCTGACTGTTACAATATAATTTATCTATTCATTTACTTTAATGTAAAAGTAACTGAAAATAGCTGGATATAATCTGTGTGTGTGTGTGTGTGTGTGTGTGTATGGGGGCGGGGCAAGAGACACACCTTCTACGTTATTCCTTTTGATATATGCATGCTCGCGGCAGACAGAGGAAGCCGAATAAATGATATCTTCCACTATATCTTTACAGCAGTTTCTCACTGATATGTCTTTATGTAAGTGTGTCTTTTTGTTTAGATTTTTTAAGAAGGACATGCTGGCAGGAAGAGCAGGAAGTTTCGATTTAGGCAAAAAGGCCTTTTCTGAACCCACATAGTGTCGCTTTCCCTGTGTTGCTTGTCGACTATTTTGTCTGCCTCCGCCGCTCGCTCGCTGAATCAAAACTCAATTATTCATAAACACTACTAAATGGTGAAGAACGGAAAGCTGAGGGAGAAAGAAACACAGCCTTGTGAAAAGAGAAAGTGATGGAGGCTGGTGGGAAATAAATGAATGTCAGTAACAGGGGACAGAATAGCTTCACAGCTGTTTCGTGTCCCAATAAATCGAGCGTTATGAAGCCCGTTTTGTAAGCGGAAGTTTGGAGAGGGAACGAGCTGCAGGAGCGCACAATCTGTGACCTTGTGTCATGAAAGAGTTTCTTTCCCTGCACAAAATAAAGCGTATTTAGTTCGTTTTACAGAACTCGATCATAAACCACACCAGGGTGAAATTTTGTTATTGTCTGTATTGCAAGTGAAGAAGACCCACCTTGGCTGCTTTTGTCTAGTACTGTCTAGGATTCTGAATGTCCTTCTGTTGTGGCTTTTACAATTTATTTATTATTTGATTTTTTACCCTCTAGGGTAGGCTGATATATCAATTCTAAAATAAAAAGATAATAATTGGCACTTACAAGAACTATTTTTATTTGCAAAAATAAGTGATGGCAGTTTCTGATAGCTTATTTTTATTTATTTATTTATTTTATTTTATTTTATTCACTGTCACATGATCCTTTAGAAATCATTGTACAGTGCTGGTTTGTTCTTATTATAAGTGTTAAACTCAGCTGTTAATATTATGCTGAAACTGAGATACATTTGATGAATTAAAGTTCAAAAGAACCAATTTTATTTATTTTATTTTATTTTATTATTTTATTTTATTTTATTTTATTTATTTGTTTGTCTTCAATGTAACATGATACTTCAGAAATCATTGTACAATGCTGGTGTGTTATTATCGTCAATGTTGAAATCAGTTGGTCTGCTTAACGTTATGCTGAAACTGAGATAAATTTGATAAAAACAAGTTCAAAAGAACAGATTTGTTTTATTTTTATTTTTATTTTGTTTTATTTTATTTTATTTTATTTTATTTTATTTTAATTTTTATTTACTGTCACATGATCCTTCAGAAATCATTCTACAATGCTGGTTTGTTATTATTGTTGTTGCTGAAATCAGTTCTGCTTAATAATATTCTGAAACTGAGTTACATTCGATTAATAAAGTTCAAAAGAGCATTTTATTTTATTTTATTTATTTTATTTTATTTTATTATTTTATTTTATTATATTATATTTTATTATTATTTAATTTTATTTAATTTAATTTTATTTTTAAACTGCCATGTTTTTCTGTGCATTTAAGGGTTTTACAGTATAACAACAATTTCAAAAAGAAAGCACAACACACACCTTTTGACTATATCTTTATATTTCAAAATAACATAAGCATGATAAATTATATGAATCTTAACCATGAGTATGGTATAACTTTATATAATATACACAATGCGATTTACAATAAAGCTGCCCTAGTGAAAAATAAATATACTGAAATGTATTTAAATACATTTATTTCATGCTAAGTGCAAATACATGCTAAGTAGTACAAATTAATTTACGTATTATGTACTTTAGTGCTGAAGTCCGACTAAAGATACACACACTTAAAAATAAAGGTGCTTTAAAAGGTTCTTCACAGCGATGCTGTAGAAGAACCATTTTTGGTTCCACAAAAAAACTATTCAGTCAAAGGTTCTTTAAAGAACCATCTCTTTCTTACCTTTTAATAATCTGAAGAACCTTCTTTTGCCACAAAGAACCTTTTGTGAAACAGAAAGGTTCTTCAGATGTTAAAGGTTCTTAATGGAACCATTTAGACAAAAAAGGTTCTTCTATGGCATCGTGAAGCACCTTTATTTTTAAGAGTGTGCTTTAAAAGTGGAATTACTGCAAGTCTACTTTAGGTACACTTGAAATATTTTTCATTTAAAGACCAATATTATTTAACGATCATACAGTTTTCATCAATAATGACATCAAAATATATTTTAGTCTTAATATTAAGAAATGTTCATTGTGTACAAGTAGTACTCCAAATAAAGTTTAATTACAATGTTTAAACCAGTAAGTCTCCAGCGATATGTCAGCAAATATGTTGATAGACTTGAACTATACTTCGAATAAAATAAATGTATTTTAAATCTATTATTTTTTACTATTTATATGTATTCTCGTGCATCATTTATATATGCTGTATGACAACAAAATATTACAGTTTTTTAGTTTGTCAATAGTTATAAAGAATAAAAAACTATTTTATATTAAATGGAAAACTTTATATTAATTTTAAAATTGTTATCAGCCTATTTCCTCTTCTTAGTTACTGTTATTGGCAAAATCCACTATTGGTTGACCTTTAGTCAACTCTTTTCTGTTGAATTAAGTTGCCGTATGTTCCAGATAGCAAATTCATAGCTACACACCCTGGCAATCAATATCTCTTTCCACAGGCGTCTTAAATGACCCCCTGTCTTCTACCTCCTGCTTGGGTAAGATGTGCACATTACAGTGAGAGGTTTCGTATTTAGTCTCTTTCACGTAACTCTGTGCTAGTCACAGTAGTCGCCTGTAATCTCTGCATTACTGTACTGACTTTAGCTCCGTTCTCTGGCTGTGAGCTCCACGTCCCGTATAATGGAAGCGCAGGAGCGGCCCATTGTCCCTCTGTGATTCCAGCGCTTCACACTGAGACCCCTGGCGTGCCGTTCTCGCATGCGAACGAGAAGAGAATCCCACAAGCGCCATCCTTTATTTGTCCATTGAAGGCCACTGTCACAGCAGCCCATTCAGTAGACGCTTCTTCTGCGCCTGTCGCATCAATTTCGGCCGACTACGCCAGGTCCCCTTGAAAAAACAAAGACGACGCCTTGGCCGTGGCAGCGCTTTAAACCCTTAAAAGCACAAGTTCCTCCCTGCCTTTGTTCCAGAATGTGGAAAATGGCCGGGCTGGTTTTGATGGGCATGTCATTGGGCGATAATCCAGTGTTTTGAGCACCATTGTTGGAGCCGAAGAGTTCCTCCAGAGTTCCTCTGGCGCTGTAAGCTGAGAGAGCAGGGCTTTGTGCCCGGCCGGGTTTTGTCGCGCTCCGTTTTTAGAGCGCTCTGACACACTGCATGTAGAGAGATTACACAGCCCTGGCCCTCAGACCGTAGCCGATCTCCCGTTGGTCTGAAATCCTCTTTCATCTCAGAACCTCTTCTTAAGGGACACAAAGGCACTTTTGAATCCCTTGCTTTCCCCTCTTTTCACAGGCTCCTGGAAGAATTTGCTTCCGTTTGACCTCATGCGCCGATGTTGGGAGGTGCGGCGGAGGGTGTGAAACGCGCATTATCATATTCGCTGGGTTGTTTGCAACTGCTACGTTGAAGAAAAACTAATAAAAGGCGGAATATATGACAGAAATAAACCTAGGCCTTTGTGCTAGTTCATGTGGATAATTGAATTTTTACATTAGACACTCAGAAACATAGACACATCTGTTAAACCTCTAGACATGCTTGAAAACACTATTTGTTCAGAGACCGTAAGGTGGGGCAAATATTTTCCTTTATTATGTGCTGTAAAAAAACAATACCTAGTTCCTATGCATCTCAGAGATGACCGAACAATAAAACACTACATGCTGTCATTGAAAGTTTATAAAATGAACATAAAACACTAGGACTAGAACTAGGTTATTTCTCTTATTATTGCACATTTTCAAAATTATGAAGGTTTTGTATATTATATTATATTATATTATATTTAGAATTCATATTATACACTACCGTTCAAAAGTTTGGGGTCAGTAAGACTTGTAATAGTCTTTAAAGAAGTCTCTTATGCTCATCAAGGCTGCATTTATTTGATTAAAAATATAGAAAAAAACCAGTAATATTGCAAAATGTTTTTACAATATAAAATAATGTTTTTTATTTTAACATACTTTAAAATAGAATTTATTCCTGTGATGAAAACTGAATTTTTATCAGCTGTTACTCCAGTCTTAAGTGTCACATGATCCTTCAGAAATCATTCTAATATGCGGATTTATTATTAGAATGATCAATGTTGGATAATATCAACAGTTGTGCTGCCAAATATTTTTTGGAACCTGTGATTTTTTTTTTCAGGATTCTTTCATGAATAACAAGTTTAAAAAGTACAGTGTTTATTCAAAATATAAATATTTTATAACAATGTAAATTATTTATTATTAACTTTTAATAAACTTTTAATTATTAACTTAATACATCCTTGGTGAATAAAAGTATTAATTTCTTAAAAAAAAAAAAAAAAAAGAAACAATAAAAATGTACTGACCCCAAACTTTTGAACGGTAGTGTATATTAGAATGTAATAGAATTATGAATTTGTATACTATATTAAATTCTATTATATTATGTATTATATTAAAATGTTGTTATATTTCTATTTTTAAGTTTATATAAAAAATAGTTTTAAAAATCATATTGATTTCACTTTTTTCTTGAAAATTAACTTTAGTATAATATTTTTTTACAATTGTTTGATGACTTTTTTTATACTCATTCAGACTTCATTCAGTCTATTATATTATATTATACTATATTTATTATACTTAAACATTGTTATATTTTTACATTTATATAAAATATTGTTTTAAAAATTATATTGATTATTTTCCCCTGTTTTTTTTTTTTTTGAAAATTAACTTTAGTATAATCGTTTTTTCAATGTAAGTAATACAATTGTTTCATGAGTTTTTTATACTCATACAGACTTCATTCAGTCTATTATATTATATTATATTATATTATATTATATTACACCTGTTTCTTGAAAATTAGCTTTAATATAACAGTTTTTTCAACGCAGGTAATACAACTGTTTGATGACTTTTTGAGATTTATATATATATAAATTGATGTAGCAAGCATGTCAAAATCTAGAAGGCAATACTAATTTATTATTGTTTGCATAATTATAGAGACTTAATTCAGTATAATCTATTATTATATTATATTATATTATACTAAAATAGTTATAAAAAAATCATATAAATATTGTTTTAAAAATGATCTTGATGATTTTTTCAATGCAAGTAATACAAATGTTTGATGACTTTTCGAGATGTAGCAAGCATGTCAGGAGCTAAAAGGCAATACATCTTCAATTTTGTTTTCATACTTATAGAGACTTCAATCTAATCTAAAATCCAGCCATGTTTTATTTCTCTACCTAGCAATAGATTTTATCTTCTTTTTGTGTCTGCTTAGATCTTATTATCCATAATTGAGCCCTCTTTCTGTTGCAAAATGTCTAGCATTTTACCTCTCCTCCTTTCAGTTGCAAGCATTTCACGCATGACTACTGAACAGTAAACAGATTACAGCTCCATTGAATTAAAGTAACCTTAACAACCTGACGTTCTGAATTTGTGGTCTAAAAAACATTTTACTGACAGCATCCTATAAGGGAACATAAAGGAAGAGATGTTTTGTGTTTAATGTCCCTTTTCCCTCTCTCTTTCAGGTGCGTCCAGTCATCACAGTCAGACCTCCCTTCGACCTCCTTTGCCTCCCCCGCACAACCACCACCAGTCATCGGCTAATTCCCTCAATCGCAGCAACCAGGCCAGCCGGCGGAACCCGCAGAGCCACGCACCTACTGCCGCCCCGCCAGATGGACCCTCCACCCCTGAATCCGTCCAGCTCCAGGACAGTTGGGCTCTTAACAGCAGTGTCCCGCTGGAGACACGGTAAGTTTCACAAACACACCAAAAGGCACCTGCTAGGGCTGCAGATTTCTTTTTTGGAAAATTATAGTGCTATTGTATATTTTTATTGACTGCATATTATGGTGTGGGACGTCAATAAACATACATTCTCCTTGATATTATAAGCATTAATGATCTTTTAATGATCCTTGTGTTATGTCCTAATAAAAGGGACTGTATTGTCAGATCATAGTAATTCAAAGAGTTTCGTGAAAGAGCCTAAATATGAAATCATATTAACTATTAAAATGCATGAATTAATTTTATTCATATTGCATTACAATATTAATAATTATTTCATGAAATAATATCATCTATTTGTTTGATGACTAATTATAGTATAAACATTATTTTACAGACATATAATGTATGTTTTTATATCTTATATTTGTATTGCATTATTAATTTTCATTTAAATGTCATTCAGTTATATTCAAAATTTATTATATAAAATAATATAATATATATTTGTTTTGTGAGTAATTATACAGTAATTGTTCTAAATAAAATTATAAAATTTCAAATCCCCAGATACATATCTATAAATATATATGGAACAAAGTAAACTAAAAGCGAACACTTCCAGACTTTTATTTACTAAATTATTGGTTTATATGCCATTCAAATGTTTGGGTCAGTAAGATTTTTAATGTTTTTGCATTTATTTGATCAAAAAAACTGAAAACACTTTTACATTTTAAAATAAAATATTGTAATGTAACATTGTAACATGTAATGTTTTAAACTATAATTCATGATACAAAGCTGAATTTTCAGCATCATTACTTCAGTCTTCAATGTCACATGATCCTTCAGAACGCATTCTAATATGCTGATTTATTATCAATGTTGGAAACTCTTCTACTGAATATTTTTTTTTGTCAGAAACTGTTGTACTGAATTTATTTATTTATTTATTTTATTTATTTATTTTTTGGAATCTGTGATACATTTTTCATGGTTAATAAAATATAAATAAAAAGTTACAAAGAACAGCATTTATCAGAAATAGAAATGTTTTGCAACAATATACACTACTGTGCAAAATTATGGGGTCAGTATTTTTTTTTCTTTTTTTTCTTTTTATTAAGAAATTAATATTTTTATTAAGCACGGATGTTAAATTGATTTAAAAAAGTGATAGCAAAGTATTACATTGTTATACTTTTCTGAATAAATGCTATTCTTTTAGATTTTTTTATTCATCAAGAATCCTGAAAAAGGTATCACAGGTTCCAAAAAAAATATTAAGCAGCACAAACGTTTCCAACATCACTGTGATCATAATGAGCATATTAGAATGATTTCTGAAGGATCATGTAACACCGTAGTAATGATGCTGAAAATTCAGCTTTGCATCACAGGAATAAATTATATTTTAAAATATATTAAAATAGAAAATGGTTATTTTAAATTGTAATAATATTTCACAGTATTACCGTTTTTGATCAAATAAACAGCCTTGATGAGCACAAGAGACTTAAAAAAAAAAAAACAATAAAAATCTTACTTATCCCAGACTTTTGAGTGGCAGTGTATATGAATATATACTTGAGTATTTATATAAATATAATATTAAATTGAATTTTGGCAGTCGCTGCATCTAATTATACTCCAGTCTACTGTGCACAGACACAAAAGACACAAACCCATATCACCCACCCACCCGGAGACCCTCACCAAATACTTAGTCACAGCCTGTCACACTCACACACACACTGGATTGTGTCTGCTGGGTCTCTGTGGGTTGTATTTTTTGTTTGTTTATTGTCTAGTATAGTGTATCTCTTCTTGCAGGACTGGAGGGTTGCTCCCCTTGACTCAACAATACTGTCCTCTATTGCTGTATGCACTATTTATGAGACACACACTCTTTTTGTGTCTATTTCTTGTTCTCTCTCTCTCTGTCTGTCTTTGGTTCCCATCCCCCTATCGTTCAGATGTTTTATTCACCAGGTTCTCCGATACACACCACAACCCAGTTCCTTTACCACCCCACCCAGCACCTCGACACATACGTCATGCCGCAGAATCCATGAAGAGCCAGGCCACACACGCATAAACATTCACACACACCCCACGTCCATCAGCGCCAGTCACCATCCATCTCTGCACAGATCCCTTCCCCTCTCTTTCTGTGTCTCCGTCGCTCTCTCCGATAAAAAAATTGACACTCACTTTCAGATGAAGCAAGCGCCGCCTGAAAAATAGGTCATGCGATGGCACGCATGCAAAGCAGGGCTGCAACGGCGTGCACGGGATACGAAAAGTTCTGCTATGAATGCTGGAGTACTAGCAAGAGAGGAATAGGGCCATATGGTGACAGATTGGTTGAGAGTCGCAGAAAGTGAGGAATGTGCAGCTGTCACATTAGATGAAGTGTCTCAGTGGTCGGGAGTCTGGAGCCGAGGGGACCGCAGGTGGAGCAGGCAGGAGTTCGAAGCGAGTTTTTACCACCGGCGAGCGCAGCTGCCGAGCGGCCACAGGTTTGCTTCTTCAATATTCTCTACGCACTCGCACGCAAATGCACTCTCAGATCCTTCAAACGTATCAAGCTGCCTCCAGACGCTGGACGGACTACCCACAATCCCCTGACACTTCAAAGCTCTACCCTTGGCTGGCAGATTAGAATGACTTCTTTCAGGGCATATGGACGTGACCTTAAACACCCTCTACTTCATATTGCTTTGTCTGTTAGACAGCCCGGTCTGCCACAAAGTGCAAACCCAGCACTTCTCACAACGTTTTCGTGGGATAAATACCATCGGGTATTTACAGAGGCAATTTACAGCTACTCTCAGCTCTGACGTATTTTTGTAGTGGGGTCGGTGGGGTGATTTGACCCACTATTTGATACGGCTGTCAGGCCCGTGGCTATTAGGACGCGTGAATCTAATCTTTAGTATAGAAAGTTATCAAATAATCAAAAATATTTTTAAAAAATATATAAAATATATAAAAATGTAACATTTGTATATTTTTTTCATCTGGAATATTTGGTTTAGAAAGAATGTTTAGCGTGGTAGCATCATGTATAAACTAAAATATTAAAATAAAATAAAAAATACTTGAAAACACTGAATACTAAAAACAGTTCTAAAATATGTAATCCCTAGTGAAAAATAAATTTCATCCTAAGTGTACAATACATTTACATATTTATGTACTTAATAAAAATACCCTGCAGTTGTACTTTTAGTATACTAAACTGCTATACTTAAAGTCTGCTAAACTGAAAAAACTAATTTTGTATTTAATGCACTTTAATTGTGTGAAAGTAGTGCTGAAATCCAACTAAAGATGTACTGACGTATATTTTATTGTGCTAAAGTGTATCTATTGCAAGTATACTTTAAATGTTTTGCATTTAAAGACCAATATTATTAAAAGATCATACAATTCTCATCAGTAGTGACATTAAAACACATTTTAGACACAAGTACTCTAATTGTAATTTTTATATCAGTAAGTCTTGAGTGATATGTGAGCAAATATGTTAATAGATTTGAACTATACTTAGTATGAAATAAATGTATTTTAAATATATTACTTTTTTAAAAGGGATTTTATTCAATGAACTGCATTTACTGTTGAAGTCAAAAGTTTACACACACCTTGCAGAATCTGCAAAATGTCAAAATGCATGTTATTTTATATTTAGTACTGACCTGAATAAAGTATTTCAGATAAAAGACATTTACATATAGTCCACAAGAGAAAATAATAGTTCAATTTATAAAAATGTGCCCGTTCAAAAGTTTACATACACTTGATTCTTAATACTGAGTTGTTACCTATATGATCCATGGCTGTTTTTTGTTTGTTTGTTTGTTTGTTTGTTTAGTGATAGTTGTTCATGAGTCCCTTGTTTGTCCTGAACTGTTAAACTTTCTGCTGTTCTTCAAAAAAAGACTCTTCAGGTCCAACAAATTCTTCGTCAGAAGGTTCAAATGCTCTCTGATGTTCTGATGAATTTGAAAATCGGGGTACATTTTGCTCATTTTGTCTTCTGGGAAACATGTAAGTATCTTCTGCAGCTTCTGAAAGGCTAAATAAAAAATATATATATATATACATATGATATTTAGGCAAAATAGGAAAAATGTATACATCTTCATTCTGTTTAAAAGTTTACACCCCTGGCTCTTAATGCACAGTTGCGTATGAGTCCCTCAATTGTCCTGTTGTAAAAAGATGGATCTCAAAATCATACAGTCTTTGCTGGAAAGGGTTCAAATACACAAAATTGCTGAAAAACCAAAGAATTTGTGGGACGTGAAGGATTTTTCGGAAGAGCAGCGGGCAGTTTAACTGTTCAGAACAAACAAGGTATGTAACTATTTGTTGCGTAATATCTACTAAACAGCAGTATTTATATATTTATTCATCAAAAAGTACATATATAATAAAATAAAATAAATTGTATTTTTGTGATCGTATTATTGAGGAGGGGCTATTCAATAAGCCATGGGAATGAACTGATTCAATAAAACAAATATTAGATTTCCCAACCATATTACAGATAGATAGGAGAGCGTGTTTCATTACTCATACTGTGGCATCGGTTGTCATGCTATGCCATCACTTGATGAAAAAAGTAGCTTCTGGAAAAGCTGTTTTCTTGTTTGAAAACAGCTGAACTACTGTCAAGCAAAAACTACTGGACTGAAAAATGTTAGTTACATTAGAAACATCACTTCTTTTGGATGTAGTTTAATTTAGTTGCTAGGATTTTTGTTGTAATTATATCTTAAATCTCTTGGTGACAGATAAAAATAAACAATTTCGTTGTTCTGGCCATTGTCACAAGTGAACCTTAATAGGCACATTTTCCCAAGCTTACTGGTCTACATGAACAGACTTGTTCAGTGCTTTAACTGCTGAGTTTCTGCCGCACAGAGGGGAAACTCCAGATGCTCGAAGGTTTGAAAAAATGCAGGCTTACAGTGTCTAGCTATGCAAGACTAATTATCTTATGAAATATGATCTCCATCGTTATCTCCCGTCAGTGCATAAGAAATGGCCCAGTTCTGAGGAGCAGCAGAGAGAAGAAACTTTTTTTATTCAAACTGTTTTCCTCCGGGACGTCACACCACCATCAAAATCTCAACAGAGTGTTAGCATGAGTGTGTGGTAATAGCGCAGTATCAGAGTGCGCTGAACACTTGAGCTTTGGGAGCTCTCCTCCACAGTCGTGAGTTTTCAGCCTCTCGTTCAGGAAACTCTGTATTTATCCAGAAAAAAAACTGGGCCTGCCGTAGAGATAGAGCCCAATTAGAGGTGGTTTACTTGGGCTAAAACTCCTGCAGTGCCCCCCTGAGCTGGAGCTAATGACGGTGTGCTCCATCTTAGTGGACGGAAATGGGAGAAGATTCTCTATTAGGCGTCAGGGAAGAGCTTGTGTGTCTGCCTGCTGTCTTTTTCTTTTCTTTTTCCCTTCTATCGCTCTCCCCGTGGGCTTGTTTGAAACACCGGTGTCATTTCTCTCACTTGTTCTGCACATGACTTGTCATTCCCTAACAGGCCTCTAACTTCTCCGCAGAAAAATACAGAGAAGAAATACTTGCCATTCCTGCTCTGAATCGCAGCTATCGCTAACTGCTTTTGTTCGTCGCCAGATATATAAATGGCCCAGGTGGAATCTGCACACTTTCATGCACAGACTTTAGGGGGGAAATCTGTGGAAAGGATCAAACATGGTAAAATATGTTAAGCTGAGAGTACTACAAGTTCAGTAGAGGTGGAAACTACATACACTCCTGTTCAAAGATCGGAATGATTTTTAAATATTTTTGAATATTTGTTGTAATTTAAAGGATTAGTTCACTTTTCCTGATAATATGCTCACCTCTATGTCATCAAAGATGTGTCTTTCTTCAGTTGAAAAGGAATTGAGGTTTTTGAGGAAAACAATCCAGGATTTTTCTCCATATAGTGGATATCAGTGGGGACCAACGGACTGAAGGTCCAAACTGCAGTTTCAACACAGCTTCAAAGAGCTCTACAGGATCCCAGCTGAGGAATAAGGCTCTTATCTAGTGAAACAATCTGTCATTTTCTAAATATATATATATATATATATATATAAATTTATATACTTTTTAACCAGAAATACTCATCTTGCACTAGCTCTGCATCTGCAATGTTGCGCATTAAATATAATAACATTGGAAAGGTTGTGTGTGGTTATGTTTATAAAGCGAACATGCAAAGAAAGTCAAACGCTCTTTGTAAAAAAAGGTGATTTTGAAGTTGAAGAAGAAAGTGAGAAAGTGTTTTTCGCCTACCATACCGTTTTGTACTGAATTACACATTTTTTTTTTAGAAAATGACTGATCATTTTGTTAGACAAGACCCAAGCTGGGATCATGTACAGCACTTTGAAGCTCCACTGAAACTGCAATTTGGACCATCAACCCGGTGATCCCCACTGAAGTCCACTATATAGAGAAAAATCCTGAAATGTTTTCTTAAAAAAGCCCTTTTTTGCTTAATATATTTATGCAAGCCCTTTTTTCAGGGTCATCTCATGAATGTAAAGTTTAAAAGAATTGCATTTATTTGAAATGGAAATCTGTAATATTAAACATGTTTTACTGTCACATAAAAATGCATCCTTGATAAATATATAAATTTCTTTAAAAATGATTTTACCAAAACATTTTTGTTTTTATTATTATTATTTTTCTGTTAATATGTTAAATTAAAAAGGTAATTTTCTTTCTGACCCTTAAAATGTTCATGTCTTTCTTTCTGCAGTCGTAAAGAAATTATGTTTTTTGAGGAAACCATTTCAGATTTCTCTATATATAATGGACTTCTATGGTGCCCCCGAGTTTGAACTTCCAAAATGCAGTTTCAAAGGATTCTAAATGATCCCAGCTGAGGAAGAAGGGTCTTATCTAGCAGCGATGTAGGACAATGTTGAAGTTGGAGGAGAAAATTAAATGTTTGTTTTTTTTTCCGAAATACCCTAACTGTAATGAACCGGAATACACAATAGTTCACGCAGAGCTACTATATACAAGACGAGCGTTTGAGGTTAAAATGTATATAAATTGTACATTCTTTTAGAAAATAACTGATCGTTTCGCTAGATAAGACCTCCTCAGCTGGGATCGTTTAGAGCCCTTTGAAGCTGAATTTAAATTGCATTTTGGAAGTTCAAACTCGGGGGCACCATAGAAGTCCATTATATGGAGAGAAATCCTGATATATAAGTTTTATAAATAAGTTTTCCTCAAAAAACATATTTTTTTTACGACTGAAGAAAGAAAGACATGAACATCTTAGATGACAAGGGGGTGAGTACATTATCTGTAAATTTTGTACTCTTTTATATATATATATATATATACATTTATAGACAAGTAAAAATCTGAAATTAAAATATTACCTCACTGTTGAGCTTTAAGATTTCAGCTTGCACAGATCCTGCTATATATAGGTCTGACTATAATGTCTATAAATCAAGCAATTATACTGTAAAATATACTAATCTTTTAATACCTCTGTGCATGCATTAATTATGTCTTTTATGGGATTTACATTTACATGGGTTTACATTTCATCTGAACTAAGGGGAGTATGTATTTTTTGACATTGTTAAGTATTCAGAATGCATTTTTAGACTCACTTGAACTGCTGTTTTTTTCCTCACTCTCAATGGCCAAAGTGTGGATGCTTCAATTCCCAGATGGTACAAAATAGAGACATGTTGTGCGACATTATTTTCTTAAGTGGATGAGAATAGCTCTTATCTAGACACTTCACTAGCTGGAGACGGATGAGAATAAAGTGGACAGAATGTAACAGGCTCAGTTTGAGGTTTCTGAATGCTGCCACTGCCTCTTATATTGAGGACGGCAGTAGATCGATGTGCTGTATGAGAAAGAGAGAAAGTCTCTAGTGAGCCCTATCAATGGACCTCAACATAAAACCATTTTTGGTTGGCTGGGCTTCCTGTGGACATTTATCATATTTTGAGTTTGTGGAAATAAACAGCAGACTTGCATCTATGAAGTGACCATATATTTTGGTCATTACATGCAAACAGCAAAGGACCTTGGCCCTGTAAACGATGTTGAACACCAAACCAGAGGCTTTGTTACGAATCGGAAATCCCAATTAGGCTGAATGTTTTGGACAGTTCGGACTGTTTATATATTTGTGCAGAATACTAATTCACCTTGAGAGATGTTTGTGTTTGCATTCTCTGTTAAATCTCATGTTTGCTTGTTAATTGCTCTGGACCTTTCCGCCTCTCCCACAGGAGGAGAGAAAAGGTGTTTACTGTGAAAGTGAGATTTTTTGCGGCTTTGCCTTGTTTTTGCTTATTGCCATTTTTCTCGGTCGTGGTCTGTTTGCGCTGGATGGTGTGGATGGCTTGCTGGTGAGATGTCCCAGTAGGGCGAGCATTCTCTGATTGGTTTGCTGCTGTTTGTTTGCTAAGACAAGTTATCAATTTTTTTAACAAATTAAAATGTGCAAAAACATTTTCAAAAGTGATTAGAAGCACCATACAGTACATACAACAGGGATGTTTCAAAATTTTAATTCACTGTGATGAAGAAGCTCTACTAATTCATATTCTGGCATAAACTGTCATAAACAAACGTACGGTTATCATCTTGAGGAATTATTTTGATTTTTGCAGTAGTTGAAAAAAGCACAAAGCAGCTTTGATAGAATTTGTATACACCACCTTAAATTTAGTGATATACAGTGCCTTGCAAAAGTATTCATACCCCTTAATTTTTTTTTTGTTCACGTTTTATGATGTTGCTGCCCTATGTTAAATTGCTTTAAATGCCTATTTTCCCACATCAATCTACACTTCATATACCATAATGGTAAAAAAATAAATAAATAAATAACATCTTTGAACATTTATTACAGGAAAGTTCTTGTTCTTGATCATTTAGCTCAGGAACATTTTTATTGTAGATGTTACTATACTTCGAGTGGAGTTCACCTGTAACAAATTCATTTGAATAAGTATGATTTGGAAAGGCACACACATCTTAATAAAAGGTCTAACAGCTGAAAATGCATATCAGAGAAAAAAACCAAGCCCTGATGTCAAAAAAAAAAAAGGATTACATCAAGTCATGACATCACATGTATGGGGAAGAGTTAAGAAAAAAAAACTATTGCATTGAAGGTTCACAGAAGCATGTAGTTTCTGTTACCCTTAAAGGTAGAAGTTTGAAATAACCAGAATTCTTCCTAGAGCTGGCCTCCTGGCCAAACTGAGCAATTGATGGAAGGGCTTTGGTTGGACTGGTGATAAAGAACCTGATGGTCACTCTAGTTGAGCTCCACAATCATATATGGAGATAGGAGAAACTTACAGAAGGACAAACATCACTGCAACACTCCACCAATCTGGACTTTATGGCGTTGTGGCCAAACTCAATTCTGTACTCAGTGAATACACATGAAAACACACTTGGAATTTGAAAAAAAGCACCTAAAGGACCCTCAAACCGAGAGAAACAAGAGTCTTTGGTCTGATGAACCTCTATTCCAAGCATCATGTTTGAAGGAAACCAGGTACTGCTCATCACCTGCAGAGTACCATCCCAACAGTAAAGTGTGCTGGTAGCAGCCTTTTGCTGTGGGGCTGTTTTTCAGTGGCAGAGACTAAAGGACTCGTCAGAGATGAAGAAAAGCTCAATGCACCAAAATATTGAAATAGCCTTAATGAAAACCCAGTCCAGAGCATTCAGAATCTCAGACTAGGCAGAAGGTTCACCTTCCAACAGGACCATAACCCTAAGCACACCGCAAGAGTGGCTTATAAACTCTGTGAATGTCCTGTGCAATAGCCTGTGCATGAACACAATCAAACATTTCTGGAGAAACCTGAAAATGTGTGTCTGGCCCCATCCAAGCTGACAGAGCTTGAGAGGTGAAGAGGAGAGGAGAGGATTGTGAGATAACTGTCAAATACTGATGTGCAAGACTTGCCACATCATACCGAAAAAGACTTGAAGGTGTACAACTGCTTCAGCTAAGTACTGAGTTAATTCATACTGGGTATGAATACTTATGCAATGAACATATTTCAGTGGTTTTTTGTTTTGTTTTGTTTTTTTGCTTTGCCATTATGGTATATGGAGTGTAGATTGATGTGGGGGAAAAAAAGTAATTTAAAGCTGCTTAACATAAGGCAGCAACATAAAACATGAAAAAATGTAGAGGTATGAATACTTTCGCAAGTTCAACTCCTCAACATATTGGATGAGCAAAAATTCATTGTACTAGAAAAAACAGCACCAATAATTGAGAATGAATGGGGGAAAGTCATATAAAAGGAGGCAATGCCTCCATCGCGATATGATTGGATATGACTGGTTATGTTCGGCTGTGATTGGTTTATGTGATAAATCCCACGTCTTGTGTTTGTACGCATTCTGCATGCACAAATCAGTCTAAATGAACAATATAATGGTGTTAATGGCAAGACCATCTATCTATCTATCTATCTATCTATCTGTCTATCTGTCTGTCTGTCTCGTTAGTGCTATATGATCTTTAAACCTTCTTGTGAAAAGCACAGCAACACTAAAAAAGAATAAGATGGAGTATCAATTAATTTTCTTTCTGCATGCCATTTTGCAATTAGTGTCCGTCAGATATGATGCAGCTTTGAGTCACACGCCTGATAGCCACAGGGTCTGTCCTGTCTGTCTTTGTATGTGTGCTCATTAATCACTGTGTATGTGTGTAAACTGAACCTAAGTGTTGTTTCCATTACCTTGTAGATGTAGCTCTGGGGTTAATGACTGTGGGTCACAGTATGAATATATTGCTACACTAACACTTTTATGGGCCGCTTAGTTCTCCTTCCTTTTCGGACTTTCTCCATTTATCCATCCCGTCTCCCTTTCACACATCTCTCCTCTTCAGTGTAATGTAATTTGGCCTAGAGGGTCGATTATTCACATGGCCCCCGATGTCTGGCTTTAGCGCTTCTCTTAAGTTGATTTATCTAACACGTCTGTCAAGCCATATGATGAAATATGTTTGGACTTCAAAGCATTTCCCGGATATTATCTGCTCTTTAAATATAGATTTTGAACTGCATTATTTATTTTTAGGGTTTCTTCTTGTATACTATTATGGTGAGACATAGCTTGCAACCATATGGAAAGACAATGTTTCATATTCTGTGCTTTGTGTTATTATGCTAGAATGAAAAAAAAAAAGGATTGTCTGCCTGCTTTCAGACGAATGGTAAAGGCTTGAATGAGTTACCTTGAGCCAGAGCTTGTCCATAGATGACCGTGACTGCACAGCAAGATTGCACTGTTTAGTGCGAGGCCACACGCACAAAGTAAAGGCAGCGGAGTAGGGAATGACAGATTTTCTCTCTACCCACTTCACTGCTCTCATCCAGTTCGTATGAAAACCACAGTTCACACTCACCCACTTATTCTGCTGTGAATTTGACCCACAGCTGTGCAGGAACCTGACAGTGCCATTTCACAACCTGTTACTTCTCTCTAGCGCTGAAATGAGCAGCAGCAACCAAATGCAGAAAAGAGAACAATTCAAACTAAAATGATTTTTCTCACAGTCATGTTTTTCCAAATTCTGAAGGCTTTCTTTCTTCTTTGGAACTGAAAAGGAGAAGTTCAAAAGAACAGTTCAAAAGTTGGGTTTTTCCCCATACATATAAAGAACCAGGGCCTGATAAACTTAAACAAATAAAATAAAAAAATACACTTTTGAAATACAATAATCTACAATCTTTTGAATCCATACAATAGATTTGTGCGAGAAACGGTTAGAAATGTAACTTGTCTTTAATCAAATTCTCAGTAGCTGTCAAATCTCATTCACACTTCCAAATCACATCATTTCCACAACTGCCAGTTGGTCATGTGGCACGCAAGAACCAGTGCAATTAATATATTGATTTGAGAATAAAATGTAGACATTGACAACTTTCATAGTATATTTAAAGTGAGCTATGCCTGACAGCCCATCACTTTAATTCTTAAACCTTTAGGTACCATTAAAAAAAAGAGAACTGTTGTGTACTCTACTGTTCAAAAGCTTGGGGTCAAGATGGGTTTTTTTGTTTACTTTGTTTACATCACCATATTACAAATAAATCCAAATCTAATCATGACAAATTATATATATCGTTGGAAAGGCCTAAGACTCCTAAATAGATATTTTAAAACTGTTTTGTGTTACAAATTATGTTGGAAAAGTAATAGATTAATTTATGACAAGAGTGCACCTTAAAAAATCTACATCATAACAGGAGTTCTGACCTTTGTCACAAAAAGACTTTTTATTGCTTTTTTCCCTATCACGCTTTGGATATCATAAGAAATTATATATCAGTTGAAAACTTAAAATTTCAAAATTCATCATTTGAAAACCATTTTAAAATCAGACGTTGCATTACCATTGAAAACGTACATTTAAATCATATTACAAAATGCTTTCATTCATGAATTATAAAAATTTAAGTTTGAATAGTGCATTTTTACATCTATGTTTAAAAAGGAAGTGACAGTTAAAGGGTTAAGAAATTATTCAGCAAGGGGACATTAAATTGGACAGTTACAAAATGTTAGAAAATATTTCTATTTCAAATAAATGCAGCAGTTTTTAATTTTCTATATATCAAAGAATCTTTCGGGGAAAAAAGTATCAAGGTTTCTACAAAAATATTAACCAGTCAAATTAAGCTTTGGATCACATGAATACACTGCACTTGAATACATATTAAAATATTTAAATGAATGATTTTCCTGAAAATAATGCACTCTTGGTGAGCATAGGAGACTTCAAAAACATTGAAAAAAATTACAGACCCCAACAGTGCTGTAGAATAACATAAAGGTGAGTAGATGGTGTCAGATGTTACTTGGCTGTTAAAGGAGTAGTTCACTTCCAAAACAAAAATTTACAGATAATGTACTCACCCCCTTGTCATCTGAGATGTTCATGTCTTTCTTTCTTTCTTCATTTGTGAAGAAATTATGTTTTTTGAGGAAAACATTTCAGGATTTCTTTCCATATAATGGACTTCTATGGTGCCCGTGAGTTTGAGCTTCCAAAATGCAGTTTAAATGCAGCTTCAGAGGGCTCTAAACGATCCCAGCTGAGGAAGAAGGGTCTTATCTAGCGAAACGATGTGTTATTTTCTAAAAAAACAATTTATATACTTTTTTAACTGCAAACGCTAGTCTTGGTCTAGCTCTATGTTAACTCTGTATTCCTGTTTATGACAGTTAGGGTATTTCGAAAAACACCCATCTCATTTTCTCCTCCAACTTCAAAATCATCCTACATCACTGCAGAACTACCGACCCAATGTTTACAAAGTGAACGTGCAAAGAAGACCAAACGCCCTTTACAAAAAAAGGAAAAACAGCGATGTAGGACAATTTTGAAGTTGGAGGAGAAAATAAGATGGGAGTTTTTCGATATACCCTAACTGTCATAAACAGGAATACACACAGTTTATGCAGAGCTGGACCAAGATGAGCATTTGCGGCTGGGATTGTTTAGAGCCCTTTGAAGCTGAATTTAAACTGCATTTTGGAAATTCAAACTCGGGAGCACCATAGATATCCATTATATGGAGAAAAATCCTGTGGTTTTCCTCAATAAACATAATTTCTTTACGATTGAAGAAAGAAAGACATGAACATCTTGGATGACAAGGGGGTGAGTACATTATCTGTAAATTTTTGTTCTGGAAGTGAACTACTCCTTCAAGCAAGTTCATTTCAGATCTGCATGCTAGCTATAGATTTGTAGTAGAGTTTCTGGCCAGTGCTCATGGGTTGTTCTGGCTGTGGGCAGCAGGGAGCAGTTGGATGCCTAGCGGGGGGGCGACAGAGAGGCCTGTTGGAGTCAGAGTGGACCGCCTGTCCCGAACAAGACACATGGACAAAGATCTGAGGCTGGTTTAGCATAGGACCTCAGCCTGAGCCAAACCTAGTGCTCATCAAAGCTTCCTGGTCAACTGTCGTCTGCTTTCATCCCCTTCCCATCTGCCCCCATCCCCAAACACGCACACACCCGTTCCCCCTTTTAGCCCACCTTTGACTCTGTGCACCATGGATACTGGCATTATTTGCAATAACATTGCCCTCCACATCACAGCAAACTGGTACTGTGTTGACCACTTTATCATCACCATGACCTTTAATGTTATGTCTAATGGTGGTAATATTTTGAGTTATAAAGGTTTGATGTGGTCCAGGGTGCTTAGAATTGTTATTTAGTGTCCTACTGAGTCTTAGCAAGCACAGAGATTTAACAACAACAAAAATCAATTCTCTTTGCTGACCATTCGATTGGAGTTGTCTTTATGATGCATTCAGTCTTCACTGCTAGTACACAAAGTAGAAGTCTAATGCCTAATACTTTTTAAATGACCAGAGCTGTGTTAAATGAGCCTCATTTAAAGCCATTATTGTACAAATTGAACTGGTTGTTAGAAAAACTACAGCATGAGAATAAAATGAACAGCATTGCCTTCTGAAAAATGTGAATGAAACAAATAGCCTACTCCCCAGAGTTAGCCATTAAATAAGCTTCAACAGGCTTTTTGTAGCCGTTCAGCTCATTAAAGAAGATTTTTATGAGATTTATCAAAGCCGTGGGCATATTGACAAATTTCAGAATGTTTAGTCTGGAGATAAGATAAGAAAGATTTTTCTTCTGTTGGTTAAAAGGTGTTGACAAGTGCTGTGTTATCGTTCTTTTTTCTTTGTGCTTGTAGGCACTTTCTTTTCAAGACGCCGTCTGGGAGCACTCCTCTGTTCAGCAGCTCTTCACCAGGTTATCCCTTGACCGGCGGTACCGTCTACTCCCCACCACCCCGGCTCTTACCCAGAAACACATTCTCCAGGAGCTCCTTCAAGCTGAAGAAGCCCTCCAAGTACTGCAGCTGGAAATGCGCTGCCGTGTCTGCGATCGCAGCCGCTGTGCTGCTGGCCATCCTGCTCTCTTATGTCATAGGTATGTTTTTCAAATCACCGCCATCATTGTTGCCATGGATGGATTCATTGCCAAATAATATCCAACTGGGATCTGCTACACTCTTAAAAATAAAGGTGCTTCACAATTTAGAAGAACCCTTTTTGCTTAAATGGTTCCATAAAGAACCTTTAACATCTGACGAAACTCTGTTTCACAAAAGGTTCTTTGTGGCGAAAGGAGGTTCTTCAGATTATAAAAAAGTTAAGAAAGAGATGGTTCTTTAAAGAACCCTTGACTGAACCAAAAATGGTTCTTCTATGGCATCGCTCTGAAGAACTTTTTAAAGCACCTTTATTTTTAAGAGTGTACAGAGGAAGCTCCAGGTGTTCATTTCATTGGTAGATATTTTGGATTGCAACACTGTGAAAGTTCAGCAGCTGCCTTAAAATTTAGTTAAATCAACTTAAAAGTACAAGTCATTTCAACTCACTACAATGAAATAAGTTGAAATGACTTGTACTTTTAAGTTGATTGAACTTAAAATTTTAAGGCAGCTGCTAAACGTTAGTTTTTAAGTTGATACTGCTAAAAAAAAGCTTTTTACAGTGAATCTGGCATTAAATTTGTTTTGCTGAGCACAAATGTGTATTAAATGTGTGTCCATAATCTTTGCGCTGTGATGTCCTTGAGGCCAAAAGAAAACCTTAAAAGCATAAAAGAAACTTTTAGGCAATTTATCATGATGCAAACTGTGATATTTAATTCACATTTACTAATTCAGTCATGCATAATTAGGTCCTGAACTGAATTCTTGGATCCTTGATGGATCATTTATTGCTGTCTAAACAATAAGTCAACAACCACGGCATGATAAATCAATTAATTGAATTAGACGCTCCTTAAATGTCATGAGCATGAGTTAGTGTAGTTAGCAGAGGGTTTGCCGGGCAGCGTTCAGTGTCCTCTAGCACGTCATGGCCTTTCAAAGCTCAAAGAATGACCCTGAGATGAGTCACTCAGAAGAATGACATTTATCACGAAGAACGAAGAGCTTCAAAGCGTCTTTGATAAACCATTGATGTGTGTTATTGTTGTGACACAATTGCAGCAAAGCAAATACCCACGCAGAGGGGCGGAAGGAGCCTCAGCGTGTGGACGTTTACTTCAGACGGCAATGTGTGATTCATCTGCCGTTTGATATGGGCTGTGATTCGGGTGTATTTGGGAAGGAGCGTTTGGTCTTATCAAGGTACCTCTCTGCAGGGAGTGCTGCTTAGTTTCAAAATCCGAAGTTCTTTGTTTTATAAAAAAAATTTAGGTTTAGTTCTTAGTAACTGAGTAGCAAAAAGTTGTAAAGCTCTTCTGATACATCCTCAAGTGAATTTTCATTTTGGTGTATTTTCGTGGCTGAGAGTTGCACTTGAATGGTAAGAAAAGGTGGCACTGAAAGCGAGAGAGACTGCATGTAGAGTCCGATAAGAGTCGGATCCCTTCCAGAAACACCGTAGACGGTAAATGTCACCAAGCACCTCGAGTCTGCGCCAGTCTGCGAGAGAGTTGCACCTTTACAAAGCAGTGAGAAAAACAACAGACTGTCTTTTCTGCTCGAATAATCCGCGCATTTACAATTTCACTATCTCATTTGTTTTTCTTTGTTTATTTTCCAGGCATACTTGGCTTCTGTCTTATTTTTAGTTTTTGTGCTCATTGCAGAGCCAGTTTTTGCCTCAATGTTGTCAGACTTTTAAAAATACACACAATACAAACACTCTCTATATGTGCTCAAGGTGCTTTTGATGTGAGTGTGTTTTTAAATGAGAGTGTATTTGTGTGTTTCTTGTGTGCAGTGGCCTGTAAAGTGTTCTGTAAACTATTCCAAAACCTCCGGGACTTTTTGCCGGTACAATGGGACTCTTAATGCATATGTGTGGCTGGTCCACTGAGCTGTAACCACCCACTGAGCAACACTGTTTATTGCCTGAATCGCACAGGTTCTTAAAAAGTTTTCACCGCACTTCACACAGCATTTTAGATTTCAACACACACCTTTTTTTTCCACAGGTTTGTTAATTAATGTTGCCACTTTCAAAAGAAATGTTTATAATAGAAGTCTGGGGTCTGTACGATTTTTTTTAATGCTTACCAAGGCTGCATTTATTTATTTCAAAATTACAAAAACAGAAATATTATAAAGTCAGTTAATCTTAATATATTTAATCTTAGTATATTTTAAATATCCAGTACTCCAGTCTTCAATTTTACATAATCCTTCAGAAATCAACAATGTTAGAAACAGACAATATTTATATACTTCATATATATACACTGCCATTCAAAAGTTTGGGATCAGTAAGATTTGTAAGGTTTTTTTAATAAGTCTGCTTGTCTGCTCATCAGTGCTGTGTGTATTTGATTAAAATTAGAGTTGTGAAATATTATTGCAAATTAAAATGTTTTTCTATTTTAATTTAATTTCAAATAGAATTTATTTATTTATTTATTTATTTATTTGAAAGAAATTAATACTTTTGTTCAGCAAGGATATGTTAAATTGATTTTAAAAAAAAAAGAAGAAGAAATGCAGTCTTTTTCATTTTTCATCAAAGAATCCTGAAAAAACTATCACAGGTTCCAAAAATATATTAAGCAACACAACTGTTTTAAACATTGATAATAAATTTGCATATTGCAATGATTTTTGAAGGATGTGACACTGAAGACCGGAGTAATGGCTGATGAAAATTCAGCTTTGCATCACAGAAATAAATTAAATATATATATATATATATATATGTTTTTTTTTTTGTTTTTTGTTTTTTTTCCCTGTATTTTTGATCCAATAAATGGAACTTTGATGAATGAACTTTTGAACGGCAATGTATATAATTAGTAGTATATAATAATTCATATTTTATTATTTTTGTGTAAACCATGATACTTTTTAAGAGTTTCTGAAAGTAACAAAATAGAAATAGTAAGTATATTTGTAATGATATATTCATTTACATCATTATATTCATTTATATTCACAATGCAAATTTCTGTAATGTCACTTTTGATCAATTTATTGCATTATTGATGACAAAAAAAAAAAAAAAAATAATAATAATAATAATAATTACTGGTTAAAAATATTTCATAAAACATTTTCCAAACCACATGAAACCAACTTTTTATTTTTAAGAATCTGACACATTTTAAACTACATTTTAAAAATATTTTTCCTTTTATTTATTTTGAACCCTCATTTACTGACCAACTAGCAGTTGGCAGAGACTTGGCAAATTCCTTTCACAGTTGTCTTTGTCATTAATATGAGCTAGCTTCAAAACACATTTGCATTTTTTAATAGAAATGACATGCACTTTTGAGCATAGCATCCAGTCCCAAAATTCCAAGTGCGCTCCTATTAACATCCAGCATTCCAGTGCTTTGTCCTCTGCTCACCTGCATTACATTGTCTATCTCTTGGCTGGCTGTTCCAGAGAATGTTTGTCTTGTCATTCTTGTGTCAGAGGCAGCATCCCTTGCCTGAGATCTGGATGCAGGTTGCTAGGAGACAGGTGTTGCGGTCCTGATGCGGGAGGGAGTGGGGAGGTGGGGGTTCAGCACGGGGCACGGCGGCCGCGTCTGGCTGCCATAAGGCCACTGTGACTAATCTGGACTAATTGGTGAAAGATGATGAAAGAAACAGATGAAAGAAGGAGAGATAAATGATGGATGTCTAAAGGCTAAGTGAAATATTCTGCCCCCCACCGCCTCCTCGCAAACGTTGATGCGGTGGATAGAGTGTGTTGTGTTCTGTGCATACGAACATCAGTCGTAATGAAGAGTTAAGTGAGAGCCGCGGTCTGGATGACCTGGGTCCACTCAGGAGATAGTGAGGGATCTGACCGCTTGGTTAGAAACACTTAAGGACAATATGAAATGACATTCACAATGCATTTCTGTTTTTGAGTGAAAGTAAAAATGTTAAAAGGGAAATTATGTAGGTGAGGCATGAATTTATCTACTGGATTTTTTTTTTTCTTTTTGGATTTACTATGTTAGTATCGGTACTACCATAAGGCCACTAGGTTAATATTAATAATCTAATAATCTAAATTAATTATTTATGTTTTAGTTTATAATGGATCAAGCAACATTCTACATCATGATCTCTACATTTAAAGGTATAGTTCTCTTTAATTACTCACTCTCGTGTCGTTCCAAACCCATAATACCTTCGCCCATCTTCGGAACACAAATTAAGATATTTTTTAAGAAATCCAAGAGCTTTCTGACCCTGCATAAACAGCAAGTCAACCAACACATTCAAGGCCCAGAAATGTAATAAGGACATTTTTAAAATAGTGACATCAGTGCTTCAACCGTAATGTTACAAAGCTACGAGAATACTCAGAAATTACAAAAACAATTGCCAATTGCTTTATTCTGTTCCGTGTTGAATAAAGTTTTGTTTTCTTTGTGCACAAAAAGTATTGTTGTAGCTTCATAAAATTAAGGTTGAACCACTGATGTTACATGAACTATTTTGTCTATGTCCTGACTACCTTTCTGAGCCTTAAACGTGTCACTTGCACTGCTGTCTAGGGTCAAAAAGCTCTCGGATTTAATAAAAAATGTCTTAATTTGTGTTCAGAAAATGAACAAAGGTCTAACGGGTATGGAACGACACGAGGGTGAGTGATTAAAGACAGAATTTTCAATTTTGGGTGAACTATCCCTTTAAAGAAAACAAAATACTCACTTTTTATTAAGTGTCTTTAACCACTTTATGCTAAGATTTACACTAATCATTTCATACAATGCACCTACTTTAATGGAAAACTTGCATGAAAACACATCTGTAATTCATTTCTGTAAGTCCACAATATTGTACCAAACAACTATTTTATTTCATTTATTTGTTTATTTACTTTATAATATATACTTTATAATAATTTATTTTCCATAAATAGACCGTGCTCTGTAAGGAAAAATCGTTAAAAAAGGGCACTTCATTGCATTGTGTTTTAGGTTGAATGGAATGTCTGTAAAATTAATGGATAATGTCCTGGTAAAAAAATTACCAGTACATTGACGTTTTCGCATCCACAGAAAATAAACTGACTGACAATGACAAAGTTTTGGGTTATTTTTTGAACAATAAGATTTGTAATGTGTTTTAAAGAATTCTCTTGTGCTTACCAAACCTACATTTATTTGACCCAAAATACATCAAAAACAGTACGATTTTGAAATATTTTTACTGTTTAAAATAACTGCTATCTATTTGAATATATATATTCTATTTGAATATATATATATATATATATATTAAAATGTAATTTATGTAATGTATTCAAAGTAATTCAGATCAAATCTAAAATTTCAGCATCATTACTCCAGTCTTCAGTGTCACATGATTGTTCAGAAATCATTCTATTATGATTTGCTGTTCAAGAAATATTTTTTATTATTATTAGTATCAATACTTAAAACAGTTGAGTACATTTTATTCAGTTTCATGTGATATCATTTTATTATTTTTTCTACTTGGCTGTTTTCAACATAATGATGAAAAATGGCAATTTTTTGTTTTTTGTTTTTGTTTTTTCTTTGTTTTTGTTTGTTTTTTGAGCAGCAAATCAGACTATTAGAATGATTTCTGAAGGATCATGTCACTGGAGTAATGATGCTAAAAATTCAGCTTTGAAATCACAGGAATAAATGATATTTAAAATACATTCAAATAGAAAACAGTTATTTTAAATAGTAATAATATTTTAAGATTGTACTGTTTTTGATGTACTTTGGATCAAATAAATGCAGGCTTGGTGAGGAGAAGAGGCTTATTTAAAAAAAAAAAAAAGCTTATATTGCTGTTCAAAAACTTTTGATTGGCACTGCATATTTATCAAAATCATATTTTAGTGTGGTTTTTCGTGCATTTTAACTCGGTAAAGACTTGTGCCCCTAGGCTATTTCCGAATAATTTAGATGATTTAAAAATCGTTTCAGAATCGTGATTCTCTGAATCAGAATCACTTGTGAGGAGCCTAAAGATTCCCATGCCTACTGATGAATCATGTACATTAAGATCAGGATTATGAATTAATAAAGTACTTAGCTTTGATTTCATGTTGACTCTTAATCATCTGTTGAGTTGCAGAGCAACGTGAGCAGGAAGTGTAATGACTCACCATTCCAGCTCCTGCCAATAAAACAGCGACTTGTTTATGAAAACAGGTCAAGTCTCCGTCAGGTCTACGGTAACATGCTGTATGTCAGTCAGAATGAGTCATTATGTGTCCACTTACCAGCGCTCTCTGTCAGCAGGGACTTATACTGTCACCTGCCCATTTTATATTTGTCCTCACGCGCACCCTGGCACCCTCGTGGCGCGCTCCTCTGCCCATACGGGCCCGCAAACAAACACAACAATCAGTCACACACCTACACACCCTGAGATGTTGGAGATTCTGTCTCGTAGAGATAATATGTTCGCCAGCCAATCTCTAACTCGCAGCCCTGCACCGTCTGCCTGACTTAAACTGACACACTCCAGCGTACATGCCCGAAGCTGATTAAAATGACACTTTTCATTTTTTACTTTCACTCTTATATTTACTTTCTCCTTTATTCCATGTTTTTTCTGACATCTGCTTAATATTAAAGCCACTGAGTGACAGGAGAGCGAAATAGTATGATTAGAGCTTCGCGTGCGTATGCGCTCGGATCGCGGGACGGAGATCGTGGGATCCCCATCGTCACTCTATACCTGCGATAAAAAATGCTGTCAGTCAAAGCATCAGGCTTTCCGCTCGCGCATAGGACTGAGAGAGGGAGAAGAGGTGAATTTGCTTGCGCGTGTGTGTGCGTTTATACCATGGGGAGTGATTGTTGTGCTCTGAGTATTTGACAAGCCGAGTGGAATAGATTGGATCCATCTCGTCATGCCCACGCAGGAGGTTCAGGGAGGTGTGTGTGGTAAACTCATAGACCTTGCATGCCTGAAGCAATATCCTTGATTTTTGTTTTATTTTTATTTTTTTTATTTTTGAGCACATATGTGTGTGTGGCATTTTGGGACTAGTTTTATCTAGGGATTTGAAGTTTTCCCAGGGTGCTTTGAGAGTTTTTTGGTCAACAGTCAAGACTGAGTGAGCTGATGTAATCAGATGGAGCGGGTCCTCGGGGTGTGGCGGTTCACTGTAGCCTTTCATTTATATTCATAGCAGCAGGACTCGTGCACCTCGAATCAAAACACACATCAAACACACACACTCCAAGGAGATCAGCAGGAATGAAAACAACAGTTTCACCTTCAACCAGAGGCTGATTGTGTGTGTGTGTATGTGTGTGTCTGGTTTTAAAGGTGATATGCGAGGCCGGGGTGATTTTGCTTCTTTCTTGGTCAGTTTTTAGGAAGACAGGCGGAGCATAGGACTACAGTGACAAATCACTTTATAGTTATTTTACGGCAATGAATTATAGGAATTGTCTCGGGGTGCAAAAATGACAAGTAAAATTTATTTGGATTCATACCACCTGCGAATATACCATTCCACCTGATCAGAACTGCTTCTACACTATTTAAACAAACTCAAATTTTTGTTACATTTACTCTTAAGGCCAAAGTATACTACAGCTGTCCGCATCCATGCACCATCCGCATTATATAATTTTCGCCATCAGGAGGGTCGTCCGTGTGCAATTTTTTGAGACCACGTGGATGGTGCACGCAAGAGTCCAAACAACTGTACTGTGCATGTGTCGAACTCAGCAATCCGCTCTCACGGATGAGTGTGCTTTGAAATATTATTATTACTATTATTATTATTTTATATACATTCTTATTCTTATTCTTCTTATTAAATATCCTTTACTTTTATGCCACATCTCTATGTCTTTATATTTTTATTTTACAAACCACTTGTAAAATAATAATAATAATAATAATTAATAATAAGGATCATCGTCATGCATTTTTATTGATATTATTATGTTAAATGCATTATTATTCTTATTATTAAATATCCTTTACTTTCATGCCACACCCCTTTTGGCTGAATCTCTACGTCTTTATATTTCTTTCTTACAAACCTCTTCTATAATAATAAGAATAATAAGAATAATAATAATCATCATCATCATCATCATGCATTTTTATTGTTATTATTATTTTATATGCATCATCATCATCATCATCATCATTATTATTATTATTATTATTACTATTATTATTATTATTATTATTATTAAATATTCTTTACTTTCATGCCACACCGCTTTGGTTGAACTTCTATTATCTTTAAAGTTTTTCTAACAAACCACTTGTATAATAATAATATTAATAATTATAATAATAATAATCACCATCAACATCATCATCATCATCATACATTTCTATTGCTATGATTATTTTATATACATTATTATTATTATTATTATATTGAATACTACATTTTCAGATTATTTCACTACTTGTTTTGTTTATGTTATATAATATTTGATTTTTTTTATATGATTTATATGTTTGTTTATATATTTTTTTCAAACCACTTGTATGGTGATGATAATAATAAAAATAGTAATAATAATAATAATAATAATAATATCATACATTTTTGTCATTATTATTATTATTATTACTGTTAATTACTGCTAAATATATTTTACTTTCATGCCACAGCACTTCAGTTGAACTTCTAAGTCTTTATATTTTTTTCTAACAAACCAATTATATAATAATAATAATATTATTATTAATAATAATAATAACAATAACAATAATCATTATCATCAGCATTTCTATTGCTAGGATTATTTTATATACATTATTATTATTATTATTATATTGAATACTACATTTTCAGATTATTTCATTACTTATTTTGTTAATATTATATAATATTTGATTTTTTTTATATGATTTGTATGTTTGTTTGTTTGTTTGTTTACCTTTCTACCTTTCTTGCCACATTTTGTTGGTTGACTCCCAGACAAACCACTTGTTTGGAGATGTCACAAACTGACAGTGGCTCTAAAGACGCATGAGCTTCATGCATAATGGTAGTGCGTAGGACATGACAGACAGAACAGAGTTCTGCCCTTTCAATTTAAAGCACATAATGCATGCTGACTATAGATTTGCTTAATTAAACTGCACTACCCTGCAATGTGATTTTAATTGTATTGTAATTAATTGTGCAGCCCTTGTGTAGACATTAAACAAGCCTTCTGTAACAACAGGTGAAGATTGCTGTGAAGTCAGGATGAGTTGCGTCAGGTTGATTGAGGTACAACTGTGTGTGTGCATGCACGTGAGCTCCCTGGAGACTTACTTACATGACTGTTTTCATTCACACAGCTCATTCAGGTAGCAACTGTTCCCGGACAAAGAGAGGGAACGATGAAGCTCTGGGGGTTCTTACCCTCTGGTGAGCTTTCCTCTCACTAACCTCACTGACCGTCTTACTGTTTTCTGGGCTTCCCAGTCCTTTGTAGCTTTGGAGCTGCTTCTGATTGTGCGATTTATTTGCTTTTTGCTGGAATGGTGCCCATAGGGAGAAGCCTGTTTCATCCATACATATCCCTCATGGGTATAAACGCAATACAAGGCTTAATAAATAATAGAACGGTGGACAAATATCAGTCGTTTCTGATTAGAATTTGCTGGCTGTGTAAAATGGACAAATGTGTTTTTGACTTTTTGAAGCATTGGTTGACCGCATATCCTGGTGTCTCCTGAATTACCCACACAAGCATTTGTTTTGGGGGTGGAACGGTATTGCTGATAGAGATATTTGTTTGTTTAGCTTGTTGTTCTTCCACAGGCATAGTGCCTACCTTCATTTTTCATATTTTACAGTTACTTTTCAGGAGGATTTCTTTCCTTTATTACTCAAGGTTAAAAAAAAAACGTTGCATGTACTGCCAACTTTGATAATTCAGGGACACATAGTTGTTTTAACCCTGAAGAGCAAAGTTAAAAAGATATTTTAAAAAACTTTTTAAAGTCTCTACCTAAGTCCTATTTAAAATAGAGGTGGGGAGGGGTTTTTGTTATTACACAAAGCAAGAAAAAAAAACTGAATGATAGATAGACTCAGAATAAAACAATTTTTGGATGAATAAGACCTGTAGGCCTGTGACATGTTGACACATATCGACTCACGATATGGACTAGTGTCTGTGAATATTAAAAGGTAAAATGACGGTTTAAAAATTAATCCTGCATGTTCCGTTTGCTACTGTATGTATGAATGGTAGAGACACGGTTTTGTTTACTACACAAATACTGAAGCATGTGTGATACTCGCAGTGATTTTCGGTCTCTGCGATTTTCAGCCTCACTATATGATGACATGAACACATAAACTTAGTCTTCTTCTCATGAGTGTCACTTCATGAGAATTTTACCATTTCATTTGAGAAAACTAGCATCATATCATACTGTGAACAGTACCCAACCCTAATGTTAATTAAAACGATAAATGTCTAATTTTTATTTCTTTCAAGTTTGCTCCAAAAGATTTTTGCTCCAAAGTGAAAGTTGTAGAAACCAGATGGTTAATTGTGGTTTAATTATGTTTTAATTACGTTTCTTGAGGAAAAAATTTCAGGAATTATTTCCATGTAGTGGACTTCAGTGGTGTGTGAAACGATCTGTCATTTTCTAAACAAAATATAAATGTATATACTTTTTAACGTTAAATGCTCGTCTCGTCTAGCTCTGCGATGTGCACGTGTACTCTGTGTAATCTGGATCAGTACAGTTAGGGTAGGTCGGAAATCTTCCATCTCATTTTCTCCTCCAACTTCAAAATCATCCTACATCGCTGTTTTACCTTTTTTTGTAAAGGCTGTTTGACCTTCTTTGCGTTTTCACTTTGTAAACACTGGGTCGGTGCTTCTGCAGCGATATGGGAATATTTTAAAGTTGGAGGAGAAAATGAGATGGGAGTTTTTCGACATACCCTAACTGTATTGACCTGAATTACACAGAGTATCTATGCACATGGCAGAGCTAGACAAGCATTTGAGGTTAAAAAGCTTATATATATATATATATATATATATTCGCTAGATAAGACCCTTATTCCTCGGCCGGGATCGTTTAGAGCCATTTGAAGCTGCATTTAAACTGCATGTTGGACGTTCAAACTCACAGGCACCATTGAAGTCCACTATATGAAGATAATTCCTGAAATGTTTTCCTCAAAAAACATAATTTCTTTACGACTGAAGAAAGAAAAGCATGAACATCTTGGATGACAGCGGGGTGAGAACATTATCTGTACATTTTTGATGTGGAGGTGGTTTGTAATCCTTTAACAAAATAATCATCTTAATGGAAAAAAATAATTTCTTAGTTGTGCATGTATTAATGAGTAATGTTGTTTCAAATCAAGAACAGGTTTGTGTTGCCTGATAGTGTTAATAACAATATTACTTTTTTTTCTTTTCTTTTTTTGTGTAAATTTAAGTTCATTATCAAAATCAGTAATATCTGTAAAGATTGTAGCAACCTCATTTTTATATGGTGAAATTTAATTATTCTGACTATTTGATGTTTTGTTTTTGTTTTGGTCTTCATTGGTCTTCATCATTGGTCTTTCAATGTAGCATACATTTAGATCATGATAACCACAGTTAAAACTACAAATCTAGCACCTAAATACCGTAGTAAAAGTGTAATAAGATTTCTAGGTATTTGTATGCAAAACAGTAGTCTAAATACATTTAGTATAAATGCATAAACGCTATAGCTTAATCACAAAAAATACTGTAATTATATTCTATTACTCCTTCAATACATTTAATACATGTCTACATTAATAATATAATAAAATTCAATCCAAATACCCACATTTTTGACACAATGCCATGGTGCGGTTAGTGTTACTACAGTAAATCAGCGAGTGAATGCATCTGCTCTAGTAAGCTTGCACCGCACTGCCATTTAAACTTTGAGCCGAGTTGATAAATGGTCTGCACCTTCGCCGCATAAACATTTAGTGAACATTTTTCAACTCTTATGATTGTTTTATGAAGGAAAATTTTATTGCGTTACTTATAATTATCGATTCATCACCCAGCCTTAATTAGTAGTAGTAGTAGTAGATTAGTGATGGAGGTATAAATTTGAATCTATTCAGTAAACATTTCACTGTAACTTATTCCAGAATGGAGCTCTTGTCTACAAACCTTCCTTCACATTAGTGTAAGAGAGGTGACGGACAGCTGCTTCATCATGTCAGTTATGTCATGTCATCATGTTTTCTGTATCTTGTGCACTTGACCAATAATTACCATTCAAGCACGTGATCTACTGTCTCCACTGATTTGTATTCTGTGTAAATACTTTTAGCCTCTATGCAGCATCAAATAGTCTGTGTAAAATCGTAATACAGTAATGCACTAAACAGACTTTCACACATGCCAAGAAGCCTCCAGAGACTTTCGTCAGAGCACCTCAGCAGCTCATCGGCCACGTATGGTTGTTTCATAAAGCTGACAGCACTATCTGTTTAGTGTCGTCCTCAATTTCCAAGCATCTCTCATGCTGTCAGAGGTGAGTCAGCTCTCTTCTGCAGTCATTCCGCAAGCGTGAGCTTACGAAGCAGATCAGCTGACTTACTCATGGCTTGATGTTCAGGGCCCTGCCTGAGGTCAGCGCTTCTCGTGCATCACATCAGCAGCACCTTCATATACTGTACACGCGCCAGATCTCTGAAAGGCCGCTCATGGACCGCCATTGGTTTTAAACAGAACACTTATAAAACATCTTGAACATCTTGTAAAAGCAGTTAATTATGGGTTGGGATGTGTTTGTGTAATGAGAATAAAATAAAGGTTCCAAAGTAGTGTTTTTGCAGTGATGCTGTACGTATGTAACCAGGGTTACATACGTAACCTGAGGCGTTCCCCTTCAGGAACTCGAGCCGCGTCGAAAACACTATGGGAATGAGATGCCCACGCCACCAGGATCCAAGTCCCTGCCTAGAGAGAGCTAGGGCGAAGGACAGAAGAGCCGGGAGAGACTCGCAGGTCCAGGTCATAAAACCTGACGAAAGTAAGGGGCGTGGACCATCCCGCAGCGTTGCAGATATCCTGCATAGAAATGCCTGCAAGAAAGGCTTTGGAGGCAGCCATGCTCCGAGTAGAGCGAGCCTTGACCCCCAAAGGCGGAGGGAGGCCAGAGGACTCGTATGCACACACAATCGCATCCACTATCCAGCGGCTTAAGGTCTGCTTGGTAGTGGGAAGACCTTCCTTAGCCGGATCATAGCAAACAAAAAGTTGGTCCGACTTTCTCCACGTGGCAGCTCTGTGGACGTATGTGTCCAGCGTTTGAACTGGACACATACAATTAAGCTTCTGCTGGTCGGGCTCCCGGAAGGGAGGAGGACAAAAGGCCTGAAGTACGACTGGCCGTGGTGCTGAGGAGGGGACTTTAGGGACGTACCCCGCCCGGAGGTACAGAAAGGCTTTAGCCAGGCATGGCGCAAAGTCCAGAAAGGAGGGAGCCACAGAGAGGGCCTGGAGATCCCCAACTCTCTTTAGGGAGGAAAGGGCAAGAAGAAGAACCGTTTTAATAGTAAGGTGACGGTCAGAAATTTCCTCAATAGGCTCGAAGGGAGGCCTACAGAGAGCCTCTAGCACCACCGACAAGTCCCATGGGGGAACGCGAGGCCGTACAGGAGGCCTCAGCCTCAGTGCACTGCGGAGGAAATGTGTAACAAGGGGGTTCTTACCCACGGAGATACCACCAAGAGGGGCGTGGTAGGCCGCAATGGCCGCCACGTAGACCTTCAAGGTGGAGTGGGTTAACCCTGCAGAGAGCCGGTCCTGCAGGAACTCCAGCACTGTACCAACTGGGTCTTGCTGGTGGCATCCGCACCAAGAAGTGAAGAGTCTCCACTTCAAGGCGTACAGTTTCCTCGTAGAGGGAACTCTAGATTGGAGGATGGTCTCAACAACCTCAGTTGAGAGACCGGAGGCTCAGGGGCCAAACCCAAAGCTTCCACAGCTCCGGCCGGGGGTGAAGAATGCGGAGCGGGTTTCCCCTCGGGGAGAACCCCCTGGTCTTGAGCCACCACTGTAGGGGTCTCATGTACAGCAGGCCAAAAGGTATCACGTTGGATGCAGCTGCCATCAGACCAAGCAGTTGTTGGAACTGCTTGACAGTGAGTGACCGGCCCTCTTTCACTCTTGCGACTGCGGCGAGGATCGACTCGATCCGAGCAGGAGACAAACGTGCCTGCATCATGGTCAAATCCCACACCACGCCTAGATAAGTGGTCCTCTGTAATGGAGAAAGCACACTTTTCTTGGCGTTCAGTCTCAACCCCAACTCTTTCATGTGAGCGAGCACAACATCTCGATGCTGAGCCGCCACTTGTTCCGACTGGGCCAGGATCAGCCAGTCGTTGATGTAATTGAGTATGCGGATGCCCTGGAGTTGCAAAGGAGCCAGAGCTGCATCCACACACTTCATGAAAGTGCGGGGGGAGAGTGCGGTATTGGTAAGCTTCGCCTCTGAAAGCAAACCTCAGGAACTTCCTGTGTTGAGGAAGGATGGAGACGTGGAAGTATGCGTCTTTTAGATCTATCATGACAAACCAGTCCTCGGACCTGATCTGAGACACGACTTGTTTGATGGTGAGCATCTTGAACTTCAGTCGCATGACTGAGCGGTTCAACAGACACAGATCTAAAATAGGACGCAGGCCCCCATCCTTCTTCGGAACAATGAAGTACCGGCTGTAGAACCCGGACTCTCTGTCGTGAGGAGGGACCACCTCGATGGCCTCCTTCCTCAGGAGAGAGGCTACTTCCTGTTCCATTACCAGACCCTGCTCGGGGCCCACCAGAGTGGGAGAGACCCCGTTGAACGGCGGCGGAGGTGCGCCGAACTGAATGCGATAGCCTCGCTCTACAGTGTGCAGGACCCAAGCAGACACATTGGGCAGTAGTTTCCACACTGCCAAATGATCTACTAAGGGAACCAGTCTCTCAAAACTGGCCTCTGGTGTTGTTTGAGCCGTTAGAACGGTGTCCTGTAACGGTCTCCCGGCAGGAGGCACCTGAACTAGCGGCCCCAGAGACCCCCTTGGGGGTGGCGAGCTCCCCAGCTCCGCTGCATTTCCGGGCGGAAGAAACTGGGGCGGACGCTCACTGGAGACCGCTGCGCCCTAAAGCACCGGCAGGGTTAGCGGAATGGCCTCCTGAGGGCACAGGGGGAGAGACGGACACCGAAAAATGCAGTGCACCCCGCCTCTCCCCGGATGGGGCTGCCCGGTGTGAGGAGCTGGTAGACGGCCGGGGCTGCTCCCGCCCAGCAACCCCGTGAGCTGGATGGCGGAGGGGGAGGAACCGCTGGAACACCGCCGCTTGTTTACGAGCCTCCTGGTATCTGTCGACGACGGAATTGACGGCGTTGCTGAACAGACCAGAAGGTGAAAGCGGGCGTCCAGAAGGAAGACCCTGTCCTTCTCTTTCATGTCGGACAGAGTCAACCAAAGGTGTCTCTCCGCGGCCACAAGGGCTGCCATAGACCGCCCAATGGCACGGGCGGTCTCCTTAGTGGCACGGAGAGACAAATCGGCAGTCCTCCTGAGCTTAGAGATATCGCTATCTTTGATCTCATCACCTTCATCCAACTCCTTAAGCAGGTCAGCCTGGTACGCCTGTAACACCGACATGGTGTGCAGACACGTGCCAGCCTGACCCGCAGCCGTATACCCCTTGCCGACCAACGCTGAGGTGACTCGCAGCGGCTTGGAGGGCAAGACGAGCCGGGGGACAGATAGCTGGCAAGCGTCTGCTCCACCCGTGGCATCGCTCTGTACCCATGCTCGTCCATCCCCGCTACGTTGCCGTAGTTGTAGGAGGCGGGGATGAACAAGCGAGCTGAAAACAGTACGTTCCAAGATCTCAACACCTCGGTGTGAAGATCAGGAAAAAACGGAAGGCTCCGGCGTGCTGAAGGTGGCCTAGACCGCAGAAATCACTCATCCAATTTACTTTTCTGCGGTTCAGCTTGTGACTCAGCGGGCCAGTCGATGTTCAGCTTGGCCACCGCACGAGTCACCACCTCCAGCAGCTCCTCATACTGGGGAGACAGAGGTGCGGACACTTCATCGACGCTCTCGACATCAACCTCCTCGGAGGAAGATATACGGAGTGTCGAGCCCATTCCCCGGGGGGAAGAAACCGCAGAGCGGGCTTCCGATCCCACGGAACGGGCAGCGGATCTGCTGGGTGAGGAAGGAGATAGGGGGTCACCCATCTCCATTCCCTCCAACAGATCCAATTGCGAACCCCACGAGTGCAGTCGCCGCTCTGCCTCGACGGAAGCGGGACCAGACCCACAAGGAACGCTGGTGAAGGCTTCCTCCTCAAAGAGAGCCTTCCGGGAGCGGAGGGTACGCAGGGGAAGACGCTCGCAGTGCGGGCAGTCGGCTCCCTCGAGAGCCGACGCTGCGTGCTCTGCTCCCAAGCAAGCCACGCATAAAGCGTGTGTATCCCCGCTCGTGATGTAGCGAGAGCAGGGAGGAACACACACTCTATAACATGGCTTGCTAACGTTCTTAGACTTCTCACTAGCTTTCTTAGACATTGTGCCCCAAATAAAAGTCATGCAAACTAGCACAAAAAACGAGCACAATCAGACAGAAACACAGAGCGCTGCTGAAAGACAGAAGCTGACGCCGGTTCCGGCGCACGTGCTTTTATAGCTTCCTGGTCGGTGACGTTACCCGCCTATGACATCTCGCTCTTTCATTGGACTGATTACACGTGATTCAGAGCGCGGTCACGCTGAAGGCGTTCCCGTAGTGTTTTTCGACGCGGCTCAAGTTCCTGAAGGGGAACCATTCAGTGAGCAGTTCTTAAACCATTTTAAAGAACATTTTCTGCACTATTAAATTGTTATTCGTTTATTTAATATGAAATTATAACATTTCATTCTGTTCTGTGTGATTTCTGCTGCCCGCTCGTTTCTAAGAATAGGCCTACATAATGCTAAACAAGACTAAACTATAAACCCTTAAAATACATAACAATGACAGGTTTTACGGCAGGAAAATCGAACGTTCATTAGCTCTCGCCTGCATTCGTCACAGATTACGACATGCCGTGTTTCTGGTGAGGTGTGTTTTGAATGATGCGCGCGCCTTTACGGAGTGGATAGGGAAAATAATCTGGATAATACTTTCAGCGATTAACAACTGCGGCTGCAACGTAACGTCATTTGGACTGCTTTTTGGTACTGCGTTTGACATTTTTGCAATAAATAAATGAGCGATTGCACTTATTTTTCTGTCATGTTTTTCTTTATTACTGTACAGAGAGAGTTATGGTTGGGTTTAGGTAGGAGTGGGATTAGCGACTATAAAAAATGTTTTTATTCTATATTGTTACTAAAATAGTAATTTCCCTGCATATTTTGGTCAGTTACATTTTATATCCTTTTATATTCGCTATAAAACAAAATGCTAAAATGATAAAAATGCATATTAACTATAAAATGGGTAGGTTTAGGTTTGGGGTAGGTTAAGGTGGCTAGAAATTTAAATCGCTTATTAATAAAATTATAAAAAGGCATTGATACGAATATTATAATGATATAAAAGATACGTAATTATTTTATATTTTTTTAGCTAAAAATACGTAGCAATTTGTTTTAAATGTTGAAATACATCTAAACTGTACGTTTTAGCATTAATAATGTACGTTTTGTGCCTCTAAACGTTACGTATAAATACCTACGTATAAACAATGAGACCAGGCTGATTCTGCAGTGTCATTAGTGGGGTGTATCAACTTCGACGAATCTCAAAATCCATTTCTGTGCATACATTTATAATTTTGCTTAAATTAAAAAACATTTTTAGATTTTTTTTTTTTAAATATGTTAAACAACAAAGGTTTTTCAATGATTTTGAAAGACAGAGTCAGTTTAAAGCCACATCTAACCCTGAACATGTGATGCTTATCGGCATTAGGTCAAAAATGCATTTCGGTTCTATTTTCAAAATGGATTGCTGAAGAAAGAATTCCACTTTTGCAGTGCTGCTGTCAGCACCAACTCAGCTGGTACAGCTCAGTGAAATAAGTTTTGCAGCTCATGTCGCTTATAGATTTCATTTTCTCAGTGTGCTTTTAAATCCAAGAAGAACTCCAGTCTGAAGACGGAGACTTCGGAGGCAAGACAGGGGAATACTTTTGTCATCTGTATCCCAGTCTGTTCTCTCACCCTTTCTCTTTCTTCCTGTTTCTCTCTCCATGCTTTAGATAGGTAATATTATTCATCACTTTGAAGAGGTGAATTATACATAGAGATTACATAAAGTCAGATGCAGCATCTCATGAATTTCACATCTAACACATTTCCTCTTAATAATTAATGCTTATTGCGCAGACCGAAAATGAGTTTGTTGAAGATCTCCTCCAGATTTGATTAGCAAAAAAAAAGTGCAAACTGACACTAATGGTAATGCTAATGCAGCCAGTCATGAGACCAGTGTGCAGCCCTTACCTGACCCACAACCATACTGTTCTTCCACAAAATATCAAGATAGTTCCTGTGCTGTCAGAGTGTTTTTCTCCGGATGGATGCTGAATGAACCTGCAATATGTAAATTAATGTTTTAATTATTTTAATTGTATTTATTTATTCCACTGTTACTGTGGTTACTGTTGTTACTGTTAATTGAATATCCTCTGTTGACAAATAGTTGCCTTGTTAACACATTTGCAGCAAATGAAAACTTGTAAACATGCTGTTGAAATGGCTAAACATATTTAAATTCATGAGGTAGTGACATACCTTACATGAATTCATTTGTAAAACATTGTTCAATACCTTTGAAACTAATTAGGTCAGAGATTTGAAGAGTAGTTCATCTGAACTAAAATATGGATTTTAATATTTGTTTTTTGCTTCCTTCTTCTCCCATTTTGTATTGAAACAGTGCTTTAATCTCTTTATGTTGGCCATATGTGCTCCACTAGAAGAAAAAACTATGCTAAAATGCTATTCAGTGATATTTAAAGGTTGAGCGCTTTTTTTTCTTTTGTGATTGAATTCAGAAAGGATTAATAAATGTGAGCAGGGCAATCCATTAGCCTTTCATTTCATTTCAATGGCTGTTGCTCACCTGTACTTGCCGCCCTGTAAGTGTATGACCTGGACATTGGCATCTTTCTTAAAAATAACTCCAGAAACATATTTTCATGGCCGATTATCTGAGCCATGAATGCCATGTGACTGAAAACTCTGTGTTATGAGGGAAAACATACATCTGTTTTACATGAAAGTCACGTCGTGAGATATGAAGTCATATTGCAGAATATAAAGTAATATTTTGAGATGTAGTCACATGGCAATATTTTAAGAGAGAAAAGTCACCTGTTATTGTATTTTATTATTTATATTTCGTTTTAATTACACTGAAAACAATGGTAAACGATTGCCTTTGAAACTTTTTGTTGTTATTACATATTAATAACATTAAAAAAAATCACAGTTGAGGTCCCAGCCTACATATTTTTTCAAGCTGAATATTTTGCTAAATAAAAATAAACATTTTATTTGATGTAATAAGTATGTAATAACAGTATAATAACAGTGTATTAAAGTAATCAATTACATTCTAGACAATTTTGTTCACTAAGTCGCACAGAATCTGATCTGATTCTGATTCTGAATGTTTGCTAGTACATTTCACAAACTATAATGAAGAAATAGCAAGTAGCACATTGAATTACAGTTGAGGTCAAAAGGTCCCCCTTTCAGAATCATTAAAAATGTTAATTATTTTACCAAAATTAGAAGGATCATACAAATGCATGTTATTGTTTATTTAATACTGACCTGAATAAGATATTTCACATAAAAGATGTTTACATATAGTCCAAAATAGAAAATGATAGTTGAATTTAAAAAAATGACCCGGTTCAAAAGTTTACATCCCCTTGATTCCTAAGACCTGAATAATCCACAGCTGTCCACAAAATCATTCAGTAATTGTTGGAAAGCGTTCAAATACACAAAAATGCTGAGGAAAAAAAAAAAAGAAGAAGAAGAAAAAAAAACATTGTGGGACCTGAAGGATTTTTCTGAAGAACAGCAGGCAGTTTAACTGTTCAGGACAAACAAGGGACTCATGAACAACTATCACTAAACAAGAAAACAGCTGTGGATCATTTAGGTAAAAACACAGTATTAAGTATTAAGGGATTGTAAACTTTTGAACCGGGTCGTTTTTATAAATTCAACTATCATTTTCTCTTGTGGACTATATGTAAACATTTTTTTATGTGAAATATTTTATTCAGGTCAGTACTAAATAAACAATAGCATGCATTTTGTATGATCCTTCTTATTTTGGTAAAACAATTAACATTTAATTAACATTTTTATGCTTCTGAAGGGAGGATGTAAACTTTTGTCTGTACTTTTTATTAACTTTAAGTTGGAAACATGATCTTGCAATATCATCTTTGGATGCAATAAGTAGCATGCAGAGAAGAATAATCAGGTCATCTTTGTCTTTGAGTGCTGCAATGAAACGAACGAGAAGAGAAAGAAGAGAAAGCAGGAGGGATTGGAGGACACAAGAAAGGTGAAAAGAACAATGAATGAGCGAGAGATAAGGCTGATTAGAGTATAGAGAGATAAGATGAGGAATAATGCGTGTGGGACAATGACTAGATGACATCAGAGCAGCTGACAGCCTGAGGAGTCAGCATTTTCTTTTGACCCTTCTACATGAGAGTGATAACGCGCCCTTAGATGTACAGTCAGGAGGTAGGGAAAGACTGAGCTGGCATTGATTTTGCGTGGATGAGATTGAAGGAGGGATAGAAGAACTAGGGGGCGGAGGTGAGGTGTTATGGTTGATACTGCGAACGTCAGCGGTTTCCCGCAAGATTTTGTGTGCGTGTATGACTCCACATATTTTCCCTTGGGGCATCTCGTTCGTAATTTCGACCAGCACATCACAAAACTAACTTTCTCTGATCATTATCATATTTCTTAAACACGACTTGACATATTTGAATATTGCATATCGAGTGATCTCCAGTGGAGCTAATCAGTCTCTACAAAGTCTTGGAAGCGCTGAAGCACTGATTATAGTACATATGGGGTGCAGAGAGAAGCAGGCGGCTAGCCAAAAATTTCTCTAGCACACACACACAAAAACAAGAAAGTGTTGCGAATATTTGGCATCTGTCACCAACTTTAAACTGTCTTCAGTTTATTTTTTTCCAAGACAATTTTCTTGTTCTCTCACTTTGCAATATCAAGACAAGTTTCACTTACTTCCTGACACCGTTGCAAATGTGTTGTATTTGACATTTTGTGTTGCCACCAGCTTCTGTATGACATATTCATATCTACGGCAAGTTTAGTATTCCTGTAGCAGTTTGGATTAAACCTGGTCCAACTAAACCTGTCTGGGCACGGAGCCCAAACAAAGCACAGACTGTAGTCAAAGTGTCATTGGCTATAATGAGTGTATTTGTATGCTAAAGTCTCCTCTGTCAGCAAGAGTTATAGTTGCATGGGTGTCGCAGGCTTTCGGCTGTCAGGACGTGTCATCCGTGTATACATAAAGTGGTTGGGAGGTGTAATGTAGTGTCATGTTCTATTTTTTTAATTCTCGCTTTCTCTCCCTCACAGCTCTTAATCTGCTTGGCTTGAATTGGCGACTGAAGCCCACTGAAGGGCATCTAGTGAACACTGGCCTCAGCATGAGTATTCCTGGCATTGGCGACGTGGCAACAGTGCCCTCCGGAGGCAGAGGTAAAAGCGAAAAACCCGTGCCAAAAACCCTGAAATATGATCAACATGAAATCCAAATGACCTGATGACATGAAACGCAAACCCCCTGATGACATGAAGCCCAGACTGCCTTATGTTTACACCTGTCAGTCATTTTATTATGCACAATTCATGAGCGCATATTATTCTAGTGGGGGAAGTTTTAATTAGTTAAACTATGTAACAGGGTCAGAAATGAACTTTTCCAATAAGGGGCAATATGTGGCATATTTTTTACATTTGTGAAGTCACCTTATTATTATAAAAATATATGGTCAAATGTCAAATACTTAAATGTACCCAATTACTTTAAACATTAATTTCACTGTTGTCAATAACAATAGACTGTTTAAAATTGTATCTAAATTATACATGTTAAAACAGAAGCTCATAGGGCTGCAATATTATGACAAAAATCCTTATTGTAGATTATTGATCTTTATATTGTAATAATGATTATTAATATCAATATAAAATAGTATAAACAAAAAGATAACAATATAACATAACAATATAAAATGGTTTTGTTTCGTTTTAGGCACATCATGTTCTAGCTTCATAGATGAACATGTTGGTCCATGACGTTAGCCAAGTCTAGCACAAGTTATGTAAAAACTCCCGTTATAATCACTACGAAATTAATCTTGTATTTACATCATATCTGCACTATGATGTTTATGATGAGGGAATTCATGAGCTTGCGCACTCATCAACTGCTCCGGTGTTTTCAGAACTGACTTATCTAAGTGTCTCTGATTGGCCAATGCATTGCTAACTTTATCAGAAATGCATTTGATTGGTTTTAAGGCTCAACGCTGCACAAAACGCATAAAAGCAATCTGATGTAGTGGGAGCGAATCTAAGTGTAATTCCGCGAATTGACACTTTTCATTTTCACTGATTGTCTCTGATTGGCGCATTTTCAGCACTGACTAATCTAAGCGTCTCTGATTGGCCAATGCATTCCTAAGTAACAGAAATGCATTTGATTGGTTGTAAGGCTCAACGCTGCACAAAACAGCGCATAAAAGCAAACTGATGTGGTGGGAACGAATCTAAATGTAATTCCGCAAATTGACACTTTTCATTTTCTCTGATTGTCTCTGATTGGCGCATTTTCAGCACTGACTAATATAAGAGTCTCTGACTGGCCAATGCATTCCTAAGTTCAATAGAAATGCGTTTGATTGGTTATAAGGCTCAACATTGCACAAAAAAACGCATAAAAGCAATCTAATATAGCGGGAGCGAATCTAAATGTAATTCTGTGAACTGACACTTTTCATATTCATATTTAATTTTAATTGTGACAGCCGTAATACTTTGTTTAATTGTGCAGGGGCATTTTTTGCCCCTTTTTCTGGAATTTATGGGGTATTGTGGTTCATTTTGGTGGCATTTTTGCCACAAGTCTTCATTAATTTCTGACACTTCAATGTAATATATTAATAACGTAAAAATTATTATTAAATCATTTTTCTAGCTGAATATTTTGATAATTAAAAATTACAATTTTAGGTTTTTAATGTAATAACTGTGTAATAACAGAATAATAACACTGTAATAAATTAATCAATTACATTCTAGACTATTCTTGTTCACTCCCACCCTACATTTTTGCCGCTAGGTATGTTTTCACTCTTTGAAAAGAGATTTGGTTTTGTAATAACCTAACAGCAACATCATACGTTCACTAAGTCTAACCCATTTTTTTCTAGCAGAATGTTTTATTTTATTTAGAAATATGTCACAATCATGAAAGTTAAATGTGTTGTGATTGCTGTCTTCAACTCTTTTCAATGCTTCTTCTGCAGTTCTGCATGAGAAATGCTAATGCATTCATTTTAAATGATGACCGGATTTAGTCACTGTTGGCTTGTTATAACACATGTTAGTCTCTGTCAGCCTGAGGCTTTGCAAGAATCATCTGAGCCCAACCAATGATTGTCCTGTACTGTATATTGAGAGAGTACATTAGTGTAAAATCACAGTCTTGTGTGCCTTTTTCTCACAGCAATCTTTGATAAAGAAGGTTATTTAGATTAGACGTTTTGGATCTCAGTGGACTTTAGTTAATGGTTCAAAGCACTGGCTAACTCTCAGTGGCTCCGACACAAAGAATCTCCCCGTTTGTTGTGCGTTCACCTCAAATGATTTATCATTATCAGTGTCAACACGTTCAGATGATAACGACTGCCGCTGACCTTTAGAGAGTGCCCGTATTGACGTTCTACACACACAGTACAGCTTCTTCTTGCTTCAGATGGGTCTAAAAGAGTGGGTCTTTATGGGAGAGGACACATAGGTGCAAATATGGGTTTAACTAGTGTGTGCTCAATCCTATTTGTTTTGGAGTGTAATAGACAACATAGGCTCACTGGAAAAAACATACCTCCAAAACTCCAAAACATACATATAAATACAATTCACTGCAGATAATTTGCAGAATTCAATGTTATGAACTCAAAACACATTTTCCTAATACATTTTTGCATTTGCATCACTTAACCAGCTCCATATGCATGGCTTTTCTGATGTAGTAAACTTGCTTGGTACCTCACCTGGTACATACTTAGAGAACGAGTCCTGTGAAACAGGAGTCGCAGTGCTGAATAAAAGAAATTCAGCATTTGCTTTTGCATTGTTTGTAGGTGGTACAATATTTTCAAATGAGATTTGGCACCACTGACCAGACATTTAATTTTTCAAACTGCTGCAATAGCCTCTGTACAGAAACCAATGTAATAAAGCGATGACACATACATCTGTTTCAGATAAAACTGTACTCACTTTCAGAATCACTCACTGTATATTTCACTTTTAAATGTTGCGAAATGTGCAGTAAGCAACGTAATATCATTTTGCAGAAATGTCACAACAGGCACATTTTTCCATTGAGTCTTTGAAAGGACCACTGTCTGATACTGGATGGACAAAATGTGAAAAGAAGAACATCATGCGCAAAGGTTTTAGAGTGCATTTGCTCTTTCACTCTCTATCTCTTTCTCTATTTTTCTGAAGTGTTTTTCCCCTTCACTTTGAAGTTTTTGAAGAAGAGTTAGCTGTCCTACAGACACACAGGCGCACAGACATGTGTGTTATAGTGTGCTGTCAGTGGGGGAGGAGAAGCTTGATTCTAGACTCACACCGTTCTCTGTTTGAATGTGGTTGTTATGTGAATCTACAAGGCCCTTTCACATGATTCATGCCAGGACTTCAGTGAACCTCTTAACACAGGCATAAGTTGCTTTTTGACCTTCACATGAAAAGAGCTTCTAATAGCATCACAGAACACCAGTTTTATGTATGTATATAGCTTGACATAGAAAATATTGAAAGCAAGCAAGAGAGCTAACATGTATTTGAGCTCATGACTGAAAAAATACATGGCTGAAACCTTGAGCCTTGAGCTAAGCCTATGCGCTTGCTTTGAGGTAGGGATGCACCGATACCGATACTGGTACCCGATACTGAGCTCCTGTACTCGTACTCGTTAAAATGTCCCGATACCAAACGCCGATACCACATCATGTGACAAGTGCGTATGCAGGCAAAGAAACACCGACAACAAAACAACAGACAGCAGAATGGAGTCATTAGAGATTAAGGATGTCTGCGAAGTATATGTATGCAAGTAATATAATGTTAAACATTCAGTATTAAGCTTGTATAACTGGTGCGCGTCAGCTGATAGGCAAAGCACACAGATTGGATTGAGCGCGCAGCGGTCAAGATGTGCGGGCTTGTCGAGTTAATATCCCGCCTTGACATCACTGGAAAGTTTGTAGTTCGGTGAGATATGTCAAAAACAATTGAAGTAAATCAATATACAAGTTATTTAACGGTATAGAGAGAGAGGGAGTGAGAGAGAGAGCGCGAGACAGAGAAAGAGAGAGAGCGCGCGCTGTTGCGTGATCTTTATTGATGTTCGCATATTTAGCACACGCATCTTTTGGATTAAAACAAATTCGTAAATATAAAAAAATAAATAAATATAGGGGCATTCGCTATAAACATCATGTTTTCAATCTTAAGCACACACGACTGTCCGGCGAAAGTGAAACTATAGCAGCCTGTGTGAAATGCGATAGGCAGTACTGTACTTGCACGTTTTGCTTGCTTCACGAGTGTTTCTCCATTATTTGAGTCGCTTTGGATTATAGCCCAAATAGCAGCATATTTTAGATGAAAAAACGTGACTTATATTTCTGAAAATATCAGAGTTAGGAGATTCATAATGAGTGGTTTGCGTGATTACTTTTTATTTTATTTTTTTACTAGTGGGAGCAGGACACAGTTTATGATAATGTGTTTTAAATACATTTTGGTTTGACTGTATCTATTTGATAAATGAAGTTGACCAACTAACATTATACATATTCTTTTAGTTTCTGTACCCTATATTTTACAAATCTACCGGTAAATTTTAAAATATCGGTATCGGTACTTGGAATCGGCAAGTACCAAAAATAAAAGTATCGGTATCAGGCGAGTACTGGAAAATGTGGTATCGGTGCATCCCTACTTTGAGGTGATTGATTTTTCACCTACGTTTTCTACATGAAGCAACATTTGCAGGTCATTTGACTTCTGTAATGTGACATACTTGTGAGTGAAACAAGATATTGAGCTGAAAAATATAGTGCATTACTTTGGGAATCAATTGGATTGTGAAAAGTGGACATTACATACTAGAATTAACTTCATAAGGACTTTTAGTGAAAATCATGGAGTTATTTATGCTACATTTAACACTTTTATAGATGTCATCCAATAAAAGTCAATTTAATAATTCAGGATGTGATGCTACATGCAAAAAAACTGATTACCTTTGACCTTACCTATATAATTCTCTGTGACTGTCATCTTTATATGGCTTTTATACAGTTACATGCTGCACACTCCACAGGAATTTTTCAGAGTATGCAAAATATTCATTAAAAATATAAAATTACCCCATGATTTACCTCTCAAGCCATCCTAGGTGAATATTACTTTATTTTGTAAGATGTCATGCCTCTACCAAGCTTTATAATGCCAGTGAATGGGTGTTGAGATTTTGTGAAGCATTTGTGAAAGAAAAGTATCCATATTTAAAACTTTATAAACCATAATTTCACACACGTTCATGAGAGAGTGGCATTCCAGCGGATGACGTAGGATGTAGGCGTAGTGTTAGCTCTGGCAAGAATATGCTAGTCTTGCAAGAAGTTTTGTTTATTGCAAAAAAGGTAAAACAGTCTCCTCTTGGCTTATATTGAAATCCAAAGAAATTTTTCTTTACAAATCCACATTTTCTTTTATGTAACTCCGACTGTATTAATCTGAAGGAAGAAAGTCGTATACACCTAGGATAGCTTGAGGGTAAATAATTCATGGGGTAATTTTCAATATGTTCAGCCTTTCTTCAGTTGTTCAAACATTTAAGATAATGATACAGGCTACATTTACACTAGTGTGTTTTTGTTTTAAAATGCATAACCTTTACTGCGGTTACGCCTGTCGTTTACTCTGGCGTTTTCAACTCTCGAAAACGGAGACTTTTGAAAACGCTGCAGCCCTTGTTTTAGTTTGAAAATGGGATTCTGTGTAAACTGACCAAAGCAGAGACTTTTGGAAACAATAGCGTGGCTGCCCACATTAGCTGTGCTCATTATAAATGGTCATGTGACATGTGTTTTCAGTTGTATCCACCTTTTTTTTTAACTCAGAATTAAGCCTACACTGTAAAAAACAATTTGTTGAGTCAACTTAAAATAATTTGTTACCTGGCTGCCTTAAAATTTTAAGTTCAGTCAACTCAAAAAAAGTTTATTCAGCTTGAAATGTTAAATTATACTAAGTGACAACTTAGATATTTTAGTTGATTCAACTTAAAATTTTAAGGCAGTTGAGTTACCCATCTGTTAAGTTTAGCAAACACAAATATCTAAGTTGTTACTTAGTACAACTTAACATTTTAAGTTGACTAAACTTATTTTAGTTGACTGAACTTAAAATGTTAAGGCAGCAGGGTAACAAATTATTTTAAGCTGACTCAACAAATTGTGTTTTTTTATTTTTTACAGTGTATGGTCGAAACTTCCGGTACATTAGCTGCTATAGGGAAATAACGAAGAATAACAATGTGCAGTAAACTTTTAAACTGTTTGCACTACAAACCAGATAATACATTAAAGATATTATAAGACACCCCATTTTGCAATATCAAGCAGCAAAACAAGCTGTTTTGTATAGCTAAAAATAGCTGGACGTGGATGAGACCAGAAGCCGGACCCATAAAATTTACGAAAGGCCATGCCCACTCTTACAAGAAGAAAAAGGTGGATAATGTGGACGAAGATCGTTTTTGAAATACAGTGAAAACGCTGCTTTAAAATCAAAACACACTAGTGTAAAAATGGCCATAGTCAGTCATTTTCTGTAGGCTAGGTTATGATGTATTATGTTATTTTAGAAATTCGTAAGTCTTAATGTAGGTTTATAAAGTACAGGATCTGTGGTGACTGACCTCGTATCAAAACTAAACAAGAAAGTCCATCTATACCAAGACTTGTGTGTGAGTGTTCGTTCATGAGGGAAAAGTGCCTTTTTCAGTGGCTCTGATGTTAGTAGTTCTGGCTGGTTGAGAGCGTGAGGAGTGTGAACTTCAGCTCCTGAGTACAAGACTCTTCTCATGCACCCTCTCCAGGGTACTTTCTCTCCTGCTTTTTTCTGCTTCCCAATTTCTCTCTCACTTTTTCCATCTCTCTCTCTTGCTCTCTCAGTGTGGTGCTCTCGTTCAGCGCAGAGCCATCCATCCATGCTCCGTGTTAATGAGGGAGGATGGTGTGGACTCCCACTGGTTACCAGCCCGGACCGCTTTAACCGACCTGTCACTCAGACCTGACACTGCGTGTGCGTGAACATGTTCTCCTTTTAGGAAAGAGCTCGCTCGTGCTTGCTCAATTCAATTCCTCTCTCTCCATAACTCGTTTAAATGCAGCCAGAGGTTTTAGCAGGCAGGGAAACAGATTGTCTCTGCTTATCAGGGCACATCAAACATTGAGAAAGCAGACTAGACTGACAGCTAACACTAAGCCCACTCGTGTTGCACTGGCCCCTCAGACACAAGAGAGTGTGTTTGTGTGTGTGTGTGTGTTGCTTCTGATACTATCAAGGCCCGTTTACTGGGTTATTTTCTGATTGGAGTTGCTGCGATCTATCTGCGCTGTCAACACCGCAACAGTTTTCTCTCTAGAGGACAGACTTAGCAGGTGTTTTGGGAAGGGAAGTGTGCATGTGTGGCCAGTGCTGTCATCCAGAGGTATTATGATCTCATGGGAGAAGACAGGGTTTGATTTAGGGTTGATGACTTTGGCAGCCCACACCACACACTCATTAGCGCAGAGCTGTGTCTCAGTGGAATAATGTATGTTGATTTTTCTTTGTACACTCTGCAAATATTTTTACACGGAGCAGAGGATATTCCCCGTTCTCCATGTCTTTGAAAGATTTTCTTTTTTTTTGTGTTCTTTCCCCTCAAACAAATCTTGTTTCTTCTCTTGGCGTCCATCTCAGGGCCGTGGGTGCTGAAGAACAGCAGTATAAACAGCGGGGAGCTGGAGCTGGGTCAGCGTGTCAGTCAGGATGTTCCTCCAGGCGTCTTCTGGAGGTCTCTGCTTCACCTGCGTCAGCCACACTTCCTCAAGTTCAACATCTCCCTCGGCAAGGACGCGCTGTTTGGGGTCTACATGCGGAAAGGCCTGCCTCCTTCACATGCTCAGGTGAGCAAATTGCCTATGTCTTGTTTCTTTTTTTAAAGGAGCCAGGTTCACTTATAATTAGGATTTAGAATCCAGTTTTTTTTTTCAGTTTTTTTTTTTTTTTTTGGGTTACTTCACAAAAAAATGAAAATTCTGTTATCATTTACTCACCCTTATGTTGTTCTAAAACTGTAAGACTTGTCAAGTCAAGTCACCATTATTTATATAGCGCTTTTTACAATGCAAATTGTTTCAAAGCAGCTTTACAATGTTAAACTGGCAAACAGAGTGTCGAAGGAACCAAAACTCCATCTTTCTCCTCTGGCAGTTTAATTCCATGCTGCAACAAAGTCTTTTAAGTTGATCTTATGATGATTCATGTTCGATGTTTCGCCATGGGAATGGAAGATGTTGTAGCTCAGCCAAACTTGACACGTTAGGAATCCTGGCCTGGCCCAAGCTCGAGGAATTCCTCCACATACCGCTCCAACTCCGTGCCACCTGAGCTACCGAGCAAACTTGTTGCTATCCATGTTCATGATGGATCCATGATCCATGTGTCCGTTTGTGTTGTCGTGTACACCTACACAACCCCAAACCTATCCTTACTGTATAAAAATACAGTGTTGGCAGCATAATCTGATAGGTAGCATTATTTGTCAGAACATCAGAAAGGTAAACATATGGAGCTGTAATCATAACTGTGTACGAAAATGATTACAAGTGCTCGCTGTTTTAACACCTCTAGTGTTCATTTTTTTGGAAACTGGAGTGATAAGTATTTCCTCCAGGTATGTTTCTGCCATGAGACCAGGTAGGAAATTTCTCAGGTTTCATTAAAGATATCTTCATTTTTGTTCTAAAAAATATGGGTTTGGAATGACATGAGGGTGAGTAAATGTTGACAAAATTTTAATTTTGGAATGAACTATCCTTTTAATGCTCATGAGCTTTACATCTAAATTGAATGACTCTTATGAGCCAGCTCATTTGTCACAGCTTACTCACTGAATGAGTCAGTTGGTTACTGAATTGATACCTTAGTACATACTCACTTAATGTCAAGTCAGTATTTTTTATTTTTTAACTGTTACTGTGTTTGACCTGACTTCTAGTTACTGACATACTTTCATTATGACAGGGCTGTTGAACATGATTTATTATTTGTCATTATGCTAACATTTTTGTCAAAATATTTAAATAAATAGGAGTAAATTGTATAATACAGGAAGAATCACTCATTTGGTGCATCCTCCTAAGTACTGTTCTTAATGGACTTTTTAAGGAATTGGAATCTAAATCAGAAACATTAAAATCCTGATGATTTCCATTCTTATTAATGCAAGTCATTATTGTTTGTGGCTTAAATAGATTCTAAGAATTGACTGTGAAAATACAGCCCAATATTTCATGTCAGTATTAGGAAATTGCATTATGTTAAGTTTTAGGGTTGAAGGAAATGTCTGCAAACTTAACGCAAAAGGTACTGGTAATTTGCTGCCAGGACATTATCTGTCTTTATAAGGAATGTTTTTTTTCTTACAGTGTAGTCCTAATTTGTTTTTCACGACCATGTTGATATCTAAATCTAGTGATTGACACCGTTATGTTCAGACTGACCAGGCAAATGCCAACATGGTCAACACACTGATCTGACAAACCACAACACCCATTAAAAATGGGGGCTGGTTGCCATTTGTTGGGACAGTGTGGGAGCTAGCCTTTATAGAGCAAGGAAATCTGGTTCTCTATGATGTTCCCCCCTTAAAAAGACAGGTTTTTGTTAATTACCATGCAGAGACCATCTGTGCAGACGGGCTTTTTTGTTTGCAACTTTTTTTAATGAATTGTAAATGATTTCCAAATTATCGCTGCATATTTGTCTGCAGAATTCTTACACTTGTCTTGTCACATTCCAGAGTTGTTATCTCGTCTACATTTTGATTTAATTTGACTATTTTGATTGTCATTACTGTTTTTAGTGAAGATGATGTCCCGCAGCTGATTGTTTTCTCTCTCTATTCTCACCTCTCTTTCTCTCCGTGTCTCTTTAGTATGACTACATGGAAAGGCTAGACGGAAAAGAGAAGTGGAGCGTTATCGAGTCTCCTCGTGAGCGGCGCAGTATTCAGACCGTTGTCCAGAACGAGGCGATCTTCGTGCAGTATCTGGACCCCGGCACCTGGCATCTGGCCTTCTACAATGACGGCAAAGAGAAAGAACCCGTCTCATTCAGCACTGTGGCTCTAGGTAGACACCTCCAGCTTTTATTTACACACTAAGGTCAATATTTAAAAGGAGGATGGTAAAATAGAAACTTGGTTGTTTGGAGACCTGCTGTTTAGAAGATGTGTTTCTCTGCAAGCAGCTTACACTGTACATCTGATCTCCCCTTAACCTCATTTTATATTTCAGTTTGAATGTGAGCAGTTGAACTGGGGGAGCTGCTGTTAATGCTTTCACTTACTCTTTAGGTCACAGAAGTAATAGCTGGATTTCTAAAATAAAAGTAAACACCAAAATATGTTTGTTCAGGCAGTTTCTCTACAACGGTTGCTATAGTGATGACTTAACACAAGCACAGTGCCACCTTGGGGACTTTCTTCTACAACATTTGAGAAGAGCTGTCAGTGAGGGATGGAAAAGTGGAAATTTAATGTAACTTTAATTAGAAATTTAATGTTCATTTAATAATGAACATAGTGGTCGTCATTTACTCCTGACATCTGAGCCGCTGAAGCATTGGATTAAGTTTGTTTGTGAAGGGAATGTGCCTCCCGATCTACATAAATGCATCTATGTTCACGCAAATCATTTGCGATCTAGCTTCACTTACAGCAGAAGTGGGTATAAGGGTTTTTTTATGAATCTCTGCAATTACCTTTCCTAATAACATCCTAGTTAGCGAGTTTAGCGGCTAAACATGGCTAAAGTAAACAGGCTCGTCACTCCACAGAGAGAAGAGAGGGGCGGGGCGAGCAGAGCTCATTAACATTTAAAGCAGCGTCGACCAGAACAGGATGATTTTTGCAGAGCTGATTTTGGCAAGGTAAAATGGTGTTGTTTTAAACAACCATTGAGAATTTTTAACCAAAGTATATTATAGACTTTTTTATTAAGACCCTAAAGAATCATATCAACTTGTGGAAAATAGGCATCCAATGACCCCTTTAAGTAGCACGGGTATATTTCTGGCAATAGCCAAAAACACACTGTATTGGTCAAAATTATCCATTTTTCTTTTATGCCAAAAATCATTAGGATAATAAGTAAAGATCATGTTCCATGAAGATATTTTGTAAATTTCCTACCGTCAATAAATCAAATTTTAATTCTTCATTAGTAATATGCATTGCTAAGAACTTCATTTGGACAACTTTAAAGGCAATTTTCTCAATATTTAGATTTTTTTGCACCCTCAGATTCCAGATTTTCAAATAGTTGTATCTCTGCCAAATATTGTCTATCCTAACAAACTATACATCAATAGAAAGCTTATTTAGAGATGACGTATAAATCTCAAAAATTACACTTATGACTGGTTTTGTGGTCCAGGGTCACAAATATGGTTTGAATTAGGTTTGTAAATACATTTTTAGACATTTCATAGACAACAATCAAATGATTGTAAATGATCAAATGAAACAATTAAAACTTTTACATTATTAAAGAAAAATTCTATTCAGTTAAATGCTGTTTTTAAACTTTCTATTAATCTATGAATTCTAAAAAGAAAAGATATGTCACAGTTTCTGAAAAAATTTAAACAAAACAACTGCTTTCAAAATTGATATTGATTAAAAATGATGTAATAATTAAAAAAAAATGTAATAAGGCATTCATCTGTGCTTTAACAAGAATAAATTACTTTTGTATATTAACATCTATAATATGCTATTAATTTAATATATTGAAGTAGATAACAATTGTTATAAATAGTTATTTTTTATTGTATTTTTGTTCAAATAAATGCAGCTTTGGTGAGCACAAGAAGCTTCTTTTAAACACATTTAACCCCCTGAATTTTAAACTCTATGTTTTTTTTGTTTTTTTTTTTTTGGTTTGGTTTTTTTGGCTGTTGAGACTACAAACAGCTAAACTATTCGAGTAGCATATGTCACAAAAATGGATTTTTGCTGCCTGTCTGCTGCCTGAATAAATCCATAGAGATCAAGTGCTAAAAATGTTTGGGCACTCAAGCCACTTAAAATGAATGAATGTCACTGCAATAGATAACAGAGTATCAAACCAAGTGGCATTTATTTTAAAGAAAGACAGCACAAGCACGCTTTTCAAAACATTTCACAAAAGAAGTGTGTTTAGTTTAAAAAATAAAAAGAGTTCCATGTATTTGCACACTTTCTGGTTGTCAAGCATCAGTCGAACATTTTAAGAAATGCACCTGCAGTTGCTCTCATAGAACACCTGTGTGAACTTGAGAAGAACCAGTTTTATACATCCACTCAAAATCACCTTGACATCAGTTGTTCGCAATTCACTGCAAAAATGATTTAGAAAAGTGAAATTGGTTTAGAGAGCTCTAGCAATAGTTGTTTGCAGATACCACTTTGATATTTATCTAATGCAATTACACTGATACATATTTAAGTGTAGCTTAAGTGTGTCCAGATATTTTCTGTCCACTAATTTCTTAACGCTATGTATGATTAACGATTTAGCTACACACTCGCACACATTGTGCTCGTTAGGCCTCTTAAATCTGATCACATACAGTATCTGTATGAATGCATCTTATTTGGTTAATGGCTACAGTTGATTTGAAAAGCACTGTTTATTTTAGCATTTACCACAGTCATAGTGTTATATTTCCCATAAGGCTTTGAAATGTGTCACAGTAATTCACACATTGTCACTGAATCAATAACGTTGACTGAAAGTTCGCAGATTATTTCACAAAATGCAAGACAATTCATAGCGCTATGACTTGTTTTTGTCAGCCATCAGTGTTTAAAGGTCTGCTGCATTTGTGAATGTTACATTCCACTGTCCCCCATTAATAACTGAGGGTTGTGAAATGAATGTGTCTCTTATGTGTCGTCTCAGACTCGGTGGAAGAGTGCCCCCAGAATTGCCATGGCAACGGAGAGTGCATGTCAGGAGCATGTCATTGCTTCCCAGGGTTCCACGGCACGGACTGTTCCAAAGGTACCGTTTACTGTCACACTGCCGAAATGTTTACGTTATAAAATGACTTTTCACTTTGCAGCATTTGTCAAAACATAGTCATACAAAAGATCTGCGCTGTATAATAACATTTTGCTTATTAAATCATAACTCCTTAATTTCACATTTCTAAATGCAAAGAGATTTACCTGCATCTTGTTGGATTTTTCTCACAAATGGTCAAAAATCATTATTCAACAATTCAAAAGCAAAACAAAGAGTTATATACTTACAATAAACCTTCCATAAGAAAGTTCTGGTAATGTAAGGTATCTACATGGTAAGTTTAAGTTTAGGGGTAGGTTCAGGGTTAGTACCTAGTTATTAGCTAGTTATTGTAATTACATAGTTTGTACATGAAGAACAGGACTGTAAAATGAAGTGCTATCTTGTTTTAAGCAAAAACTAACAAAATTATAAGTTTACATCTTGTAATTCTGACTTTTTCCTCAACTGTGAGATATAAACTTGCAATTACAAATTAAGTCAGAATTGTGAGATATAAAGTTGCAATTTTGAGAAATTAAGTCAGAATTGAGAGATATAAACACACACTTTTGAGAAATTAAGTCAAATTTAAAAACTAGCCATTCTAAAAAAAATGACAAAAAGTCGTTTTGAGTTTTTACAATTCTGACTTATTTTCTCACAGTTGCAAGGTTACATCTTGCGATTCTGACTTTTTTCTCAACTGTAAGATAGAAGTCAGAATTGTGAGATATAAACTTGCAATTTTGAGAAATTAAGTCAGAATTGAGAGATATAAACACACTTCTGAGAAATTAAGTCAAATTTGTAAACTAGCAATTCTAAAAATATGACAAAAGGTCATTTTGAGTTTTTATCTTACAATTCTGATTTATTTTCTCACAATTGCAAGTTTATATCTTGCAATTCTTACTTTTTTTCTCAGCTGTGAGATATAAACTTGCAATTACGAGTTATAAATTTAGAATTGTGAGATATAAACTTGCAATTCTGAGAAATGAAGTCAGACTTGTGAGATGTAACCTCCATTCCGAAAAATAAAGTCAAAATTGCAAGATAAACTAGCCTTGTGTATCTAAAAAAATCTAAAAAATCTAAAATATATATATAAAAAAGGTCAAGTTTTTATCTCACAATTCTGACTTATTTTCTTTTCAAGTTTACATCTTGCAATTCTGACTTTTTTCTCAACTGTGAAATATAAACTTGCAATTGCGAATTATAAAGTCAGAATTGCGAGATATAAACATATATAGCGATTCTAAAAGTATATTTACAAAAAAAGGTCATTTTTAAGTTTTTATCTCCTAATTCGTACTTATTTCCTCGCAATTGCGAATTTATATCTTGTAATTCTGACTTTTTTCTCACAATTGTGAGACAAAAACTCACAATTACCAGTTATAAAGTGAGAATTGTGAGATATAGACTTGCAATTCTGAGAAATGAAGTCAAAATTTGGAGACATAAACTAGAGGTTCTAAAAAAAATATGAATAAGGGTAATTTTGAGTGTTTATCTCACAATTCTGACTTATTTGCTCGCAACTGTGAGTTCACATCTTGCAATTCTGACTTTTTTCTCACAATTGTTAGACAAAAACTCTTAATTTCCAGTTATAATAGTACTTTCTGCAAGTTTATATCTCACAATTCTAACATAATATCTTGCAATTATGTGATATAAAGTCAGATTTGGAAGATATAAACTCGCAATTTGGAGAAAAAAATCAGAATTGTGAGTTTAAATATCACATTTCTTTTTTTATTTCTTAAAACTAAAAGTTTATATCTTACAATTCTGAGAAAAAAAGTCAGAATTATGAGATAAAAACTCACAATTACCTTTTTAAAATGTTTTTTTTTATTCTGTGGTGGAAACAAACACATCCACCCAGTTAAATTGCTATACAATAATTCATAATTAATTTATATAAAGATGAACATGACCTGTTACGCTGTCATTTTTGTAAGCTAATTAAAATCAGTAATTGATGTCAAGTAATTTATGTAGTTTTATATTTAATTTTATTTACTGTGACTTACAAATAAACCTTGTGAGCCAGTGGATTTATTTTAAGTAGTTTTTAGTGCATTTTTATTTATAATTTGCTATAAGCTTTATAGTTGACTTGCTGCATTATAGATGTGTGAAGCATATGTCAGAATTTGCCCGCGAGCTCAGCATTTGTCATCAGATCATCAGTGTACATAAGCTCTGGCCATTCGTCGTGGCGGCTCTATGCCACTGTCACATCACTCTGAGATCCAGACGGATGAATTACAGCGTCACTGATTAATCCCATCTCAGTTATGCCAAAATGTCTGATGGGTTTGTTGGCTTTACTGTGCCAGACCAATCTTTTTGAGTGATGAAATGCTCTCAGTGGAGGCTTCGTAAAGAGAAATATGTGTGTGTGTGTGTGAGCTCACCTGAGGCTATAGACAGCTAGTTTATTACTGTCGAACGGCGTCTCCTGTGAGTAGGATAGAGCGCCGTTGATATTGCCTCTGAATCTCTTACCTTAATTACACAAGGCATAGTCTGCTTTATCGCCATATTCAGAGAGCTTTGGCAGTGTTTATGCTGCCTTTGAGGCTCTCTGACTCTACTGGAAAAATGTGAGATATGATTCTTTTCTTCTTTTCTTACATTCATTCATTCATTCTAGGCAGCTTTTCATCAAAAACTGTAACAGTCGCTGCTCAGCTTGAGTATATGCCAGCTATTGTTGGAGAAACTATCTAACAAAGTGTAACTTTTCAAGATAAGACATACTCATCATTTAAAGCAGTTAAAATCAGACCACTACTGACTTTTGACTACACTACTGGTTGCTAGCAAAAGTTTGTAACTAGTGTAACTTTATAAAATTTCTAATTCAGTCACAACCGTAAATTTTAGCTTAAAAACAACGAGGGTTTTTAAATAAATTACTCTTGATTAGGATGAGATTAAACTTTTAGATTTTTATTAGTGGTGTCTAAAATAGCGAGTTAATTTTAAAAACAGACGATTTTTTTCTTCAAATTAACACGTTAAAAATATTTAACGCAATTAACACAGGGGCAGCAGCTGCTTTTAAAGTAACAGCAGCCAAATAACCTAATAACCCAGCTGCTGTGATGTCTGTTAATCAAAGAACAAAAGATAAAAAAAGGAACTTTTATAGCTTTAAGGATTCACTAATTTAGAATCTAGTGTTTGATAACTTTATTTAATGTTGTTTTTTACATTAATTTGAAGATTGAATTTGAAATTATTGCAGTAGTATATTTAAAAAATGTAATGTCAGGAGGGATTAATCACGATTAATTGAGATTAATTTAAAAAAAATGTTTGATTAATTTGTTTGTTTGTTTGTTTTTTTAATTGATTGACAGCACAAAATTTATATATATATATATATATATATATAAATATATAAATACCAAATTCCACCACAGTTTATTCTACACTGAGACTGGAAGTGGTCAATAGCTTCTTTCGTTCGTTTTTTTTATTATTATTATTATTTAAGAAATTAATAGTTATTCACCAAGCTGCATTACAGTGAACTATAGTGCCAGTCAATAAAGATATTTATAATGTTACAAAACATTTCTATTTTTAATAAATGCTTCACATTTATCAAAAAGTCCAAAAGAAAAAAATATTAATCAGCACAACTGTTTTTAACTTTGATAATTATAAAAAAAATGCTTCTTGAGCACCAAATCAGCATATTTATTTCTGAAGGATCATGTGACACTGGTGACTGAAGTAACTTCTGCTAGAAAAAAAAAACAGCTTTGAAATTATTGGAATAAATTATATTTCAAAACATTAAAATAGAATTTAATCAAATAAATGCAGCATGGTTAGCATAAATGACTTAAAAACAATAAAACCAACCTAGGCTCGTTGGAAATCTGTGCCTCTGTATATATTTATTACTTACCTTACTGCACGTTTCGCAGCAGTTTTAAAGTGAAATGTCCAGAGAGTGACGCTAAAACACACATTCAATACATGACCATGACGTGTTTTTATTACGTTTGTACAGGCACGTATTGCTGCGTTTTTATTACCCCGCTTGAGGTACGTATGGCGGCTGTTCAGAATTTAAATATCCAGGGAGTGTCACTAAAGATTAATGCTCTATCGTGTTGGAAATATCCCTTACACCAAACCCAACCCTAAACCTAACCAACAGTGTTAACAAATGCAAAAGTGATATAAAAACACATTTGTTGATGCAGCCGTACTACTTTTACTTTCTCATGTGAATTTGAGCCGTTTTGTCAAACCATAGTTTCACAGGGTTCATATCGGAGCTCTTCATTACTCAAGTGCAACACAAACCTACTGAATTACAAAACTCATACATATGAAGCTGTATATATGCCAACAACATTCAGAAGTATCAGTTTTCAAACCGTGCAGGATGTTAAAATTGTTTTGAAGCCATAATATAATATTCTGCAAATAAGTGTGTGAAAATTAGGCTTTATTAATCAAAACTGTATGTAAATCATACTTTGTGCAAAAAGGTATAATAGTTGTCAGTTTAACTGCCTCTAGTGTTCATTTCAACTGGAAACTGCAGTGATTCGTACATATAGGTACGTTTTTTTTTTTTTTTTTGCAGAATATATTTCATTTAACATTTAAAAACATTTAAACGGCAGTGCAATATATGTACTGTATTAAGTCAGTAGTTTTACACATTTTGTATGTTTCTGAATCTGACACACTCAGTTCAGTTCATGGATCTTTCTTCCAATGAGCTGATGATCTGAATCAGGTGCGTTAAATGAGGGAGACATACAAAATGTGCAGAGCAGTGGGCCCCAAGGACTAGAGTTGAGAACCACTGTATTTAGATTATTCATCATTTAATCATAACAGTAAAAACAATGAGGGTTTTTAATCTAGGGTTAAACTTGAAGAGAAAAAGTTTATGTATTTCTATTTTGATATGAAGGATGTAACATTTCACCAGAGAGATAATTATAAGCAGAGACTGTAACTTTTTATCTGGTTCATCCAAATTAACCAGTTTGCTAAAACATGTCAGACATTCCAAAGCTAAATACTGTATATGACAGAACAGTTAATGAGGGCACATTTGATTATTGCGAGAGCACAAGGACATAAAATAATTGTGATGTAGTTACACTGTCTGAAAACGGCTAAAAAGAAAGTTTTAGTTAATTACTCTGATTTCCTTGACACACAGTTTGAGGTGATTTCATACAGTTCAGTGTATTTGTTTGGATTAACTCTGTGCTTCATTTTTCTCTTATCTTATCTTACATTTCATACCTGAACTTCTCTCAAAGAAGCTGGTTTTCACTAATTCCTCTCAAACATCCTCGTCTTCTGTCCTTCCCTCACTCCCTCATTTGTTTTCCCTCCTGCATCCTTTCGTTCCGTCTCCGTTGCAGTGGCTTGTCCCGTGCTGTGCAGTGGGAACGGACAGTACAGCAAGGGTGTGTGCATGTGCTACAGCGGCTGGAAGGGACTGGAGTGCGACGTGCCGCAGGGCCAGTGCATCGACCCCATCTGTGGCGGTCACGGGACCTGCACCCAGGGCAGCTGCACCTGCGAAGCAGGTTATCGTGGCGAGTCCTGCGAGGAAGGTAATGAGGGCTTTTCCAGCCGTCTCATTTTCAAAACTCTTTTCACAACTCTTTTCAAAACCTCTTCCTCTGAGAATCTCGGTTTTCAAATGTCTGCTATAAAAGCATGCCAGTACAAGCATAATAAACTTTATTAAAGTGATGAAATTCAGTCTATTGATCTGGCTTTTAAGAAATTGCCCAGAAATGGAGTCTCTGAGCGCATGTTCATATGAGCTGCAGCTGGTTTTTGAAAGTGGAGAGATCCCAGAGGTGAGTTTAAGAGAGAGAGGTGAAAGATGAGGAGGAAAAAGAAATGAAATAGAATGAAAAAGTCTTGTTTCTGTCTCTCTCTCCAGTGGATTGTCTTGACCCCACGTGTTCAGGACATGGCAGCTGCGTGTCCGGTCAGTGCCACTGTAAGCCAGGTTGGTCCGGGCCTCTATGTGACATGTCCAGAGCCCAGTGCCCAGATCAGTGCAACGGTCACGGAGCCTACAGCCCTGACACGGGCCTCTGCAGCTGTGACCCAAACTGGATGGGCCCCGACTGCTCCACGGGTGTGTTCCCATCAGCCATTTTCACCTTCTCACTTGCTGTCTTCTCAAGCTGTGCTGCAATATATTCTAATCTTTCATTTTCATCCATCTACACTCTCGGGGGGATTCACTAAGCATGAATTGCGCCCGCTGATAGCGTTGTTTATTTGCACTCGCTGCATGTGCTGTTTTAGCACCCGATTCATATGCAAATCAGGTAACGGCACAAACACACCCCGAATTTAGTGGACACGGTTACAACTTCGGCAGATAAGGTGCAAGCCCAAATAATCTTCATAAATAAAATATTATAATAATAATCTAAACATATATATTAAAAAATACAATTTAGGAGACCGGTTTGAACTAAAAATAATGACAGGGACTTAATTAAAATGGATTGTGTGATTAATGAATAAGATTTGATGTAATATTGATAATATTGTGAAATTAAACATTTTTATTTTAATATATTTTATGTAATTTTTACTTTATTTTTTCGGGTATATTTAGTTAATACATTGTTCAAAGGAACTGCATTGATGTGACAGAAATCTTTTTTAGAATGTAAAAGTCTTTACTGCCACTTTTGATGTATTTAATGCATCCTCGCTGGATAATTAATTTCTTTTGAAAAGTAATGTAGATAATACAGATATTTTAGTGTGCTACTGAGAATGGCATAACAAACAACATGCAGTACAATAATTAGTATTATTTTTTTAGAAATGTAATTATTTACATTACCAAAGCTTTTACAGCTTTGCTGCAGATAGATCATTAAAACAGTGCAAAGGCAAATAGCATTTAGGTAAATAACAGAATAAAAAGAAACAATAATAACATATTAAAAAGAAACATAAAGTAATTAAGGAGAATAAAATAAAGATATATATGATTTTGAAAAAAAAATAAGAGTAAAAGCAACTCTCTCTTTCTCCAGAGGTGTGTTCAGCAGATTGTGGGAGCCATGGCGTGTGTGTCGGGGGCGTTTGCCACTGTGAGGAGGGCTGGACAGGCACAAGCTGTGACCAGAGACTGTGTAACCCACAGTGTGTGAAACATGGGACCTGCAGGGATGGCAAGTGCCAGTGTGAACAGGGCTGGAACGGTGAACACTGCACCATCGGTAAACACACACAAACACACATTCTCCTATCCTGCTTTGAAGCTTTGAGCTAGTCAAAGGCATTTCCCTTGGTTCTGTGACTTATTTTACACCAATGCTTTTCAAAGACTTCTGTTTTGTTGTTTGGTCTAGATTGATTTGCTTCTGTTTGCATCAGCACACATGGAGTACAAAAACATATTTGTGTGGATGTGCATGTTTGTGTGTGTTGTCACAAAGGACATGGTCTTCACTGTGTGATCTGCATCTATAAGAATATTAAATGACTTTTTGAGCTCTGGAGTCCAGCTGAAAGAGGAATACTAATGGATGCTGCTTTGGTTGCATGTGTTAGGATGCTTGTTTTAATGCTAATGAGTACAATTCTCCCTCTCCACCACTGTTTTCACATCATTGTTTTCAGACAGTTACAGCTGATGGATTCTGCACACAACACTTCTTAACGCTGAATGCAGCAGTCAAACAAAAGTCATCCATAATGGTTTCGTTTGGGTTCACTGATAATAGATGTCCATCAAGAGTTTGTCTGAAAGGTTTTCTTAGTGGTCTGTGGCATGCATGCAGCAATTGATCAATCTCTCCCTCCTCTCTTGCAGATGGCTGTCCGGGGCTGTGCAATGGGAACGGGCAATGTATCATGGGTCAGAACAGCTGGCACTGTGAGTGCCACACTGGTTGGAGAGGGCCAGGCTGCAGTGTTGCCATGGAGACCTCCTGCAATGACAACAAGGACAATGAAGGAGGTGAGAAACGCTTGTTGAATGCAAAAATTGTTTCTGTCCCCTTTGGCCTTGTATGCATCACATCTGTCCAGTCTTGAAAAACAAGCTAAACTGATGAGATGCAGAACTTTTGGTTAGGATAGTTTGTTAAGGGCCACACGAAAATTAATATTTGGTGCGATAAACGTATGTTAATGTGTTGCTTTGACTGAGACGAACTTTAATGTGCCATTAATGTGACCGGTTTTATATACAGAGAGGTGTTTTAATCTTATTACCATTTTGTTTTATGCATTGGTCTAAACTGACGAGTCAACGGTATCTCATGACCAGTTTGTAGGTATTTTACGAGGTGGCTAATTTGTACAAATTCGTACGAACTCACTTGAATGATTTTGTATGATTCGTGTGAGGGGTAGGTTTAGGGGTGGTCCTTTGTATGAATTCCTACAAATCCTACCTCATGAAATATGTACGCTTTTTCAAGGTTGTATGAATTCATACAAATTAGCCACTTTGTAAATATGTATGAATTGCCATGAGATCGGGTTAAGGCGCATGCAAAAATCAATCCTTTTGAAAGAGAAGTTTATTCAAGTGTGCTATTACTATACTTTTTTTAAACTAAAAAAAATAGGAAAGTATACTTTCAGTCTACTTTTTATGCACTTCTCAGAAATGTGCTTTATTTACTTCTTAGAAATATACTTGAAAAACTATTTGAGCTAGTCTTGTGCTCCGAGAATCCATGTTTTCATTGTTATACGGTAGGGGGTGCCATTACACATCTTCTGTACAGAATTTCCAAAACACAAGCGAAGAAGAAACCGAAACAACATGTAATCTAACAGGATCATCAGAAATAAAACAGCATCAAAACTTTGTAACGACCCCATCTTTGTTGTGATTATCACTCTGAATCCAATCTTTTTTCAGCTTTTTGTTCAAAATATTGCTTTTTTTTCCTTATTTATGAAACTTTTTTGAATTTATGAATTACAAAAAAAGAATGCATGGAGCTAGCATAAAATGTTTTTGTTTACAAGCAGATACCCTGATCTTTCTTTTGATGCTGTACATGTTCAGATATTCATATAACAAAATATATACAAATTAATACCTAAATAGGGACATATACTGACCAAAATTACAAATGCAACACTTTTGGTTTTTGCCCCCATTTTTCATGAGCTGAACTCAAAAATTTGACTTTTTCTATGTACACAAAAGGCCTATTTCTCTCAAATATTGTTCACAAATCTGTCTAAATCTGTGTTAGTGAGCACTTCTCCTTTGCTGAGATAATCCATCCACCTCACAGGTGTGGCATATCAAGATGCTGATTAGACAGCATGATTATTGCACAGGTGTGCCTTAGGCTGGCCACAATAAAAGGCCACTTTAAAATTTTATCACACAGCACAATGCCACAGAAGTCGCAATTTTTGAGAGAGTGTGCAGTTGCCATGCTGACTGCAGGAACGTCCACCAGAGCTGTTGCCTGTGAATTGAATGTTCATTTCTCTACCATAAGCCATCTCCAAAGGTGTTTCAGAGAATTTGGCAGTACATCCAACCGGCCTCACAACCGCAGACCACGTGTAATCACACCAGCCCAGGACCTCCACATCCAGCATCTTCACCTCCAAGATCGTCTGAGACCAGCCACCTGGACAGCTGCTGCAACAATCGGTTTGAATATCCAAAGAATTTCTGCACAAACTGTTAGAAACCGTCTCAGGGAGCCTCATCTGCATGCTCGTCATCCTCATTGGGGTCTCGACCTGACTGCAGTTCATCGCTGTAACCGATGTGAGTGGGCAAATGCTCACACTCGATGGCGTCTGGCACTTTGGAGAGGTATTCTCTTCACAGATGAATCCCGGTTTTCACTGTACACGGCAGATGGCAGACAGCATGTATGGCATCGTGTGGGTGAGCGGTTTGCTGATGTCAGCATTGTGGATCGAGTGGCCCATGGTGGCGGTGGGGTTATGATATGGGCAATGAACACAGGCGCATTTTATTGATGGCATTTTGAATGCACAGAGATACTGTGACGAGATCCTGAGGCCCATTGTTGTGCCATTTATCCATGTTGCAGCATGATAATGCACGGCCCCATGTTGCAAGGATCTGTACACAATTCCTGGAAGCTGAAAACATCCCAGTTCTTGCATGGCCAGCATACTCACCAGACATGTCTCCCATTGAGCATGTTTGGGATGCTCTGGATTGGTGTATATGACAGCGCGTTCCAGTTCCTGCCAATATCCAGCAACTTCGCACAGCCATTGAAGAGGAGTTGACCAACATTCCACAGGCCACAATCAACAACCTGATCAACTCTATGCGAAGGAGATGTGTTGCACTGCATGAGGCAAATGGTGGTCACACCAGATACTGACTGGTTTTCGGAGTTAGTTGCAATACAAACTAAAAACACAGATGTTAACTAGTTGTGTACTCAAAGTTTACTACTGTTATACTTAAAGTATACTTAAAAGTATACTAGGAAAGGGCCAGTTTATTTCCAAGGAGTACTGAAATAGTACACTTACAAGTATACTACTAGTACACTGATATTTGTATACTTGCTACATAAAGTATACTTAATAAAACAAACTTGAAGTATACTTCTTTTTGGTAAGGGATAACCGTGTAATTTCTTTCTTTCTTTTTCTTTCTTATTTTCAAACTAACCACAATTAATATTGCAATCCCAGAAGTTGAAGAACCTATCCACCTTTTTCTTCCTGTAAGAATGGGCGTATGGGTCTGGCTTCTGGTCTCATCCCATCTAGCTGTACAAAAAAGCTTGTTTTGCTGCTTGATATTGCAAATAGGTGTGTCTAACCATATTATTTCAATGTATTATTCTAATTATGGGCACACTGGTTTGTAGAGCAAACAGTTTTACTGTTTACTGCATGCTGTTATTCTTCTCATTATTTCCCTATAGTGGATAGTGAACTGGAAGTCTCACCCATAGGCTTACTTTCGCATTGGATATGTTATTCAATAAAAACTATAAATTGTTTTTTAGGCATTTAAAGATTGAGATTTGCCCATATAAACGGATGAATAGAGCAGCTCCAGTCATCTGTATGAAAAGGTGATGTGTCTGTTGGCTGGCAGAGTGAGGGATTTGAAACTACCCCAAGGCAGAATGATTATATAACTGGTGGATGTTTAGAGTCAGCCCTAAGCACTGAGCGTCTCCCCTAGACCAGTAAAGAGCACAGAGAGGCTTTTAGAAAAAACTGTTTGTTGTATCTCGTTTTAAAATGTTTTCATTTTTCCCACTTCGTCTTCACTTTTGTGGTTTCTCACTCGTTTTCTCACTTGTGGTTTCTGTTATATACAAGACCAGGCTTTTCACAGAGTATTGTAAAAAAATACTTCAGGTCCTGTGATATAAAACCATGCAAACCATAGAAATTTAAATTTTGTGTCGTTTCAATATAACAATGTGGTTAATCTGTGATGTTTAGATGCACGGCTGCATTCAGCATGAGACTGATAATTGACTGTACTCGGACACTCTTTTATTGAGCAATGTAGCCAATCACAGCTGATTTTTAGAACACCTCTGATTGGCTATTCTGTTCATGTTAGTCAGAATTCACTTACTGCAGTCTTAATTTATATATAATGGAACATTGTGAGATCACAATGAACTGAAGTGAGTGACAGCTTTTTAGTGATTATAAAGGAAGCGCTATTTGCATGAATTCTAGGCTACATATAATCCATTCAGAATTTGAGTAAAAGTTTTGTTTTTCTTGCTGCTAAGAGGACCAGCGTGACACTCAAGGACACCTTGCATGCAAATAAAGCTAAAATGTTGAGATCCCAAATGTAGACAATAATTTGAGAAATGCTGAGTTTGAGGGAGTATGTATTAAAAGTAGGTCAGCTAAATAAGAAGGAGCCAGGCTATGTAATGCCTTATAAACAAGAAGCAAAATTCTGAATTCAATACGCTGTTTAACAGGAAACCAGTGCAGCAGATGCAGAACAGGAGATATGTGTTCCATAGTAGGAGTTCTAATTATTCATTCTGCACTGTAACTGTAATTGTGTAAAATTTTAAGAGGAAGGCCATAAAAAAGAGCATTACAGTGGTCAATATGTGAAGTAACAAGAGCATGAACCATAATGGCAATGCTCCTCATTGAGAGGGTTGGGCAGAGGCAGTTAATGTTACGTATGTGATAATAAGCTGTCTGAGTAACCTTGTTATTATGTGCTTCAAAAGTATTGTCAACCATAACGCCCAAGATCTTAACCTGCAATTGTAGAACCATCGATACACACTGGTCTTTGACAAATTATTTTTGGACCTAGAAGTATTTCTGTTTTACTACTGTTAAGTTTAAGAAAATTGTTTGAAAACCAAGCTTTAACTTCAGACAAACAGTAAGTAAGTAAGTTTTGAAGACAGATAGAGCTGGGTGTTATCGGCTTAACAGTCAAAATGAATACCATATTCCCTGAAAATGTTTCCAAGCGGCAGTACATAAATGATAAATAACAAAGGGCCCAGAACGTCTCGGGTTACTTGACTGTAACCCTGTTCCCTTAAAAAGCGGGAACGAGATGCTGCGTATCAATACGCTAATGAGAACAATCTTTGTTCGACCGGTTGTGAAGCATGTGTGTCAAAGAATTGGCCTAAATAACCTCGGCAGGTGACGTCATTTGATTACATGCACCTGAGGGTTATAAATAGGCGTGGGACGTACAAATCTTCAGGTTACAGCTTTGTCTGAAGAGACGTCCAGGCACGCCTACAGTGCGGCATTGAGGCGCAGCATCTCGTTCCCACTTTTTAAGGGAACAGGGTTACTAGCAAGTAACCCGAGACGTTCCCTACCAAAAGCTACACTCGATGCTGCATATCAATACGTTAATGGGAACGAGAATACCAACGCCGCTGCACTGGAAGTGTCTGGACCCATCAAGGTTGTGTAGTGTGTGCGCACAAACATTGAAGAGGTCTCAGACATGACTCTGGGATGTTGGCTCAAGGACATGAGAGCCCAGAGCACCATGGACATCCAAATTATAGAGTCTGCGAAATGTGTGCGGAGAGGTCCAGCCTGCCGCACCACACACTTGCTGCAAGGGGACACTGTCAGAGCCTTAATATAGAATGCAACCCACCTGGTTGAGTGGGCCTAACTCCTAGAGGGGAAGCTTGACCGTGCTCCTCGTAGGCTAGGGCAACAACATCCCTCACCTAGTGTGACATTGTTAGTCTAATGGCAGCCATAGCATATGAAAAGCTGCTCTGATTTACACCACTAGCTAGTGCGGTGGATGTAAATCTGAAGAGCATGTACTGGACACAGTAGGTGAAGTCCTTCTTGCTCCGGTGTCATGAATGGCGGAGGGCAGAAGGCTTCAAGAATGGCTGGATAAAAGGGTGAGGATGCAAAATAGCTTTGACCAGCCCAGGGGCAAAGCCTAAGCAGGATGACAAGACTGACATAACCTGCAAATCCCCATTTCTCCTCAGAGAAGTGATAGCCATGAGAAAAACCATCTTCAGAGTCAGAGACCTGACAGGCGCTGACTCTAGTGGTTCAAAATAGGGTCTCAACTAGACCCTTAGAGCACCAAGGCTAAAGTCCCATGACAGAACTGTCGCTCTGATGAGCGACCTCAACTGCTGAGCTCCACGATTGAAGCAGGCGACTAGAAGGTGCTTTCCCACAGAAACACAGTCAATCAGAGCTTGGCAGACCGAACCGGCGGCCACATAGACTCTGAAAGTACCTGAGGACAGTTTTTTCTTGCAGGAACTCCAGCACGGAAACACTCTGGCAGTGAACTGGGTATGCATGGTGTGCCAAACACCAGTGTTCGAAAAAGCACCATCTGAGGGCATAACTTCTTCTAGTGGAGGGAGTCCTAGCAATCAGAATAGTCTGTAGTGTATCTGCTGGAAACCCAGCATCCCTTGTGGTCCCCCTCAGGGGCCAGAGATGAAGGTTCCAGAGCTCAGGCCGGGGATGATATACTGTCCCCTTTGCCTGAGATAAGACAACTCTCCTGCCCGGAATCGCCACAGCGAGCTGTCAAGGAGGGATATTAAATCTGGGAACCACACTCTGGTTGGCCAACAAGGTGCTATAAATAAGTAGCAAAACCTTTGTTGACAACCATGGCCAGGACTCCTGGAAGCAGAATGATCAGGAGAATGCATAACAACGCAGCCTGAACCACATATGGGTCCTTGCGTCCAGGTCCAGGGAAGCTGGAGAAGTCAGAGAGTGGACATTGTGCTATTTTCTGTGAAGCAAAGACACCCATCTCTGCTTCATAAATTCTTCCAATGTGTCACAGCTTATCTGGACAGTGAGTCTGCTCCCACATTCATATGCCCCAGAATGTAAATCGCCTTGATGGACAGTAACTTGTCCTGTTTCCCAAGCAGAACCTGCTGTGCTAGCCTGTTCCGGCAGCACAGATGCAGTCTGCGCTGGTGACTTAAGTGGCTACCACAATATAGTCCCCCCGCACTAAGACATGGTACCCCCTGCTGGAGGATGTATTTCAGGGCCCGAAATACAGCCATCATTCCGAGGCAATTGATGTGCCAATCGAGAAGATGACCTCTCCAGATCCCTTGGGCTGGACGGTCATCCAAGACCACGCCCCAGCCCGTGAGGGAAACGTCTGTCGTTAGCATCTTGCGACGACAACACGTGCCTAGAGTGGGACCCAAAGTCAAAAACCAGGGTCTGAACCACATAGAAAGGGTACGAAGCCCTTAGCGCGTAACCCTTGTGTGCCTCTGGGGATTAGCCCTTAGATTAAATCCCCTGGCTCTGAGCCACAACTGCAGCAGTCTCACGTGCATGGCATCCAAAAGGTTTACGTGGATGCAGTCACCATGAGACCTAAAACTTTCTAAAAGTATGTAGAGTAGCTTTCTGGCCTAGTCTGAAATTCCTCAGGGTGTTTAGAATGGATTCGACACGTGTAGGAGACAGCTGTACCCACAGTAGGATCGAATCCGTACAAATACGGATTTTTCCGCCCTAAATACATTGTTCCCTGGGCAATAGAGAAAACACTTTTCTTGGTGTTGAGTCTCCATCCCAGAGAGTCAAGATGAGCGAGGACGACATCCTAATGTCAAAGCGCACGCTCTTAAGACTGGGCCAAATCAGCCAGTCGTCGATGCAAAAGCTGCATCCATGCATTTTGCATATGTGCGGGGTGATAAGGCTAGGCCGAATAGAAGAACACGATACTGGCAAGCTTTACCCCCAAAGCAAACCTCAGGAACTTCCTGCGTTGTGGCAAAATTTATGAAATGGAAAGTATGCATCGCTGAGATCATTTGTCAATAACCAATCCCCTGATTGGATCGAAGAAAACAATCACTGATTGTCAGCATTCTGAACTTGTACGTTCTTAGAAAGCGGTTTAGCCCACAAAGATCTAAAGTGGACGCAACCCCTGTCATTTCTGAGAACCAGAAACATTGGCTATGGCAGCTCGACTCTGTGTAGGAGGAGAGATTTTCTACGACCTCCTTGTTCAGCAGAGCTTATAATTCCAGTGTCAACAAAAATGCTTGTTCTGGTTTCACGGTAGTGGAGACCACGCCATTGAAACGCAGAGAACGATATGCAAATCATATGCTGTAGCCCCTTTGAACAGCGCTGCTGAATTTTCTAAAAGGGACACCGTTTGTGACACTTTGTTTTGCCCGGGGGTAATGTTAAATGTCTGGTGTCCTGAAACACGGCAGGATACAGCCAAACATGTAACATTTTACTGGAGATCGCTGACCCCCGAAACACCAGTGGTGGCGGAAGTTGTACAGTGATTCCCCTAAGGGTGCCAGGAAGGTGCTCTTACTCCCCTTTGGAGTTTACCACGGACCTCCCCCTGACCACCTGACAGAAAACTGTCATCTAGTTTGGAGTGTCTGGGGGTCTCTTGTTCCTATGGCCAAACCAGCTTAAATCCTCAATCGCAACTCCTCAATCGCAACTCCTCAATCGCAAATATAATCACGGGAGGAGCACTCGAAGGCGGCGCTCTGAATTCCAATTCAACAAAAGCAAGAGTTGCAGCGTTTGCTGCCCGATCCAAAGAAATGCCGTGTGGCATGCTTTGGAAGCGGGCGCGAAAATCTCCCAATCTGGCGAGAGAACGAGAGGAAGGGGAGGACCCGCCTCTCGAGCTTCAAACAGATCAAAGTGCGTTCTTAACGAGGGCGCAACGGCTCGCGCTTCATAAGGAAAACGAGCCGAACGTGAATCGCCCTTGAAAGCAAGAGCTTTAACTTTTACTTTCACTTTCATTGATACTGCTTTAGCGTGAAACACACACACACACACACAATGCGGTCTCTGAAGACAAAGAAACCTGAAGATTTGTACGTCTCATGCCTATTTATAACCCTCAGGTGCATGTAATCAAATGACGTCACCTGCCGAGGTTATTTAGGCCAATTCTTGGCGTGTTTGACACACATGCTTCACAACCGGTCGAACAAAGATTGTTCTCATTAACGTATTGATACGCAGCATCGAGTGTAGCTTTTGGTAGGGAACTAAACCCTGTGGGACACCTGTAGTAATACATGTTGACCTAGATTTAAACTGGCCTAAATGAACAAATTGAGTATATCCAAAAGATAAGATGTCGACCAAGCCAGAGTACCTACAATTCCAATGGACCAAAGTTTGTTTAATAAAATTTTATGGGAAATAGTGTTGAACACTGAAGTTAGATCAAGAATAATTAATATAGATAAGAGTCCTGAGTCACCCGCTACCAATAAATCATTAGAAATTTTGACAAGGGCATTCTTAGTACTACGATAGGAATGAAAACCTGATTGAAATTGTTTAATATAGATTGTTCCCTAAGAGATGATTGTGTACCTGAGCTGCAACAGCCTTTTGAAGGATTTTAGATAAAAATGTCAAATTGGAAATTGGACAGAAATTATCAAAGTTATTTGGATCTGCACCTGGCTTCTTGAATACAGGAACAGGGATGAATAGGGAGCAGTGCCAGAAATAAGAGAAGAATGAATGATATCAGTGATAAAAGGTGAAAGTACTGACAGATAGACAACTAATTGAGTTGGAAGTGGGTCTACTTGACTTCTACTTTATCTCATCTACTGTAGGAAGTTTAAAAGTAGAGAGAATTATTATTAGAGGTTCAAGCACGTAGCACTGAAACCCTATTGTAATTGTTAGAATGGCCAAGGATTAACAATCTTCACGTAAAACTGATCAGGCAGACCAAACCGTAAGTCGTAGAGAATTGAAACTTGGAGTGATGGTAGTACTCACACTGTCTACAACGTCACCAAGGCTCACCCCAATCGGCCTGACGTTTTTGGGTATTTTGCATTTTTTGCAAAAACCTACTTTTGTAAACTGGTCCAAGGTTTTTCGCCAGATTGGAACCAAACCAGTGCAGGAAGATTCTTTGGAGAGTGAATATCAATAAAAAAAAATTACTTTTGACTCTCCATCACAAAGGGACACCAAAATGTTTGAAAGAGGCAGGGCAGCAACTAAAACAACTATAACTTTGAACGAAATGAGATATCTTCGCCAAACTCACAACGCATATGTAACAGCTGAATCTGAGGTCACATGAAAAAAATCGTGGAGCTTGGCCACTTGGTAGCACTATAAGAGAAAAAAAAACATAAAAATGGCCATAACGACGCAACTGTTTGTCCTATCGATATGGAAGTCGCACACTCGGCTATAAGGACATTCGCGTATCTAAAAAAAAATGGCCACCATAGGCCGATGAACTTTGAACACCTATTAGACAAGGGTCAGAATGAAACTTGGAGGGCATGTTTGACTCATGGCCTTAAACGGTCTGTGAGAAATTTGAAAGAAATTGGTCACTGAGGGGCAATATTGCATTTTTCAAGGGTGTAAACAATTGTATATTGCACAATGTTTTTTTTTTGGACCTTCTCATTCCGAACAACTTTGCCTGTAGAAACACTGCTTTCAATCAAACCATTTGTTAAATGATTGAGAAAATATAAAAAACCTACTTTTGCAAACTAGTCCTAAATTCTAATCTGGTCCTAGTCTGGATAAAAAAAAAAAACACACACACACACACACACACACATGTTTGTGTTTTTGTGAATTGTGGGGACTTTTCATAGACTTCTATAGTTTTTATCCTGACTAAACGATATTGTCTATCCCCTAACCCAACCCTAACCCTAAACCTAGCCCTCACAGAAAACATGTTTGTATTGTTACACTTTCAGATAAACATCATTTACTATTTTTAATATTTTTTTAACATTGTGGGGACCGCACGCCGGTACCCACCATGTCAAAAATTTCAGGTTTTATTATCCTTGTGGGTACATTTGGTAACCTGGCTGCCTTACAATTTTAAGTTCAGTCAACTCAAAAAAAGTTTATTCAACTTGAAATGTTAAATTATACTAAGTGACAACTTAGATATTTGATTTGAGTCAACTTAAAATTTTAAGGCAGCTGGGTTACTTACCCATCTGTTAAGTTTAGCAAACACAAATATCTAAGTTGTTACTTAGTACAACTTAACATTTCAAGTTGACTAAACTTATTTTAGTTGACTGAACTTAAAATTTTAAGGCAGCAGTGTAACAAATTATTTTAAGCTGACTCAACAAATTGTTTTTTTTATTTTTTACAGTGTATTAAATGGTTAATATTCTAGTAATATGCATGCTTATAATGGCTAGTTAAGAAACCGTAAAATAAACTGTTACCAAAATTAGTAGTTCAAAGTTTTTCAAACCCTTATCAGAATGTTTATCATTAGAATACAGAGAGGACAGGAAATTATATATAGAAGGGTAAAGGGGATTAGGGTAAAGGGGATTGGGAAGTGATCTCAATTTGCTTATCTTAATTATACGTCTTGGATTAAATTTGAAATATGATCACAAAATACTTGTTAACGCAGGCGTTTGAACTTACTGCTCAACCTGACCCACACAAACAAGCGTTCTCCAGACATACACAAGTTCCTACTTCTTTCTTCTCTCTCGCTTTTGTTTACTCTTCGTTTGGGGGGTTACTTCACAGAAAGCTCAGAGATCAGAGAGCACCAAGCAAAACAACATGGAGCAAAAGTCTCTGGCAACAGGCGCTTGTTGTGAGTTTGTTCCGGATCAAGAAAGACCCATTTAGGGAGAAAGGTTGAAAGGGTGTGCATGTACAGTGAACTGCGATACACAGCAAAATAAGAGACGGGAAGAGAGAGAGAAAGATGAAAAGGAAGCTCTCAGGGGTGTGAGCGATGCCCTCTGTGACTTTGATGTAAGTTCTCTAAAAGTGAAATCAGGAGAGAGAGAATGAGAGAGAAACTAGAGCATCATTCAATTCAGTGATCACTTCCATCAGTTGAGCTCATTACCCCAATGGGGATAAATAAATTGATTTGTTCATTTTCATTTCCATAATGATGAGAAGTTCTACATTTGAGCTTATTATGGGGTTTTTTAATCATATTATTTGTCTCTCTCTCTCTTGACATCAAAGCAGCGCAGGGGTTTGAGCTGAGAAGGGTTCATCAAAAGTGCACATTCTGAGAATAAAATGGCAGATGAACAGAGAGACTTCAGAAGTCTTTTTAAACCATCTGTCACTCTGAAACCAAGAATCTGTGTGTGTTAGGGATGTCAAATGTGCTGGTACTTCTGAAACCAAACAATACCAAAAAAAAATATAGTATTGATAAAATTGCTTAGGTCAGTACTTTGGTAAAATACAGCTAAAAACATGAAAAAATAAATGTAAATTATAACATGCAAGGTTAATATGACATAAATATCAAAATATCCAATCGGTAAATTAGACACTACTGTTCAAAGATTTGGGGGTCTCATGTTCATTCAAAAGATCAAAATAGTGTAAAAGCAGTGATATTGTGAGATACTATTACAATTTAAACTGATTTTTTATATATATTTGAAAAATTTAATGTATTCCTGTGATGGCAAAGCTGAATTTTCAGGAGACATTACTCCAGTCTTCAGTGTCACATAATCAGAAAACATTTTAATATGTTGATTTGCTGCTCAAGAAATATTTTTAATGAACAATGTTGATTTTAAGATTCTTTAATGAATAGAAGTTCGAAACAACACCATTTATTCATTTCAAATCATTTTTAATTTAATTTAATTAATCTATTCTGCTGAATAAAAACATTAATTTATTTTTAAAAATTACTTAAAATTGCTGTTAAAAAGGACTGAGAAATATATGAAGGATTTATTCCATTCCTTAAATTTATTTTTAAATGTTTGTATAAATATTTAAATATTTTATGTAAAATAAATTAGTATGTTCAGTGGGATATATTAGATACACCCTGGCATTTCTATCATCAAGTACTACATTTTTGGTATCGTGACAACCCTAGTGTGGGTTTACTTTCATACAAAATTCATGTGTCACATTGCTAATGCATGTTACAGACCTAATGCTTATGACATGTGGTGACATCTTTTCCACTCAGATGGTCTGGTTGACTGCATGGATCCGGACTGCTGCACGCAGAGCTCTTGTGTAACCAATCCTCTGTGCCGTGGATCACGTGACCCACTCCAGGTCATTCAGCAGAGCCAATCAGAGGTCCAGAAAGTCCCTTCCTTTTATGACAGAATCAAGATGCTTGTGGGAAAAGACAGCACTCACATCATCCCAGGAATCAACCCGTTCAATGCCAGGTACCTCTGCCATCTGCCCTGTGCTGTGATGGAATAAATTACTAAATTTATCATATTCTAATATTGTATTTTTGCATGTGTGCAGCCTGGCATCTCTGATTCGAGGTCAAGTTTTGACCACAGACGGCACTCCTTTGGTGGGTGTCAACGTGACATTTGTGAAGTACCCTCACTTTGGTCACACCATGACCCGCCAGGATGGCACGTGAGTAACTTCACATTATTTAAACCCTTTTAATACCTCCACATGCAAGTAAACTCTTAAAAATAAAAGGTTCTTTTGGCATCAATGGCATTTATTAAACATCCATGGAACCTTTAAAATGCAGAAAAGGTTCTTTATATAGTTTTTTAAAATGTTCTTTTAAGAACCGTTCACTGAAAGGTTCTTTGGCGAACCAAAAATGGTTCTTCTATGGCAGTGGTTCTCAACTCCAATCATTGGGGACCACTGCTCTGCATGTGCATGTTTCTGAATCTGACACACTCAGTTCAGTTCATGGATCTTTCTCGTAATGATCTGAATCAGGTGCGTTAAATGAGAGAGACATACAAAATGTGCAGAGCAGTGGGCCTCGAGGACTTGAGAACCAGTTGAGAACCACTGTTCTATGGCATCACTTCAAAAACAACCCTTTGGAGCATTTATTTTTAGGAGTGTAATGAAGTATATCTCCTGTGCTGGTTCTCCCTAGTTTTGATCTGGTGGCCAATGGAGGAGGCTCCCTGACTTTGCGATTTGAGCGGGCTCCGTTTCTGAGTCAGGAACGAACCGTGTGGCTGCCCTGGAACCGTTTCTACGCCATGGACACTGTGGTGCTACAAACGGAGGAGAAAACCACAGCCAGATGTGACCTGAGCGGTTTTGTCAGGCCTGATCCTGTGGTTCTTCCCTCCCCACTGTCCTCCTTCTTCAGCTCCAACCCTTCAGAGAAACACATCCTCCCTGAGAGCCAGGTGCCACATTCAACCACTAACTCTCATTTCATTCATGTTCACGTAGGTCATTCCACTCTTCCGTTGGCTTTTTATTTGCGATTTATGTGCTCTATTACTCTCCTTCTTCACTCTTGGCTGATCTTTTGTTGTTAATCTTCATTTTCGCTCTTGAACTGCTTTTGACTCATTCACATCCTCATACCTTCTTGCAATCACGGTTTCTCTATGCTGCTCACAATTCATCTCTTTTATCTCCTCTCCAAGGTAGTTTTTAAAGACTGACAGCAGCTGATTTTTAGCACTTTGAGAAGCCAATAACCCACTTTTTGCTTCCTCTCACTGTCCAGGTGCTTCACGAGCAGGTGGAGATTCCCGGCACCAGTCTTAAACTCTGCTATTTGAGCTCCAGGACCTCAGGCTACCTCTCACTGCTCAAGGTGATCATGACCCCAGCTCTAGTGCCTCTCAGCCTGGCCAAAGTGCACCTGATGGTGGCCGTAGAGGGTCATCTCCTTCAAAAATGGTTCCATGCATCTCCTAACCTGGCTTACTCTTATATCTGGGACAAGACTGATGCTTACAGGCAGAGGGTCCACGGCCTGACCGAGGCTTTGGGTAAGTGGGATGTGGAGTCAGGAAACAGGTGTATTTTAACTGTTATCTTGTTTCTTGTCTATGCTATTGTCTGTTCCCCAGTGTCTTCTCTTAATCTGAGCTCCAAAACACAGATAGTTTCGTAGTTTAATGAGACTGTCTGTCTCTCATCCATTATGGTGTGTGCCAGCGGCAACTTCCTCCTGTGAGCTAATGAATTGTTATGTCCCCGCTCGGTGATGGAGTGTTTAATTAAGATAGCACAGCTTTGCTCTTCCACTAAGTGTCTTCTCTCTCTGTCATTTTTTCCTTCATTCCTCACGTTTCTTTCGTATCTCTCTTTCCATCTGTCAATCTTTCTGTATAGTTTCTGTGGGGTACGAGTATGAGACGTGTCCCAGTCAGATCCTGTGGGAGAAGAGGACAGCTGTGCTGCAGGGATACGAGCTCAACCCCTCAAACTTGGGGGGCTGGTCTCTTGACAAACACCACATGCTAAACGTCCGCAGCGGTATGCTATAGAAACACCTGTTGATGTTGGATTTGTTATGGGACTAGAAGCTCTGTTCTTCTAGATTTTAGCTCCATCTCTATTCAAACACACCTTTCTGTAAGTTTGAAGTAATCCTGGAGACATATTCTGATTCTAATTATGGATGTAGCTAAATTCTGCAGTCCAGTGGTCTTCAAAGACCAGAATTGGCCATCACTGAATTGGGAAATGGATAAACCCTCCTCAATCAGTCTAGTTACAATGAGCCAAGATGTATTTCCTATGAGGCAATTGTTTTATGAAATACACTTGACAATGCAGAGGGGACAGGTCATCCCTGCAGCTGATGGTTAAACAAAATGTCCATTACTAATTCACACTGTGAAATGTGTTGGTTTTAAGCACTATTATAGAACTGCATGCTTTTTCACACCTGTTTATCTGCAGGCCTTTGCAGCAACTAAATTTCTCCTTCCCGAAGACTTATTCCCCTGCTTTAGGAGATAGGGAGGTTCGTGTTAAAAGAAAAACAATGTATGTGATTGGAGATCGGGCAGTGGAAAGTCAAATAAGGACACTGCGATGGAGAGCATGCCAGACTATAAACTAACTCGCACTCTGCCTAATATTGCCGTTTTTATGCACATTTGTCAGTGCTCATAATTTCATCACTTTATTAGGGTAAAATTCTGTGTGTTTGAGGGACCAGCACATTTTTTTTGGTCGTTATTGATGATTATGAGGTCTTTAATGACTGCTGGTTTCACACTATTGATCATGAAATGCAATAAATATGTCACAGTGTAGAAATTGATGCTTTCATTTAAGCATCCCATTTGTGTGTGTAAAGATCATTAGAAATATGCCATGTTTGAAATCTCACTCAGTTGCGCTTAGTGACAGTGTTTGATTTATTTCACACAGGCATCCTTCATAAGGGCAGCGGCGAGAATATCTTCCTCTCCCAGCAGCAGCCACCCATCATCAACAGCATTATGGGTAACGGCCGAAGACGCAGCATCTCGTGCCCAAGCTGCAGTGGGATGGCTGAGGGCAACAAGCTGCTGGCGCCGATGGCCGTAGCCTGTGACGGAGAGGGAAACCTGTATGTGGGCGACCTTAACTTTGTGCGGAGAGTCTATCCATCCCTCAATACCACAGCTGTACTAGAGCTCAGGTAAAGTTGATAGGATGCACATCTGACAACATAAAATCAGCATTTGTAAGACATTATTTTCAATAAAAAATGCATGAAGCTTAAATTCCATGAGCCACTGACAGGAAAGGCTGTCAGAAGAAGATAAACAATAATTCAAACTTGTCATTTGATATTGTTCTGTGAAATCAAGGGTATCCCATGAGCACCACAGCTCAATATGTCAGAGCTCTTGCACTGACCACAAAGTCAACAGTTATTGCAGTTTGATAAAAGACAATAATAAACACTTGACATGCATTGATGAATCATGCACTACTACACCAAGTACTTATATTATGGAAATAAGTTTTGATTTACTGTTGTTTTTAACAACTGGAATAGCTTTTACAATAATAGATTTTGTTCATTTATTCTAACCAATGCTGTCAAAAGTTTACATCCCCCCTTTTCAGAATCTGCAAAATGTTCATTATTTTACCAAAATAAAAGGGATCATACAAAATGCATGTTATTGTTTATTTAGTACTGACCTGAATAAGATATTTCACATAAAAGATGTTTACATATAGTCCACTAGAGAAAATAATAATTTAATTTATAAAAATTACCCCATTCAAAAGTTTACATCCGCTTGATTCTTAATACTGTGTTCTTACCTGAATGATCCACAGCTGTGCTTTTTTGTTTAGTGATAGTTGTTCATGAGGCCCTTGTTTGTCCTGAACTGCCAGAAAAATCCTTCAGGTCCCACAAATTATTTGGTTTTCCAGCATTTTTGTGTATTCGAACCCTTTCCAACAATAACTGTATGATTTTGAGATCGATATTTTCACACTGAGAACAACTGAGGGACTCATATGTAACTATTACAGAAGGTTCAAACGCTCACTGATGCCTTAGAAAGAAACATGATACAACTTTTTGAATTTGAATATCAGGGTAAATTTAACTTATTTTGTCTACTGGGAAACATGTAACTATCTTCTGTAGCCTCTGAAGGGAAGTACCAAGTTAAAAAAATATATGATATTTAGGCAAAATAAGAAAAATGTACATATTTCCATTCTGTTTAAAAGTTTTCACCCCCCGGATTTGAATGCATTGTTTCTCCTTCTGGAGGATCACTGCGGTGTGAACCTTCTGTAACAGTTACATATGAGTCCCTCAGTTGTCCTCAGTGTGAAAAGATGGATCTCAAAATTATACAGTCATTGTTGGAAAGGGTTGAAATATACAAAAATGAAAACCAAAGAATTTTGGGGACCTGAAGGATTTTCTGAAGAACAGCAGGCAGTTTAACTGGACAGGACTAACAAGGGACTCACAAACATTTATCACTTAACAAAAAACAGAGATGTGGATCATTCAGGTAACAACACAGTATTTAGAATTAAGTGGATGTAAAACTGTGAACAGGGTCATTTTAAATTCAACTATAATTTTGTCTTGTGGACTATATGTGAATGTCTTTTATGTGAAATATCTTATTCAGGTCAGTACTAAATAAACAATAACATGCATTTTGTATGGTCCATCTTATTTTGGAAAAATAATTAACATTTTGCAGATTCTGAAAGGGGGATGTAAACATTTTACCTCAACTGTACATGTCTTTATGTTGTTTCTACATTCATTTGAAGATTGAATGTGAAATTACTGCAACATGAAAGTTTATTTAAAAGTGGGATTAATTGCAATTAATTTCAGGACTAATTTTAACTGTTGCTTTATTTGTCTCTTCTCTTCCCATTCTCCATGAAGAAATAAAGATTTGAGACACAGGTAATTGCATAATGTAAAAATAAATTACAACATCAAGTAAAACATCATGTGCATGTCTAAATAGCATGCTAATTTGTCTGAGAACTCATTTTTTGTACTTGTGCCCTACTCTTTTTCTGCAGTTCATTTTATGTAGCAGAATTTCACTCTTTTTTCCTCTTTTATCAAAGTGGTTTCTTTTTTGAGCTCCAATTACTTTACCAGCAATGAACTATTCACATTTCATCATGTTCACCAAGGTAACCATGCTGTTTGTCAGAGGATTTTATTAAGAGACATTCTCCCATTTGCCCTATTTCCATAGCAACAGTCCAAGCCATAAGTACTACTTGGCAGTGGATCCGGTGTCGGGTTCTTTATTCCTGTCAGACACCAACTCCCGGCAGATCTACCGCGTTCGCTCTCTGAATGGGGCACGACCGCTGCTGGATAATGCTCAGGTAGTGGCAGGGACAGGAGAGCAGTGTGTCCCATTCGATGAGGCTCGCTGTGGTGATGGAGGCAAGGCAGTGGAAGCCACACTAATGAGCCCAAGAGGTGATGTTTTTAAAGAAATATTCCATTTTGTAAGTTGGGAGGGGCAGAAATGACACACACAATACTACACTATACCATCCTGAACTTCTTCAGCTTTTACACAAGACAAGGCAGCATTTCAACGCGGTGATGCTTTACAATTATGACTGAGACACATTTTTTTTTCCATGAACCTAGAAAGCATCAACATTTAATCCCTTAGACAGTTACCAGGTACTGTCATTTTCTATGCTGTCACAAACCTTGGTAACCTGTAATTCTCTAGACTCCAGACATCATCCTTAAAGCCCAGCATGGCCACTGATGTGAGGAAAATAAATGACACAGAAAGTAAAGAGAGACCGTAAGGTTAGCAGACTGCACTCAGAGACCGACTCTGCCTTCTTATCTCAGAATAAAATGCACTCTGACATGATCACCGTGACAGCGTGAATCAAACTGTAGCAGTCGAGCGGCACAGCGCCCGACTGTTTTCCAGGTCATTGCTCCTACACGCACAGACTACTAATTATTTTGCCTTTAAAAACACCTTTGCTCTCTGGAATATCGGAATTGGAAGGAAATCAATCAGATACTTGTGGAGCAGTGAAATTCTTTAGGAGAGTCTGCAGTGACATTGACAAGAAGTTTAAAAAGAAAATTACCTTAATTATTAGACAATAGATAATTCCAACTCAGCTGTTCTTTTAATACCAGATGAATGTTTTCTACAGTGTTGCCATCATCATTGTTCACTGTCGGTTCTTTCATATAGGTGTTGCATTGGACAAGAACGGCCTGATGTACTTTGTGGATGCTACCATGATACGAAAAGTGGATCAGAATGGCATTATCTCCACTCTGATAAAGACCAATGACCTGACCGCAGTCAGGCCCCTCAGCTGTGACTCCAGCATGGACGTCAGCCAGGTTGTAATTACTTTCCTCAACTCTCTTGCACTTGCACTCAGTCGTCGGTCTATCAAGAGAGGTTCAGGCTCCTAAAAATAAATTAACAGTTCCTGAAATCTGTACTAAATGATGCCCTATAATGTGTATAGATGTTTTAGGGCCAGATTTACAGCTTGCACCAGCACAACCGTCTTTTGGTGTTAAAATAGAATTTACTAAAGATGTGCAGTGAAGAATTAGCCTGAAATTGCGACAGTTATTTTTGCACCTGACCTTAATGAATACGCATTTGTAGGAGTTTCCTTTTCAGACGCAAAATTTATGGGAAGAGAGTATTAAAATGAATCACACAATGTGATTTACTAACATTTTCACTTGTCAATTTACTGGTATTTGCGCCATTATTTAACGCCCCCAAAAAAGTCATTGTCAGTAAATCATACACAGATTTTTCCCATTGGCACTTTTATGGAGTTGACCCTTCGCAAACAGCTTGGTTGACAGGCAATCTTGACCAGCCATAATGCCGAATCCGCCATTCTGTCAAACAAACAAATCAGACAGGGAGTAGATAAACTTTGGTGGATTTATTTTATTAATGTGGATTAATTTATGGATGTATATATATATAAAGAGTTCAAATGCAAAAGCCTCTACATCCATCAGACGTATTTCTTTAAAATTAGCATTTCTTTCTGGCTACTTTGTACTTCTGATTGGGCTGAGACTGGAATTTAGCGAGTTTGAAGTATCTGATGGACGTATAATATGTGTCAGGAGCATTCACTCAGTATCATTACCTCATTTTTGACTGAGATGGCTTTTAGCTGGTTTTGAACTCTTCATATATATATATATATATGTGTATATAATAGAATTTATTGTTTGAATTTCTTAAAAATGACAGCATGTTAAAGCTGAGACCTAGTTTCATACCAGTAGTAACCTGCTTTGTCTTGTCTGTTGGCGTGTTGTCAGTTTCCTCTTTGCTCTGCGATGTATTTTTCAATGCGTTACGATGTTTTAACACGGGGGGTCAGCGTCAGCGCTTCTTACTCTTTACTTTGAATGAAGTGATGTCAAGCGTTGCCGAGGTCACAATGACGATCACGTCAGCACCAAGCTTCAGCCATGCCTTCCGTCAAGCGCTGACTCCGACGCCCCGTGTGAATATACCATTACGGTGCATTCACACGGGGCGTCAGCACCTCTCATTTACTTTGAATGGAGTGACATCAAACCAGATAGCACACATATGTCTGCAAGATGCTTGTTAATGATCGCTTGATCTGGAAAACATCTGCTCTGTACAGACATTTAACAGACGTCTTTTTACATACATTCAGTTTTACCTACATTCTAAATCATAAACATCTTAAAGACATCTAATCTACGTCTGTTTGACATCTGATAGGAAATGTCCTACAGATGTATTGTAGATGAGCGAACACTCTAAAAAAATATGTCTTGCAGATGTAAAAGCAGATGTCAGATAGACATCTCCATGATGTATGTGTGCTGTCAGGGAAGCATTGCCAAGGTCCGCTGAGTCGCATCACTGGCGTTGCTCAGAGCAGAAGTTGAACACTTTACAACTTTTCAAGCGGCAGTACAGGCACCAGCCAATCAGATTGGCTTATTCAAATATACTTGTCCAGACGCTAACCAAACGCATTCATGCAACACCAGAAAAGTAATGTGATTGGCTGTTGTCACTATGACGTTCACCCCTTGTGAATGTACCATAAAAACATGATGTGTAGCATGAGAGTGGCATTGTTTGTCATAGCAACAGTAACTAAGGAGGGCAGGTTTTAGGGATCAATTGCGCTCTAACACTAATATGCCCTGTTTAGTAAATCTGGCCCCTAATGTTTTAATGAGATTTAAAATGTAGATGTTTTGACAATGGCTAAGAAAATACAGTTTATTCATAAAAAGAACCATACAAAGACAAAAAAAATAGCTGTTTAAACTAGTTACTTACTGACTACTAATTTTTCAAACAATTTACAGCCATTAAAGCGTTCCAAATTATTTAAATAAACTGTCAAACAGTTGTGTAAACACATTTTAGCCCATTTATTTCAGTTTGCACAGTGAAATACGTTTCTCTTCATGTTTCATCCTTACAAGCCTTTGAGCTTGCGCTAGCCAATATTGGCTTGTCAGAGTGTCTCCTTGGGTATTACTGTTTGACAATGACAGTGACAAACAATGGAACTGGATTATCAATCAAGCAGCTGTCGTCATTTGTCTATCACTGTAATAAATTCTTAGGCCTGCTGATTCATGCCACTCGGAAAAATCTGTAACACACTTCTTTTTAAAATGCCAGCAGGAAATCTACTGTCAGAAATGGGAAATGCATTCAGTTTGACCAGGAGCAAGGCTAAAACATATCCCCTCTGGAGAATCAAATGAACAGAAAGGGATATCAAAAGCAGAGGCAGGGAAAACCCATTGGGCAAAGATGAATTTAAACTCACAGACCACAACTGCTCAACATGCCCAATTATTGTCCTTTTTTGTGTTAATATACTTTTCACCTTTAATGTTTTAGGTACGTCTGGAGTGGCCTACTGACCTAGCCATCAACCCTATGGACAACTCTCTGTACGTGCTGGAGAATAACGTCATCCTGCGTATCTCTGAGAACCACCAGGTCAGCATTATTGCAGGACGGCCCATGCACTGCCAGGTCCCTGGCATTGATTACTCGCTCAGCAAACTAGCCATCCATTCTGCCTTGGAGAGCGCCACAGCCATCGCCATCTCCCACACAGGTGTGCTCTATATTGCCGAAACTGATGAGAAGCGCATCAACCGCATACGGCAAGTCAGCACCAGCGGTGAGATCTCCCTGCTTGCCGGCGCTGCCTCCGAATGCGACTGCAAGAATGATGTCAACTGCAACTGTTTCTCAGGAGATGAGGGATATGCTGCGGACGCCAACCTCAATTGTCCTGCTTCGCTGGCTGTGTCACCAGATGGTACCCTGTACATTGCTGACCTGAACAATATCCGTGTACGTTCAGTCCGCAGCAACCGCCCCAACGCCACAGCAACCGGGCAATATGAAGTGGGTTCATCTCTGGAGCAGGAGCTGTATGTGTTTGGTCCTGACGGCCTTCACAGGCAAACAGTTAGCCTCATTACAGGCTTGGCCCTGTATAACTTTACCTACGGGCTGGACGGAGAGTTGGCAGCAGTTACCGATGCCTCTAACAATACACTTCGGGTGAGGAGGGAGGCGTCTGGCTCTATCAGGCTTGTGCTGTTGCCAGAGAACCAGGTGGTAACATTGGGAATGGACCCAGCCGGCAGCCTTCGCTCAGTCTCCGCCCTCAGCCAGGAAGTGGCACAGCTCAGTTATTACACGAACACAGAACTTTTAGCCTCCAAGTCAGATGAGACCGGATGGACAAACTTTTACAAGTGAGTATGAAATGTGCAGTATGAACATTGAGATAATGGCAAACCTGGAAATCGTAAAGAAAATAATTTACACTCACAAGTCAAAAAGTTTCAGGGGGAAATCAATGAGAATAACTTACTTTTTAAAAAGCCGAAAAGGCTAATAACTGCACTGCATCTCTAGACGTGTTTGGTTATCGTCTGATGAATAACTGCTGCAATATGCAGTAAAATCTCTTTTCAGTGAAATTCTTTTTACATCTGCTTTCCGTGGGTAGTAATAACACAGTGTTTATTAGGCAATGTTAATAAGGTAATCTACATTAAGCCTAATTTACATTAAATGTGGCTTGTTTGCACTGAAGTGATTGATATTTACCTCATTTAATTTTGTTAAGCTTCATAGAGAATATAATAAAGGATTTTGTGCTGAAATTTTGAGCGCAAAAGTGGTACTGTTCAAAATTTGCCCCCTAGTGTCTCATGGATGTTTTATAGACAATAAATATTGGTTATTTTCTGACTGGTATCTTCATCTAGTGACAAAGCAGAGGTTTTCATAGCACCGCTTTGGTCCTGCAGCCATCTAGTGTCTGTATGCTAGAACTGCTCTAGACATTTAAATAGATAAACAGTTGTGGTTGTTTCAAACAGTGTTTAGTTATCTAAAACTAGAATTTTTATATTTTATTATTAATATTTTAATATTATATTTTTAAAATAACATTAATATTTTATCATTTTTTACATATTTGAAATTTTTTGAATTTCAATTTTTCAACTGAAAAAAGCTGACATAAAATAAAAATATTAAATTAAAAAAATGTAAAATAAAAAAAACTGCCTTGTTGAATAGCTGAAATACTACAATTAATGAAATTAAACTGAAATAAAAAAAAAAATAACAGAAATATAAAAAACTAAAAAAATGCACATAAACAAAAACACATCAATTACTAAAACTTAAACTAAAATAAAAAAGATTAAAATATTAAAATATAATAGTATATAAATAGTACTACAAAAACATTAAACATATTTCTGCAGACGCTACTGGCTATTTATTATATTAAAATAATTGAGTTTTGTCTTGCATCTCTTCTTCTCAGCTATGACAGTGAGGGTCGTCTAACCAACGTCACATATCCCACTGGTGTGGTGACCAGTCTGCACCGTGAGATGGAGGAGACCATAAATATTGACATGGAGAGCTCAAACAGAGATGATGATGTCACGGTCATCACTAATCTATCGTCTGTTGAGGCGTCTTATACTGTGGTTCAAGGTAGACGCCCACAACACACAAAGAACATATCTCGGTCCAGATCTCATGCTGATGCCCCCCGTTTCCCCTCTAAATCATATCCATTAAGACCACAACACACAGCAGGCAGGTAGACTGATGTTTCTCTTTACTACCCACAGGGAGGCCACATTGTTTGAATGTGTGGAGTCCAGCAGAGCAGAGAAATCATCATTTTACAATTTACCATAGGCTGCCTTTAGGGGTTCTTTCAGAAGGCAAAAGCTTGAAGGCTTAAACTCTTCTCTTTATATCCAGCGGATTATGTGTTGATGGATTCTCTCACGCACCTTACTTGTTACTTCCTGTAAAGAGTATGCTTTTGCTGTTTACTCAAGATAAATTACATGAAAACCAACCCTTTGGGTGCCTTCTGCTTGTTAGCAGTGTACCAAAATGCACTTGGATTTTTTTTATGACTTTGAAATTGTACATGATTGTGTTTCCCAGGTACATTTCTGTGGAAAGCAGTGTCTGATCCAATTATAGCTTGTAAATGGAACTGAAGATGTTTGTGCTGCTTTTAGCCAGAGCTACATCTTCTTTATAACCAAAAGCTGCATTATACACGTGCGTCCCACAGTGCTGCGTTTCCCCTAATGCACAATAGACTGTCGGATCAGAACTAATGCTTAATAGTAAATTAAATGAGGATGGTTTTAGGGAACACTTATTACTTGCCTTAACACGAGCATTAAATAATTTATAGATAAATAATAGTTAGTGTACATAAATGCCACGAAATAGTATTTATATATTTCCATATGCATTTCACTACCAGTTTGGTGTCAGCACGATTTTATCCATCTGGATGTTAGGATTGACTGATGGAGTCTGTTTTACTTTAACATCTTATTTGACTATTTAAACCATTCAAAAGTTTGTAGTCAGTCATTTTTTTTTTTTTTGAAGATGAAGTGGATGCATTAAATTGATTAAAAAAAAAAGTATCACACTTTCCACAAAAAAATATTCAACAGCAGAACATGTTTTAACATTGATAATATGTTTATTAGGCACCAAATCAGCATATTAGAATGCTTTGCATCATTTACATTTTAAAATTCATTAAAATATTAAACAACTATTTTAAAGGAGAAATTCACTTATATGTATATGTGTACATTCATAATGATGTGTGAAATATTACGTGTTCATTTATAATGTACTATTTAAAGAATACAATCTGATTATATAATCCTTGCCAACTATATTCTTTTTGCCTTTTCACAGACCAAGTGAGGAATACCTATCAGTTGTACCACAACGGCACACTGCGAGTGTCCTATGCTAATGGGATGGGCATCAGCTTTCACACTGAACCGCACATTATTGCAGGATCAGTGAGTCCGACCATTGGGAGACGCAACATCACCCTACCCACTGACAGCGGACTCAACTCTATCGAATGGCGCATGAGAAAAGAGCTGACCAAGGGCAAGGTCACAGTGTTTGGCAGGAAGTTGCGCGTAAGCTTTTCTTTTTACCATTGAAGTTAGTTCTGAAGTCTAGTAAAGTCAATTTTATTTGTATAGCACTTTTCAAAGCAGCTTTACAGAAATTTAGAATGTTAATGTTTCTAATATCTTAAAGGGATAGTTCACCCCAAAATGAAAATTCTGTCATTAATTACTCACCCTTGTGTTGTTCCAAACCTGTAAGACCTTCGTTCACCCTCGGAACACAAATTAAGATATTTTTGATGAAATCCGAGAACTTTGTGACCTTGCATACATTGTAATGCAACTGACAAGTTCAAGGCCCAGAAAGGCAGTAAGGACATCATTAAAATAGCCCAATGTGACATCAGTGGTTCAATCTTATTTTATGAAGCTACGAGAATACTCTTTGTGCGCAAAGAAAACTAAAATAATGACTTTATTCAACCATTTCTTCTCTTCCGAGGTGTCATGGTACTCTCATGAACGTGCGTCGAAGACTGACACGGAAGAAAAAAGTATTCTCGTAGCTCATAACATTACAGTTGAACCACTGATGTCACATGGACTATTTTAACGATGTCCTTACTACCTTTCGTGTCAGCTGCATTGGTGTCTATGCAGGGTCAGAAAGCCCTTGGATTTTATCAAAAATGTCTTCCAAAGATGAACAAATGTCCTACGGATTTGAAACAACATGAGAGTGAGCAATAACAGAATTTTCATTTTTGGGTGAACACTTTTAGCAGTTAGAGTTGGGCAATGGCATAGTTTACATTCTGTGACAATATAAACAATCAATCGAGATTTCGTACGTGAACATTTGTCCCCAGTTTCACAGACAAGGCTTAAGCCTAGTCCCAGACTAAAATTTAAGTCTGAGCTGTTTCAACTGAAAGAAACTTGCACTGACTGATCTTAAAATATATCAGTGCCTTTGTTTTGTCTCAAGATGCACACCAGTAATGTTTTTGGTCTGAACTATGGTCTAATCCTGGCTTAGTCTAAACCCTGTCTGTGAAACCAGGCCTACATGTTTGAATTTAAATGTTTTCCCGCAGGTCCACAGCAGAAACCTTCTGTCCATTGACTATGACCGTAACACCAGAACAGAGAAGATCTACGATGACCACCGCAAGTTCACTCTGCGCATCATCTATGATGCCCAGGGTCGACCGGCCACCTGGCTCCCCAGCAGCAGCTTAGCTCTGGTCAATGTGTCTTATTCACCCACCGGCCGATTGGTGGGTTTGCAGAGAGGAAGCATGAGTGAGAAAAGTGAGTTTGACACATTTGGACGCATACTATCTAGAACCTTTGTTGATGGGAAAATTTGGAGCTTCAGCTACATGGACAAAGTGAGTTGACTCTTTTGAACCACACTTAGGGCTTTGTTTTTTTCTAAAGTGTTCATGTGTGAACTGATTTTGTTTACCGTTTCATTTTTCACTCTGCAGTCCATGGTGTTGCTCCTTCAGCAGAGTCAGAAACAGTACGTCTTTGATTTTGACACAGCGGGCCGGCTCACGGCAGTCACTATGCCGAGCATGGCCAGACACACTATGGCCACCCACGTGTCTGTTGGTTACATTCGCAACACCTACAACCCCCCTGAGAGCAATGCCACCATAATCCACGACTTCAGCGAGGATGGGCGTCCACGCGCTACATTCTACCTCGGAACGGGTCGGCGTGTGCTCTACAAGTACGGAAAGCTTGGAAAGCTCTCAGAGGTGCTGTATGACGCCACTGCAGTCACCTTTGGCTACGACGAGACGACTGGAGTCCTTAAAATGGTCAACTTACAAAGCGGAGGCTTCTCTTGCACCATTCGCTATCGTAAGCTCGGCCCCCTAGTGGACAAACAGATGTACCGCTTCTCAGAGGAAGGAATGGTCAATGCTCGTTTTGACTACACTTATCATGACAACAGCTTCAGGGTGGCCAGCATAAAGCCAGTAATAGGGGAAACCCCACTTCCTGTGGACCTGTACCGCTACGATGAGATTTCTGGTAAGGTTGAACACTTCGGCAAGTTTGGCATCATATACTACGACATCAACCAAATCATCACTACGGCCGTGATGACGCTCAGTAAGCATTTTGACGCACATGGCCGCATCAAGGAAGTCCAGTATGAGATCTTCCGCTCGTTGATGTATTGGATGACGGTGCAGTATGACAGTATGGGCCGTGTAATTAAACGTGAACTGAAGATCGGTCCATATGCTAATACCACACAGTACCGCTACGAATATGACGGTGACGGCCAGCTTGTTGGTGTCAAGGTTGACGACTGGTCCACTTGGCGCTACAGCTACGACCTAAATGGAAATCTCCATTTGCTTAACCCCGGTAACAGCGCCCGTCTGCTGCCACTACGCTACGATCTCCGTGACCGAATCACGAGGCTCGGCGATATGCAGTATCAGCTCGATGAGGATGGTGTGCTTGCACAGAGGGGCTCAGACATTTTTGAGTACAATTCCAAAGGTCTTCTCGAGCGAGCCTACAGCCGCACAACAGGAGGTTGGAGTGTCCGCTACCGCTACGATGGCTTGGGTCGTCGTGTCTCCCGCAGAACTAGCGAAGGCGAGCATCAGCAGTACTTCTACGCCGACTTGAACTATCCCACTCGGGTCACCCATGTTTACAACCACTCAAGAGCTGAAATCACTTCATTCTACTATGACCTGCAGGGTCATCTGTTTGCTATGGAGGTCAGTGGTGGCGAGGAATATTACATCGCCTCTGACAACGTAGGCACTCCACTGGCCATCTTCAGCAGCAATGGGCAGATGGTCAAGCAGATGCAGTACACGGCCTACGGAGAGATCTACCATGATTCCAACCCAGATTTCCAGCTCATATTGGGCTTTCATGGAGGGCTTTATGATCCTCTCACAAAGCTGGTGCACTTTGCCCAGAGAGACTATGACGTGCTGGCAGGAAGATGGATTGCACCCGACCATTCTTTGTGGCCGAAGATAGGCAAAGAGCCAGCTCCATTCAACCTGTATATGTTCAAGAACAATAATCCACTCAGTGATATGATTGATGTAAAAAACTATGTGACAGGTGAGAGGGTGATAAAATGTTCTGCTTTGTATTTATGGGCTGAGCTCAGAAGTCATGTATAAAGGACTACAACTGATTACTATGACAGCTTGTAAAAGACATGACATTTTTTCTCTGTTTTGTCTTGCAGATGTGAAGAGTTGGCTGGTTATGTTTGGCTTCCAGCTCAGCAACATCATTCCTGGGTTTCCTAGACACTCACTTTATTTTGTTGACCCTCCTTATGAGATACTTGCCAGTCAAGACTCTGATAACATTCAGGTCAGTTTGGTTTGGCGATCATTTTTCAATTAAAATCATTTGTCAGCATTTGCTAGGCAAATGTTTTTTTTTTTTTTTTTAATTCTTTTTTACCCTTAATGGGCCTCATTCATAAAACTTGCATAAATATATGACTAAATTCAGAGTAATTTGCACATAAAACAGACATTTCTGAAAAATCTCCTTTGGATTCACAAATGGTTCATTTCATTCACAAATGCCAGAGGCTCTTTTAAAAACAGCCAGCTGGTGGCGCTTGAGAACGCTTTGGTGGCACCTTGTTTTTCCAGCTGAGACACTTTAGTTGCCATGATTTGTAATATCCAAGGCAGCGAAAACATATTACTAGTAGCTCATTTTTGAAGAGCCTACTGAATATAATAGTGCAGTAACCAGCAATATTATCTTTTTCATTGTTTTTCAGTCATTGTACAAGCAGTATGGTTGGTCGGTGTAGTATTTGTCTCGCCCCTTCTCCACTGATTGGACGGCGGGGTAAAAAGTGACCAATTTCTTTTGTACCAACTAACATTTTGAAAATACAGATATTTACATTATTTCGAAAGTTTATGTCATGGCGGCTTTCCGAATGATATACACAAAAATTTGTTCTGCTCGTTTTTCATGAATGAGGCCCAATATTTTCAGTGACCACATAGTGTTTAGAATTATTTGATTATATTCCATGTATTTTTTTTATAGATACACTGCCAGTCAAAAGTTTTTGAACAGTAAAAATTTTTAATGTTTTTTTTAAAGAAGTCTCTTCCGCTCATCAAGTCTGTATTTATTTGATCCAAAGTACAGCAGAAACAACATTTTAAAATAATCTAAAACTTTTCTATTTGAAAATAGTTTAAATTGTAAAGTATTCCCTTGATTACAAAGCTGATTTTTTTTGACCATCATTACTCCAGTCTTCAGTGTCACATGATTCTTCAGAAATCCGTCTAATGTGCTGACTGAAAAATCTTAATAATCTTCTAATATGCCGATTGAAAAATCATTCTAATATGCATGAAAATTGTTACTGTTCAGAAACTTTTGACTGGTTGTGTATATGCTATCAGTATTTATATTTTTCATTTAATGTTTTCTTTCCAAAAAAAAAAAAAATATTCACAAAAATAGTTTTTAAGCAAATTTATGAAGAAAATTTGCTAGATGTTTTTATTACAAATATTTTTACTACTATTCAAACCTTTCGGTTCACTACTGTTCAAAACTGCTGTTTCTACTCCTCAAAGTAAAAAAAAAAGTGGTTTACACAAAAAATATTAAGCATGTGCAACTGTTATAATAAGAAGGTACGTTTCTTGAGCATCAAATTAGCATATTAGAATAATTTCTAAACCATCATGCGACACTGAAGACTGGACTAATGGCTGCTAAAAAAAAAAAAAATCAGCTTTGACTAAAATAAAAAATAAATAAATAAAGGATTATATTTCATTACAGTTTCACTGCATTTTGATCAAATAAATGCAGCCTTGGTGAACATTGAAAAATGTTTTTGAAAGCTCACCAACACTTTCAAAAATAGCCTCACCAACGTCAAACTTTTGAACAGCAGTAATTGTTTTAAGAAATTTAAAGTTATGTTTGCAATTTTGACAAAACCGCTTTTATATTAGCCAGTTAAATAACATTATCCTGTTGGCAATTCTGTGGAATTTGTAACTACAGTGTACTTACATGACAAAAAACTATTGGACAAAATGGACAACATTTTGTAACATTTGTAGTGTAAACATTGTACTGGTCAATGTCTGTCAAACTGCATGAAATGCTCTCAGATGACCTAGAACTGAAAGTGCCCATATGTATCATATTACTGCTGAACCACTTTTATCAGATGTCACTAACTGCACATCCATTCAACAGCTATTCACTGGAGTTCAGCATTCAGTGGACAGACACAACCAGGCCTTTATGGTCCTTGAGGGGAGGCGGCTCAACAAACAGCGGCGCATCAAGCGCGACAAGCCCGGCTACTGGTTTGGAACCACCACACCCATCGTAGGCAAAGGCATGATGCTTGCTATCAGGGATGGCCACGTATTAACAGACCTGTCCAGCTCAGCTAGCGAAGACAGTCGCAAAATATCACAGATCCTCAGCAACGCCATCTACCTGGACGGCACTCATTACACCATCGATGGACGGGACTGCCACTTCTTCGTGAAGCTCGGACTAGCTGACAGCGATCTGTTGGCGCTGGGAATCAGCAGCGGGCACAAGACGCTGGAGAGCGGAATCAACGTAACAGTCAGTGGACGCTCCCGCCGGGGCGTCACTCTAGAAATCCACTCCGCCAAACTCACATACAGCGTCCGGTACGGGTTGTCAGCGGAGGTTCTGGAAAAAGAGCGGAGCCGGCTGCTTGAACAAGCCCACCAGAGGGCGCTGTCCGGAGCCTGGGCTAGGGAGCAACAGCAAGTGCGCGAGGGCAGGGAAGGAGGACGCGTGTGGGCTGAAAATGAGAAGCAGCAACTGTTAGCCATGGGGAAGGTCGCGGGCTACGAGGGCTACTACGTGCTCCCGGTAGAGCAGTATCCTGAACTGGCGGACAGCAGCGCTAACATCCAGTTTCTCAAACAGAACGAGATGGGCAGGAGGTAACAGAGTTACAGTTGCTAATGCCACATCATCTCCTACGGAGAGAAACAACAGAGCGCTGCAGAGACGTTTCCCAAAAGTGGAGAACCAACAGCCAGCAGCAAGAACACTATGACCCAATATTGGAAAAAAGCACTTGTGAACAATGATTTTGTAGTGATCCTTTGACTTTATAGAAAGTGGTAAATATTTTTTAGTCATTTCGGACTGGTTGTGAGTGGCGGACATTTACGTGATGATAGTGTGATGGCTCACTGCTTTGGTTTTTCATGACCGCATATCAAACCATCACAGAAAATCACAATCAGTTCACCGCACTCTCATGCCGCAGTACTCAATAAAACTTGCTCCCATACGTGTTTGTGAAACTACACTGGAACATATTCAAAAGGAACGTCAGCATCTCGACGCTTTCAGTCTTGTTCCTCATGAATTTTCTCGGTATACGTCAACGCAGTGTTCGGTATTAAGATTTCAATCGCACCGTGTGAGGCTGAGCTTTCTGATTGGCCTTCGTTGGATGTGTTAATCATCAGCTCACACCGTCTGTCCTCTTCTGTTTGCAATATATGACAATCACAGGGGCTGATCCATCGATCGATAAACTGTACATGAGCCAACCGTTTTGTATAATATGTAAGAGATTATTGATTGTCTGGGTTTTTTTTATTATTATTTTATTAATTTAAATTCAACTTGGCAAGTGATAACAGATGAAAGCGTAATATATATTGTTTTTTTAAGTCTTTTAAAACTGTGAAACATACTACACATGTAAAATATTCTCATTGACTCAACCGTTTGGGTGTATCAAATCAAGAACATTTCTTCAAGGAAGTGGTTTCATCAATACGTTGTGTGAAAATCCATTGCAAGACTCATCGCAGAGGTCGTTTTCTTTGAATATTACGAAAGCTAATGCAGCCGTTGACCTTTTTCGTGGTGTAGAAACTTTTCTGACTTTGGTAAGTCAGAGTGGATGTGAGCTTCAACTAGCAAAGACACACTCAGACACCTGTGGAAGGAGGTTCGTCGGAAAGTCTATGAAAATAAAACATTTGCATTTGTACTTTTTGAGTTTGAATTACTTATTGAAGTTCTTTCACAGTTTACAGTTAAATGTCTAACTTCTAAACATCTAGTCAGTAGGCCAAACTCAGTCCCAACAGATCTTTCTGTTCAACAGAAAAAAGGTTACTGAAGTGTTGTTGATTCATTTTTTGTTTTGGGAAAACTTTTTTGTGACTTGTTCTGTTTTTGTTTGTAGGAGAAGTTCACTTCCAGAACCAAAATATACAGATAATTTACTCACCCCCTTGTCAACCAAGATGTTCATGTCTGTCTTTCTTCTGTCATAAAGAAATTATGTTTTTTTGAGGAAAACATTTCAGGATTTCTCTCCATATTGTGGCCTTATTTGGTGCCTGTGAGTTTGAACTTCCAAAATGCAGTTTAAATGCAGCTTCATAGGGCTCTAAATTATCCCTGCCAAGGGAGAAGGGTCTTATCTAGCAAAACGATCAGTCTAGCTCTGCGTGAACTTTGTGTATTCTGGTTCAAGACAGTTAGGGTTTGTCGAAAAACTCCTATCTCATTTTCTCCTCCAACCTCAAAATCATCCTACATCGCTGTGTAAGTACCGACCCAAGTGAACGTGCGAAGAAGGTCAAACAACCTTTACAAAAAAAGGTAAAACAGTGATGTAGGACGATTTTGAAGTTGGAAAAGAAAATGAAATTTTCAACCTACCCTAACTGTCTTGAACCGGAATACGCCGTTCACGCAGAGCTAGACGAGAAAAGCATTTGAGGTTAAAAAGTATATAAATTGTCTATTTTAACAGAAAATAACCAATTGTTTCACTAGATAAGCCATTTGAAGCTGCATTTAAACTGCATTTTGGAAGTTCAAACTCATTGAAGTCCACTATATGGTTTTCCTCAAAAAACATAATTTCTTCACGACTGAAGACAGACAGACATGAATATCTTAGATGACAAGGGGCTGAGTAAACTGCCTGTAAATTTTTGTCCTGGAAGTGAACTTCTCATTTAAAGATCAGCCAACATGGAATTTGAAGTTTCATGAAAACTGTGTTTTTCTGTCTAACAGGTACTTCTCAGTCTAAAAATACTAGCATAATGCTCTACAATTAAGTCTATATAGTAATTTACTAAACTCAGCAGTTCCATAACACTGCTACGTTGTGAATGCAGAGAACAACGACTTGTCCTGTTATTCCCTTATCCAGAATGTTTTAAATGCCAGAGAACTAGAAGTCAAAACTCTGATTGTCTGTGGCTAGTGAAGTGGCATGACAGTCAGTTGAGAACATCAGGAAGTGTTTTGTAGAGACTTCTGTGGACGGCAAGGACTGACATAAAGTTTCCAAATTATGAACTTTTGTAAAAATTTATACGAATGAATTGAAAAGACAGTAACTATTAATGGTTTTGCTGTTATTTCAGTGAGGTTTCAGACTGAATGGCCAATGATCAGACTAGCTGTAGCTGTCACTTCTGTCAGTGTGAAAATGGTGAGCACAGCTTTGCTTTAAATAGCCTGTTGCAGTGCAGGTGTTAAGTTTACACCCATGGGAACCACTTCCAGTGAAGTGATGCACACTGGTGCTGGGGGAAGGGCTCACTCAAGAGTGTTGCACTTTTCTCTCGAGATTCTGCTAAGTACACGTTAAAAAACTCAAAACAAACAAGGGTTGTCATCAATTCATAAAAGCTGATTACAAGGAACTTGTTGTGTCTTGACATTTGGTAGCCTGGCGTATTTCAACACACACCTACATAAGTTAAAAAAAAAAAACCTCCAGCAAAGCCAAGTGGTTAATGTATCTGAAACACCAAATTCCCTGTTGAAAAATCCAGCATGTGCTGGTTAGGTAGGTTTTGGAAGCATGGCTGCAAAAAAACAAAGATTCACAGATAATGTACTCACCCCCTTGTCATCCAAGATGTTAATGTCTTTCTTTCTTCAGTCGTAAAGAAATTATGTTTTTTTGAGGAAAACATTTCAGGATTTGTCTCCATATAATGGACTTCTATGGTGCCCTGAGTTTGAACTTCCAAAATGCAGTTGAAATGTGGCTTCAAACGATCCGAAATGCGGTTGTAAACGCTCCCAGCCGAGTCTTATCTAGCGAAACGATCGGTTATTTTCATTTTAAAAAATACAATTTAAATATTCTTTATTCTCAAACGCTTGTCTTGTCTTGCTCTGCCTGAACTCTATGTACTGTGGTTTAAGACAGTTAGGGTATTTTCTCCCTCAACTTCAGAAATCATTTCAAAATCACCCTACATCGCTGTAGTAAGTACTGAGCCAGTTTTTGCAAAGTAAACATGCAAAGAAGATCAAACAGCCTTAACAAAAAAGGTAAAACAGTGATGTAGGATGATGAACGTTTGACATTAAAAAGTATATAAATTGTAACCGATCGTTTCGCTAGATAAGACATTTCTTCCTTGGCTGGGATCCTTTACAACCGCATTTGGGATCGTTTGAAGCCGCATTTAAACTGCATTTTGGAAGTTCAAACTCGGGGCACCATTGAAGTCCACTATATGAAGAAAAATCTTGAAATAACTTCCTTAAAAAAAAAAAAACATAATTTCTTTACGACTGAAGAAAGAAAGACATGAATATCTTGGATGACAAGGGGGTGAGTACATTTTCTGTAATTTTTTGTTCTGGAAGTGAACTTCTCCTTTAAACAAATTAAAAAAAATAAATAAATCAATGCAGCTTTCAGACACGACTTTTTTCTTATTTTAATAGTTAGTTTGAGGCAGTTTTTGTGCAATGTTAATGACAAATGTCCAGAGCGCATTATTGTAATGTGAGGGTGCATCAAAATGATTAAAAATGATCAAAATTATCCCTGCTTGTCAAAATGCGCGAGCACAAATCTCTTCTCTTGCAGGTGGATTCTCTTCACTTTCACACAAAATGGACGTGCTTTCTATCGCTTACATATGCGTGCTAAGAAACATAAATAATTGCATATGACAATGGACGCAAATCAGTATTTACATAGCATAATAGTAGTAAATGTATCTGTCTCACACGTGTCCCGCATTGTCCCGCAAAATCACATCTACTGTCCTGCAACAGATATATTGGCAGGTGGTCACCCTAGTCTAGCTTTGCATGAAGTCTTTGTATTTCGGTTCATGACAATCTCACTTTCTCCTCCAACGTCAAAATTGTCCTACATTGCTGCAGAAGTACCAACCGAGTGTTTACAAAGTGACCATGCAAAGAAAGGTACAAAAAAAGGTAAAACAGCGATGTAGTACGATTTTGAAGTTGGAGGAGCTAGTTGCTTAGTACCAGCTTAGGACTAGTTGCTTAGTAACCAGCTCAAACCAGCAGTGCTTCAAAACATACCTAACCAGCATATGCTGTTTATTTCAACAGGGTTCGCATTATTTCAGATCTTTAGAGGTTCATTATTTATGAACATGCATACAGCAACCTATCCTAGATTCCAATCAGTGATGATTTTTGTCTTCCTGAAATATTAGTAGACAAAAGCATGTCGTCTGTAGTATTTGAGGGGTGGAGAGCTTTAGCAGAACACAATGAAAAGCCAGCGAGGTGTGATCATTAATAATGCATTTGCAGCTCAGCAAACAATTCCTAAAAGGATTCTCAGTCAATACCATCTCATTTAGTTGCAATTCCACATTACCTGGAATACAAAAATGGCAGATAATAAATTGGCCAATAATCTGTTGAATATTTTATACTTTGCAGCAAAGGTTCAGGTCTGTTGCCTCATATTGTGTTTAAAATGTTCACAAGATGTGCAATTACATTTTCAGAGTGGGATTTTTGCCAAATGCTTCAAAGGGACGTAGGAGATAAAGTTTTTCGTTAAATGTTACATTTTGTTTGGGTTTGTAAAAAGGTAATACAACTTCCTATCAGTTTAATATGCTGAAACTATAAGTTGGTTTCCTCAAAAAGTGTAAACACTGTGGCTCTGTAGTGCTTTCAAAACATTATTTTGTTTGAGCACCCAAACCATCTCGTTAAGCCACATTGACTCGACACATCACTTAAGGACTGTCCAGAAAATTAGTTTGCAAAGTCTTTATTATTTTGGGACACCCTTTTGGTGTGTGTTATTAGAGCAGAAACTACACGGAAAGCATATTTTGAGTGAACAAAAGTGATGCCATGTCTTATTTCCATTATTTTTATTTAATAGAAACAAACTTTTTCTGTGACTGACTCATATTAAGACAGACTGAACATTCAAGGCCATATATGATTATCAAATCTATAAACAAGCAAAATGTAAATTTTTGCATTCATTATTAAAGATGACATCTGTATTATTTTCAAAAGACAAATAATAAAAACATTCTGTTTAATATGCCTCTACAAATAAGATCAATGCATGTAATCAGTCTCTCAGTGCATATCGTGCGCCATTGAAGGAATAAAAAGAGGTGCTCCAAGCTGGACTACCGGAAATGGACGCTACAACAGAAACATTGCTCTATTTGTTTCTCAATTACTTTTTTAGTAGTGAGACATAAATAAGGATTGAAACATGGAGTGAAAGATCTTTACAGATAAAGGAGTGGCTCACAGTGGTTTCCTCATTATTCTAGGTCAACATGTCCCAGAGACAGCAGCAACACAGAGCCGTCCAGCATGCAGTTAGACATGCCTGCTCTCCAGAATCATCCCGTCTTCCCTGCTCCACAACGTACACTAAAGAAAAAATGCAGAGATGGAGAAAAACACTGCAGCAGTATGAACTTTGCAAGTTTATTGCAAAGTAGATTATAAATTACATGTTTTCAAATTGGTCTCAGAGGGTTTTCGCTGTATGCTAATGTTCATTAGACTTTTCATTTATACCTAATTAAAATCTAGCTGAATATTTAATTAACATGTAATTTAAAAACCAAGCAGGTCACAGAAGCTAAACAATTTAATTATGTAATTTAAACAGCTAAAAACATAATGTACTGTAATCTTCTGACTTGTGTTAACCTCTTATTAAACTTTATAAAATGAAGAACACCAAGAAAGACAATACGTACGTACAACTAACTGTTGCAGAAACTATGAGCAACAAACATTTCCACTAACTATGCTAGCTGTGTTTTGTGTAAATCTGTTGACCTCACTGTTACAAATGAAGATGTTTATGAGGAAGTTAGACTAGGTTAAGATAATGTGTAAATGATATTACCAGTGTTTTTAGGAGGTTCCCCATACCCTGGGCCTCCATACTGTGGTTGTGGGTACCCCTGGTATCCAGGCTGGACTGGGTATGACCCAGGGGGTCCAGGAGGGTAGTTTGGGTAACCAGGGTTGGGTTGGTCAGTTTGGACTGGATATCCTTGGTATGGCTGTGCAGGGTATCCCTGAGGAGGATATCCTTGAGGAGGGTATCCAGGAGCGGTGGGAGGTGGGTATCCTGGAGCGGTGGGACCAGGCCCTGTGTAGGGGGGAGGCTGCTCGTAATTCATCTGCACACTGCAGATGAGGGGCTACTGGATGAGAGCAATGAAAAAAAATAAGTTATCCAACATGTTTAAGACGTATCAAGTGTCAAGTCAAGTGCACATTTTTAAACTTACAAAATATATTACTTAGCAGTTAAGAGTTATTACAAAATCTTTAAAATGAATTAAGAAAAGTTAATTCAAAAGTGCACTCATTCGTTTTTTGTTGGCTTGTCTTTAACAGTCTATGCATTTATCTAGCAGGGTTATTACAGTTTACTATAACTAAACCAAATCAGCATTTACACACTACTTGTCAAAAGTTTTTGAACAGTAAGATTTTTTTTGTTTTTTTTAAGATATCTCTTCTTGCTCACCAAGCCTGCATTTATTTGATCCAAATTACAGGAACAACAGTAACATTTTTAAAATATTTTTACTATTTAAAAGAACTGTTGTCTATTTGAATGTATTTTAAAATGTAATTTATTCCTGTGATTTCAAAGCTGATTTTTTAGCATCATTACTCCAGTCACATGATCCTTCTGAAATCATTCTAATATTCTGATTTGCTGCTCAAAAAACATTTATTATTATTATTATTATTATTATTTATAATTCTATACAGTATTCTATATAGTATTATTTATAATTCTATAGTAGAATTTTTCAGGTTTCTTTGATGAATACAAATTTCAGAAGAACAGCATTTATCTGAAATAGAAATTATAGAACATTATAAATGTCTTTATCATCACTTTTGATCAATTTAAAGCATCCTTGCTAAATTAAAGTATTAATTTCTATCATTTCTTCCCTGACTCCATTATACTGACTCCAAGCTTTTGGATGGTATAGTGTACAATGTTACAAAAGCTTTTTATTTCAGATAAAGCTGATCTTTGGATCTTTCTATTCACTAAAGAGTCCTGAAAAAAATGTACTCAACTGTTTTCATGATTCTTGAACAGAAAATCAGCACATTAGAATGATTTCTGAAGACTAGAGTAATGATGCAGAAAATTTAGCTTTGATCACAGGAATAAATTACATTTTAAAATATATTCAAATAGAAAGCAGCTATTTTATTTTATTTTTTTAATGACCTTTCAGTGTTGGGAAGTAACTAGTTACATGTAACAGAATTACGTAATTTAATTACAAAATAAATGTAACTGTAATTAGTTACAGAAAAATGTGTAATTAAATTACAGTTAAATGTTAATGATTAACAAAGGGGGTTACATCTGAATTTTTTTCACACACACCCACATACAGATTTAATTGACTTTTCCAAAACTGCATTGACTGCTCTAAAATGAGACACCAATGTTTCAGGAGTTTAGGACACAGAATAGGTCAGATGCCTGTTCTTAACTGTTTTATTTCCTATTTGGGTTTCCAAGGCATTGTTAGATGCCAGTGTTTCCTGTCATAACTATGCAAACATTTGATTTCAAAACCACTATCATAGCTATTTCACTATTTCGTGTTATGATTTCAAATCTGTATTTAACCTCAGAATGATCTCAAAGTAAATAAGAGGTGTTCTGAATTTGTGTGGCTGTGCTTCAAATTAAATTATTACACGGCTCTGTGGAATGCTTGATTCTGATTGGTCAGTCATGACATTCCAAGGTATGTTATTCCCCGATAACAACTGGTAAAAGCTAATAACACAGACTCAACCGGGCAACTTAAGTCTGCGTTATACGCTTGATAGCTTTTCTTGGTGGAAGCTTTGCGTTTGGTTAGCTAATAAAATACTGAAACTCAATTCAATATTATGTGTACAATTTCTTAATTCTGTCAGCTTGCCACTTGCTAGCAACTGATTTCTTCATGGAAGCTTTGTGTTCAAATATTTCAGACTCAGATCAGTGTTTTTTTGTCTAATTATTTACTTTTGTGGCAAGCAGCTGTGTAATACATCCAGCCAGTTGTTATTGCAAAATAAAGATGTATATTATCCCTTACTTATTATAATCTTAATTCAAGTGATAAAGTTTGACAGTAATCAGTGTTGAGTGCTACTGTAAGGTTAACTGTGCCTGGTTTAAATGTTTTAAAATGATTAACAGTTAAAAATATTAGAAATTTAGAAAAGTAATCAAAAAGTAATCAAAAGTAATAAGTTACAATACTTAAAGTAATTGAAAAGTTACACTACTTATTACATTTTAAATAGAGTAACTTGTAATCTGTAACCTATTACACTTCCAAAGTAACCTTCCCAACACTGTTTCTCTTTCTAAACAGTATGGATATGCAGTTTTTAAGAAATAAACATATTAACAAGTAGACCTGAATGGCATGATTCAGTTTGACAAAATACAATGAGTACAGTACAGTTATACAGTTATTTCATTCACATCAAATTAAGAATTGCATTTAGAGAAAAAACAATGTTGGAAAAAAGAGGCAGTCTCTTTACTCCATTACATATGATATACTGATCTGAATCAGTGGATGCATCATATTGTCATAATTTGTAAACATCACCTAGTAGTATATGGGCCAAAAACACCTCATTATATGATCAGTGAATATCAAGCCTCATGAACAGGAATATTCTGTCAACGGAAATGGCTTCAACACTGACAAATACACTTACAACAGCAGTGAGTGAAATGAGAGTATTTGATCGAGCTGAAGTCAAACAGTGCTCTCTTGACTCAGCGATGGTAAATTATTAACTTAATGGCTCTTAATGGAACAAGCTGCCAATGCATTGCTCAAACAACACAGAGACAATGATGAATGAAATGACTGATACACACTGAGCAAACTGATTTTAAACAGTGTGTGCTTCCTTAAAAAATGATTGGCGTTAATCTGGACAATATTTTCAGAGAATCATAATTCATTAATTATGCTTTGAAATCCCAAAAAAGCCAAATTTAACAGGGACATATTCACTTACATGTAGTACACATAAATAAATATTAAAGTATGTTTTAGGTACCTCCAGAATAGAGGCCATAGGTCCAACACATAGCAGACTGATGTTTTTATAAATAAATGAATTATTCACACAATTTCGTGAGTATAAAGTTATTCAAAACATTGCACTAACACCCTCTGATAATTAAAGGGCAAATGACTAAACAAAATATCGTCACAGTACACTCTGATAACTAAGACACACCAACTGAAATCAGGTGACTCTGACAGAAGAACTGAAGTAATGATTAAAAAAAAAAAGAGGAAAAACTTCAATACATTGTTTTTGACGTATACATGCAAGTTATACATTCACAAACCTCACTTTCTATGACAGTGAATGCAGTAGTGTTACAGAAACTGCAGTAATAATGAGAATCAGGGGACTGCTCTGGATCCGATTCATTCACAACAAGAAGACGATTGTTCACCTGCTACCAAACAAAGGTCAGGATCTTATTCGCCGACGCGAATAAATGTGCGACACATTAGTTTACACTACAGACAGTAGTTTACACTACAAACACAAAACTTCAGTAATCATGAAATACGTTAAATCTTCCACGACTCACAATAATAGAACAACATCATATCATCATGGATAAACATTTCAATTTTTGTGCGCCATACTATGTTTAGAGGAAAATGGAGGGGCGATAAGACCCTGAAGACCAACCGTACCATTTAGTAGTCAATGTTTCACAGGACCAACAAACAGATATATTCGCTAGCAAAAGAGACTAAATAATATATAGAAAGTAAGAATTAAATAATTAATTAGCTAACGTACATTTTCACAAGAAAAGCCAGAGAAAGTGTTCTTTTTTACCTTTGAAAGAAAAAGGAGATTCTTTTCAGCGAATTTCTCTGATACTTCCTCGTTTGTATTTTAGTGTTTTGTCGTTTTATTATTTCCTCGCCAATGTCGGCCGTAAACAGCTGAAGCCGCAACCACGAACAAAATAACGCTTCTCGATTAGGTCAGAACGGACGCGGTGATGTCACGTCGACAGCGGTGCGCGGATCAGCTGACTGCTATACAGCAAAGCGTGGAGCGGAACCAAGTGACCCCGCCTCTGTAAGCATACGTCACTACCACACAAGAAATAGCATGGTCATTTCGTTGTCACGAGGTTTGATAACAGACCGTTTCCTCTATAATGTATTACTAATGATAATATAGGATAAGATAATATGCCCGACTTTCAGAATTGCTCTGGTTACTCATTTTACCTTGATTACACAATGGCAAGGTAATTAACATATTTGTAAACATCTTTTCACATTTTAAATACCCATTACTGTAGTTTTATGTAACAGGATGATTTTTTTTATGTGATAAACCAAGTAATAAACAAAACCTTACAGAATGTATAATCTGTATTTGCTAGTAATTCGAAAAAGGATAACTGGTTTTTATTAAGGAACTGTTTTTTGTCAGGTAAAGGAATCTTACAAAAACCAGCAGGACTGAGGGAAATGTATTCATTTCATCATTTGTGATGGTTACATTTAAGAGAAACAAAACAACCGTCAACATTTACTTTTACATTACATACCTTTTAAACCACAATATCTTGATTCTGTGCTTGTGGAACAAAGTAATATAATGTTATAACAGCTGCTTTATTTCCAAATGTTTGTATCCTTATCTATCCTTAAATGACACTCCTGTTATATAAAGTTTTCAGTTTATTATATAACAATAAAAACAGTAATTAAAAAAAATGTTAAAAAGAATATTTAATTTTTTCGCACACTTCCTATCACTTTATTTATATTGCATTCTTTCATCCTCAAATAAATGTAAGTTAGTTATTTATTTACTTATTTTCTTAAAAGGAAAAAAAAAGAGAACAGCAGACACTGGGGATATCATCTATTCCTTTATCAAACATTAATGTCTTCAACTTGTCATTTACATAAAGTAATACTTTAGGAAAGAAACACAAAGTCAAGGCCAGACTCAGTAACCCGCAGTGCAATTCGCACAAAAACACAAAGGTGAAATACCTGTTGGCTATAATAAATGTATACTTTAACATCAAACAAAGCGGCTGGACTTGTAAAAAGCATGGATGTGTTTTAATTCAGGACTGTGAAATAGGATTGGTGAAATATTGAAATGCTGAACATTTAAAACTCTGACTTCTTCTGGAGTTTAGGATACAGTTGTTGCCTTAATGAAAGACAGTCTGCCTCCATCGTTTGTCATGCTGGAAGGGCCAGAGGCTGTCCCGTATGGCAGTCTTGAAAGGGGTGGCCTCCACACTCAGGCCGAGGAGCTCCAAACGTGAGCATTCTAACTGGGCGTTTTGCGGCCTTTGGGCCCCTGCTCCAGCAGGCTGCTCTGTCATCTACGCACATAAACATATCAAAATGAATCATAGCAAAACCAAAGTAGGGAGAAAAGATTTACTCAACCAGAAAGCATTTTCACATGAACAGACCACATTCTGCATAACTACAATATGCATGTGGTTATAGGCACTGTAAATACAGACTGTAGGAAGGACATTTCAGCTTTTTGTTTACTCACTGGTATTAGATGACTGCTGGGCAGGTTGAAAGCATCTGCAATTGCACAGGCTATTTCATATTTGGTCATCTGCTCTTTAGCAGAGTAATGGAAGATTCCACGCAGTGACGGGTCCTGAGGGCAACAGAAATATGCTGTATTGAAATGAATGGTTAAACAGCTCCAGTAGATCATATGTTGTGCATGCATTTTCTACACAGGGACGGCAAAGTTTAATCCAGCTCTTGACCTAAACTGAGCTTGCTATGAAGTATACAACAAGCGGCACACCTGAAGGGCTCTCTCAGCCATGTTCCGACAGACACGTGCCACATCATTAGTGTAAGTGGGGAAGCGTTGCTGACAGTGGTCTATGGTGCAGCTCTCGGCTCCCTCCTGAACACGGTCCCACAGCACAGTCACTGCGCTCTCTTCAACCTTCTCCACCTCTCCAAACAGAATGGGCACTCGTAGTACAGCTGCACCTGACAGAGAACAGAAATTTGTTTTTATGCTCTTCTAATAATACAGTAGTCAACATTTGAAGAGGATCAAAAGTTGTCCTAATCAAATCAAAGTTGTCCTAAAACCAAAACAATACCCGTTCTTGTCTTAGGACAACTTTGATTAACTTTTTTTTTTTTATCCACTTAAAATGTTGACTACTGTATATTAGCAGGCTTGCCTCTATAAATGGCAGAAAATAAAGCCTATACTGTATCTTATTTGATTTGTAAATTTCTAAGGCCTCTAAATGATCCACATAATCAAAACGTCACTGAAAAACCTGTTGTACACAATCTACTTCATGCCCTTTGTCGTCTGATTGATTGTTTATGCTTTTTTGAAAGTAAAGGGCATTTTAGTATAATTCTAATAAATGCCCCCCTTAGGTTGTAGTACATGTGTCTTTCTGGTATGAAATCTTTACAGATTTTTATAAAGTAAAAGTAAGAATTCTTTTGTACTGTAAGTAATAGTTTACTTGATTATCTATACATATCCATTCACTAGGCTACCAAGAAATGTTTATTTGTATATCTCTCAATCATATTTGTATTGCATTGCATTACGTTTTGTCCCGACAATAAAAACTAAACAGATTTGATCACAAAACAAAAAATTTAATGGAGTGTCTATTTACACTAAGTGCAAATAGTGTGCCTTGTTGGCAGAGGCTTTTTACACTAACTCCGCCCACCAACGTGTGATTGGGTTAGTCAACACTACAAAAGACGAGAGTTCAACAACAGTACCAGTGGTGTAGATGGTAAAATGCGTGGCGTAGTTATTCTTGACGCATTTATTTTTAATAAAAATTAAGGAATTTATCGAAAAGTTAAAAATAAAGTATTGGGTAGGGTTAGGGTAGGTGTACTACAGTACTGAGGTGCAGATAGCTGCTGCCAAAATGTAAATTTTATCATACACAGAGTGACAACTGATATGCAATGATATCCAAGTAGTCCGTTATGCTGTTATAAAGATTACTCTGATTTACATTACAAGCTATCAGAATTTCATCTTACTTTTTGGCCATATAAATAATATCTGCACAAAACCGCATACTTTTGTTTGGGCCTCTGAATAAAATTAAGGCATTTTTTCTTCAAGTATCAGCTTTGCATTGTTTTATATCATAATATATATATAAATATTTTTTGTATAAACCTTAAAAATAGTTTTCTTACTATTAATTTATATGTCAGGCTTTACATGGTTACATTTATTTATTTTGCAATTTTTTTTTCTCCAGATGTTATTGAAAAACAACATACCTGGGCAGTGTCTGAGAATCTCCCTTTCACCCTCTAGCTTGGACTTCCCATACAAATTCAAAGGATTGGGGGCATCGTTTTCTCCATAGGGAGGATTACGTCCATCAAAAACATAATCTGTGCTGATGTAGATGAGGAAGATGCCACCTGTGGAAAATGATTAACTTTGAGCAATTTTGCATTTATTTTAACCATATCTAACACAGATTTGTCACTTTACTAACCTGCTTCTTTGGCCAGAGTAGAGCATGCATGCACATTCAGGTTCATGGCTGCTTCAGTATGACGCTCCACCACATCTGGCCTCCTCTCAGCAGCACAGTGCACAATGACATGAGGCTAACATTCACAAAATAAATAAAGATACTTTTGACACATTAAACATGTACTGTGAACAAAAGAAAATGTGTTGGTGATAGGAAAATAGTAGTGAGTGATCTTATGGTAATGAGTTACCTGAAACCCATGAATGACCCCTCGCACTGCATCTTCATCCAGGAGATTACACTTCAGGAAACTAGGCCGGGCACGGTTGTAGCCACATCCTAAAGTATCCCAGTCATTGTTCTTGAACTCTTTGTAAACAGCACGGCCCAGTAGCCCTGTTGCACCAGTCACAAGCACACGCCGGTATGGAGTGTAGACTTCATCCTAAATGACATAACCAAGTAAATATACCCTAATAGTATGCGTAAGTGTAGCTGAGATATGTTGTGCACATTGTCATCTGCAAAATGTAAGATATTAAACATTTGGGTAAAGTCTTTAAAATGTTTATTGTTCAGAATCTATGCAAAACATCTTACAAAAGTAGTTTATTAAATGTTTGTAATACACAAAAGATGCTTCTCAGATGAAGCAAACTGGGTGAGTGACATGTTTCTTAATATTAAATTGTTGGATAAATCAATCCATGAAACACATTTTATAACACGTGGTTCCTGTATCTGTTAGATGTTTGTGGCAGATAACAGGTGCAATCTGGGTGATGTTTTTATTAATAATTGATAATTATTGGAAAAGTCAATTCGTACGATGTATTTAATAATACACAATCGCTGTGTCTATGAAATATGTTATTTTATTTTATTTACTTTAAATACTGAATATAACGATATCAAGTCCGAAATGTGATTGACAATCCAAGAACCAATGAGAGTCGTTCCTCACAGAATCTGGACATGCCCTACAATATCATTGGCGGATGATATCAATTTGCGGGGTCTAATGTCAACTGATGTTGATGAGTAATTCTGTGTAATTGTATGCTGTGACTCCTCTTCAAACAGCATAACAAGTGAAGAAAGGTAAGATATTACAAGGTTCCTGATAAGTTTAGCGTTACCTAGTTATCGTCGTGTTGATGAACTGTACTACTGAAGGTAAAGTTTAGGAGTGGAGTATGTCACACTGGACGACATAACGTATACAGTTTACCTCAGATGTTAGAATAGTCATTTGTTTCATTGTGTGAGGTAACATAAACGTAATATTTTAATTTTTTAAAGACGTTTGTAATTGAAATTAGCCGTCGTGGTTGTTATTGTTAGAAGAAATTCCACTTTTCAGTCAAAGTAGTGGATGTACATTAGGGGATTTATATTTGCAACAGTGAGGATCTTTCGTTTGTATTATACGATAGTTACAGTACTAACTATTGTTAAATAGTTATTCCCTGCGCTTATGGTGATATAAACACTTGGAAACTGCCTTGGAAAATTACATTACATTGGTGTTAAACTAGCATCGCTTTCGGCCTCATGCGTGAGCACACGCCCCTAGCCTTCCTCAGCCAGCTAACCCTCTAAAACAAAAAGGAAACAACCTTTTTTACATTTATAAATTATGTGATTTGCAAACGTTTGAAAGCTGCAGCCTCACAAGCTGACACTCGAAATTTCTCGATGCTGTTGTGCAGTGGATGCTGAAGCTGTAGTGCTCAGGTGTTTATTAGTCGCTGAAGCGCTGCGCCACCCTAAGGACATTTAGTGGAACTACAGCTGGGCTGGATTTTGGTTGTTTGGTTGTAGAAAGTTCTCTCATTATAGATGTTCACAGTCCATTTACACGTCATTTGCATAGTTGATATATTTGGTCTTAATATTTTTAATTACATTTTACTGACTTTAAGTTGAATTTGTAGACATGAAATTTGGTTTTCCATTGCTTTATATTTGCTCCCAAGCACATTGTACTGCAACTCGAAATCAACCGACTTGCACGTAGACACTTCAAAAGGAAACTGGCTAATGGAGTTAACATACAGAGGGTTTGAATGGCACTGCATACCTATCCGTATCACACAGTAGTTTTAATATGCCAAAATGAAAAATATCATAATAATCACTATCTGTCTAATTTTTCAGGTAGCATTTCATATTCATATTTGTTTAAAGTACTGGTAATCAATTAAAACATGATCAGTTGCGTTCATCTGCTTTTCCGTCACAACTGTAACTAAACTATGCCATACTAACAAGCGATTTTGTATTTCTTTTCGTATTAAACAAGACATTTTTACAAAACGGGTCGCCTTTGATTATAAGGCATTCATTTTGAAATAAAGTTGCTTTGGCTTGTATACCATGGAGGTGCTTCCGTAGAAATGGAGCAACACTCTTACCTGAACAAGCTCAACGTGCCCGGGTTTGAAATGTATTTTAAGCTCTTTATCTCTGATACTCATTTCAGTGTGGCTACAATTATCATATCCTAGAGAGACCTCTATTTGTAATGCGCCACTCAATCCTTAAACCCTCTTGGAACGGCTGGATCGTGCTGTCAAATTAGGCCCGCGTCCGGTGTGATCTATAGAACATACACACGTAACGCTGACGCCTGTTTATGTTCTGCAGATTAGTGGATCTCTATACCATCCTTGCAGTGTAAACAGCAGCTTTTGACCAGAACAAAAACAAGTGTTCTAGCGCATCATAGCTGCGCAGTTTTGCGCAGTTCTTATGCGGGTGAGTTTCGCTTTAGTTCACGTCAGCTGTTTTATCTGCTGAAGTCTTCCAGTATATAAGAGTGTCATCAGTATCATATGTCTGCATATTCGCAAGTGAATATTAAATAGGAATGACGAAATGCTGAAACACTCTATAGGAGTAAAACTTTAAAATAGATTAACGGCAGAATGAAAATGAGTTCCTCAAAATAAACCAAAAAGCTTATACAAAGCTAATAGCCATGAAACATTTCCAAACAGCCTAAAATCCTCCATATTTCGTTTTCACTCTGAAACGCAGATTTCTATAATATAAACGTTGTCTGAATAAACCATTTACCAAAGAATGTAATTAACTGCTTTATTAGCTTTAAACGGAGACGTAGCTGAAATCTCTGAAGATCATAGGCTATACTGAGGCTACATTTAATCACACAAATGCCATTTAAATCCGTTTAAAATTTACCTGATCATCCCCGTAGTTAAAACCAGGCATATTTGGATGATATGCAGGTGTAGAGTAAAGCCTTTAGCATGAAATGTTATTTCGAGTCCTTGTTCTGCAGCTACAGTGGTGATTTCAGAATAAAAGTCTTGGTCCGTGATAATAAAGAAGTCCCAATGTGTATTTATTTATTTCTATTCCATTTTTTTTTCTATTGAAAAGAAGACTTGATTTTATACTAGTTAAATTAAGTCATTAACACAAATTGGTATTTACTCTTTCTTAGTTTTTTTGTTTGTTTGTTTGTTGCTTTGTTAGGGATAGGGTGGGAAGGGGTAACAAATACTGTTACTGGTGTTACTGCTACTGTTCTGTTACTGGTTTACATTATTATGTTTGTATGATAAGATGTTTCTAGCTCTTGTATTTAACTGGGCGTTCTTAGTGTGATTGTTATTAAGAGAAGGGGAAAAAAAGCTGTTTCCGCCCGGTTTCGAACCGGGGACCTTTCGCGTGTTAGGCGAACGTGATAACCACTACACTACGGAAACCCTGTGTAGGATATCATCGGTAATCTTCGTTTTCTGAGTGTCCGGTCCAACAAACCTATATAACTTAACACTAATACACTATTTCATCGAATTATGCTTTACCACTTGGAAAGTTGCTTGGAGTTCTGCACATTTTGTTTGGTCTTATTCCTTCTTTTATATTTTCTGGAAACAATCTTTTCAGAATTCTAAAATGACTCAAACGTTCCAAAGAACAGCATTTATTTCAAATTGAATCTTTCGTAAAAATATGAATGTTTTACTGTGACTTTTGTTCGGTTTAATGCATATTTTCTGAATAAAAGCATTAATTTATATTTTAAAAAAAAGCACAGACACATAACCCAAATATCTGAATGACAGTATATCATGGTTTCTGCATAAATAGTAACATTGGTAAAAATAAGAAATGTTTCTTAGAAATGCAGCTTCTTAAAAATAATAACAATGGCAGCAATACAATGATTTCTGAAGAATCACGTGACACCAAAGACAAAGAAGGAGTAATGACTGCTGAATATTCAGCTTTGCATCACAGGAATAAATTGTATTTTAAAATGTATTACAATAGTAAACAGTTATTTGAAGTTTCTGTATTTTTGAGTACATAAAAGCAGCCTTGGTCTACATAAGAGACTTGATTACAAACATTTCTATATCATAATGTTTTCAAACTTTTGACAGGTAATGTACTATGAAACATATCAGTAAAGGTAGACAGTAAAACAAAAATGTAGTCAAAACATCTCAGGATGCTTTGTTCTGATAACAAGAAAAAGTTGTTTCCGCCCGGTTTCGAACCGGGGACCTTTCGCGTGTGAGGCGAACGTGATAACCACTACACTACGGAAACCACATGTTTACTTAGCTTTGCATGTGGTCTGATATTCATAAGAATGAGAATTAATTACAGTATATTATTCAATATTACTTGTAATCAGGAAGAAAATAATTTGCTTGTGTATTTTGATTTGTAGCTGCACGTAATGGAGTGTTAGTGTTATAGTAAGCACTGATATAACTAGAACTAATATCCATTCTACTGGGAATTTATCACACTAAGGCCATAAAGATACATTACACGTGAATGCAATTGGGAATATTTGGCTATATAGCTTAACTCCATTAGTAATGTTTGATATCTTAGCATACTTAATGTGCGTTTTGTGGCAGTAACACCCCTCAGTACTCAAGGGGGCGGTATAGTTACCTTCAAATATTTGTTCAACACACCTCAGTAAGTCAAGAGGGCAGTAGAGTTACCTTCAAATATTTGTTTAACACATGAAACTGACTGGTGTAGCCAGAAATATTTGCATTGATACACTTAAAGTATATTTAGAGCATGAGAGCGATAAATCTTTCTCCTAAACAAACTGCTGTAATTAAACATTTCCATCTTTTGCCAAACTAAAAAAACATAGCTGAACATTAAACAGTGCACGGTACAGAGTTATTCAGACAATAAGTCATACTAGCTTTTAAAAGTAAAAATGATCAATTTTATTTACACAAACTTCATATAAATGCTCATTGAGGATGCAGACAACCCTTCACAAAAACAATAAAATACCAAAGTTGTTTTAGTTTATGAGGAATCTTATAAACAGACAAGACTTACAACAATTTTACATGATATCAGTTACCTTTTTCCACCACTCCACTGGTAAGAAATGGAACAAAAGACAGAAAGCCGTTTCTTATTGACCAAGTGAAAAGAGTTTCCTGAGTACAGATTTGTCCATATGTACACCAGTACAAATCCAGTGCAATGTCCACATTGCGTTCCTCCCTGTAGTACAGGTGAGCCCTTTCATCAAAAACATCCAGTTGAACTGGCAAAGCATACTCCCTCCATGTAGCCCATTTAGTGTCCTTTGGGGCTTGGCTTTGTCACCCTGCCCTTAAGCCTCTTCCTTTCAAAGCAAACATTTATTGAAGAATGGATGGGGTTGCTTGTTTCAAATGGCGCCCAGGAAAGATAGACAGCCAGTGAAGTAGCAATCATTTGCAGACACATTGGTCAGTCTGTTAGAAAGTTCAGGGTTATGTTCTTTCCTTAAGGACAGCAGCAGCAGCATTCTCTGTGCATCCACAAGCATTGAGTTCATGTCTCTTCTCAGTATCAGTACAGTCTTAGCACCTACGACACTCGCTTCATTGCTTTTCTACACTTGTTATTGTGGCAGTGGAGAGCCTCTCTCATTTGTTAATGCAGCGATACAGACATTATTTTTGCAGGGGTTTCCATATGAAAACCCAATTTATTAAATAAGAGATGATAAAAAAAATTGGGAGATAAAGCAAATGTTACTTGCAAAATATATATCAATATGTACAAACTCCATGCTCCAGGTTAGTCATTACTGCAAGAGAGCAATAGGAGAAAACTGTTAGAAGACAAAAAGGAAGCGCTCACTGCAGTCATAATGCATTATCCTCACTATTACGGTGGGAAACTTAACAGGATTCATAGTTTCTTCACATCACATATATAATTATACCTTATGCCAGCATCCTGGTATGGGCAGCCCATCGCGCCCCTGTAAATAAAGAGAAGGAAATCAATGATTTCAAACAGCTTTTACTGATGAAGTGGGAAGAAATGAGAGGATGACACATGAAACCTGCCACCAATGATTATGTGAGACTAAAAGAAGGACACTAAAGCCCAAAGCATACTTCATTTTAGTGTATGCATGCAGTTAAATGCATAGCATTTCAAAGTAGTTATTACCCATAAAAGCATTTTTGTGCTCTTTTAAACTAAAGTTGCAACTATGTCATAACTCTCACACAAGCGCTCATCAATGCTGGTGCCTGTTGTTGTTGTGGTCTCCTGTATTTTGTTATTGTTTTGCTTTCCACTGTAAACTAATGGCTTAACTGATTAGTGCAAAACAAATTTAGTGGGCATGTGCGACCAAAGCACACATGGTTACAAAAATTGTGTGGTGTGTGTCCAGTACTTTTGTTCTATTCTGGTAAAGAACATTGCTTCACGCCCACTGTATGTGTAAAACCGAAGTATACATTGGGCTTAACCCACAGATGAACACCTTTAGCAGCAAGTCTAAATGTGAACCGCAGCACACACGTTCACATTATCACTATAGCTCAGAGGAACAAGATCACAAAGCCAGGTGGGTATGATTATTTTTTTCATGTGACCTGTATTCTCATTGGGCAAGGCATAGATTAAATAAGGGATTTTATGTTTTCTGGATGGTCAACTAGTTGTCAATGAACCAACTAGTTGGTGATTAATGATTATTGATTGATTATTTTTTCTTTCTTGTGATTACATATTAATTTTCTCATGATTTTGACCTTTTTTTTTTTAACATTGATTGTTTGATTCTGAAACAATGCACCTGGAGTCTACTGAAGACCTAAGGTCTTCACTCTGTACCAAATGCATGTAATCTGGGCCAATATGAACAAACAGTTCAATACTGCCACCTGTTGGTGCAGGTGTGTAACTTAGAAAACAACTTTTATTATGTTGAGATAACAATAAATTTAAGTCATGCTAATGAGAATATTAATTAAGTCGTGATCACAAGAAAACAAGAATAAAAAAATAATAATCAATGGCCCCTTAGGGCTTCTGTAGAAAAATCTATTTATCTTGATTTTATTCTTTAACATTTAGGACAAAGTGGTGAGATTAAGGCAATTCAAATTATTGTTAAAATTAATATTAATACAACTATTAATGTTTTTATATTACTTTTTCTCGTTGTAATTCAGGATTTATGTGGGTCTGTATCACTGTAGGGTGCCTTTTGGTGTTCTGTACCTAAATAACTCATTTGCCATGATAACATAGAAAGGACTATAAAAGGGTGTGTTATATTAGGCTAAGTTATTATATACATAACAAACACATTACTTGGCTCTTTAGATACATTTTCTAGATTTTTTAAGTTTTGTGTAGGAGGATGCATGTTATTTTGCTATGTCCCATGCACTGCTCATTAAATTTTACAGAGTAAAATATAGTCTATAATGCTATAAGAAACAGAAAAGATTAATTCATTGTTTACTTGGGTCTTTAGTCTATGATTAGCTCAGCTCACCTCTCATCTGACAAGTTTTCGGGTTTGAGTCGTTCGTTCATCACGTGACAGCCCCATAAGATGAACGAATGACTTGAAAAACCCGAAGACTCGAAACAGTTGAACTAATTCCAGTACAGAACCTAATAGGATGTTGCGCATTTGGACGGAATGAATCACTCCCCGAGACGACTGGTTCTTCCCGAGTCACATTAAAGATGTTCAAAATGAAAGAATCATTCAAGAACGACCCATTTGTAATTTGTAGCATCGTGGACGCGCATCCCAGAGACTGGGCTACACAAGCTTTTGTGCTTGCAAAGTATACAAATGATTATTTATTGAAAAAAATGACAGATCATTTCACTAGATAAGACCCTTCTTCCTCGGCCGGGGTCATTTAAAGCCCTTTGAAGCTGCATTTAAACTACATTTTGGAAGTTCAAAATCGGGGCACCAATGAAGTCCATTATATGGAGAAAAATCCTGAAATGCTTTCATCAAAAACCATAATTTCTTTACGACTAAGGATAGAAAGACATAAACATCTTGGATGACAAGGGGGTGAGTAAATTATTTGTAAATTGTTGTTCTGGAAGTGGAGTTCTCCTTTAACATGTCCACCGTCTGTATAAAATATGCCAGACATTATTAGAATACAGTATTTTCAAAGTGTAAGTTTAAATATACCAAATTCTCTTCAACAACCAGACTAACTATTTAGCTAGTCACAGTTTGTTGTGCTAATAAGCTCAAAATGTCCACCCTGTCGTTGTTCCAAAATGTCCACCCTGTTGGCCACTTAGACTTGATAGGGTGGACATACACATGACATGGTGGACATAGCATTTATTTGTAGTTAATATTGCTAAAAACTAAAATGAATGGGGGAGGGGGGGGGTATATAAATGTGATTGAGAATGTAATTATGTTATTTATTATAATATTATTTTTATCGAAGTTGAATACGTTTCATTGTCATATTTTGTCATGCGTTGTGTGTTCTGCTTTATGTGTCCACCCCGTCATGTGCTGGTCCACCCTATCATCTTAATATTTTAAAATATCTTTTTAATTATAATTATAAATAATTATAGCTAGGTGTGGGGGCAATAACATGCAAACAAAAAACTACATCCAAATATCACAGTTTTCTCCAAATAAGAAAAAATACATGTGCTAATTGTATGAGTTCCTTTAGAAACACATGGTTTACATAATCTTTCATGTATTTATCATTTGAAAGCAAACAAATAACTCTGTTTAGGAAAGGGACATTATACCTTTCAGAAAATATGATTTGCATCTTAATATTGTAATGAAAACATATTTAACAGTAATATATATGTCTATGACAGGGTGGACATATCTTATGGTTTATGCTTCGAATAATGGCCCAGAATTATCTAAAAAAATGTGTGTGAGCTCAGCTACTATGTTTCTATAGTACTTGAGTGTCTACTATTTATGTCATGACATAAAGCGAATGGGAAATTAATACCAAAATTTTGAGTATTGTGAGGGTTGAAAGGCACTCTATGGTAATACTGACCCATGTCTGCAAATTCATGAAACCAACAAGGTGTGGGGAAAAGACCAAAATAATGCTGCGTAATTACTGTAATTCCGAGATGACAACACATGACATTTTAGTCATAGCTTTCCATGTTCTCAATCTCATAGGTAGCGCCTAACTGGGCCAAAAAGAACCTGGCGGCGATCACGTGGTACAGCTGTCACTGGTCCAAGTCGTAACTCTCAGAACATTCCAAGTTTACAAGTTGTAATTACGAGTTCAGGAGCATGTGAGTGCTTTGCTGTTGATAGTTTTGCCATTAAAACACATAATTCAGCTCAGGTAGAATTTCACATGTTCTCATCTTGGAATTACGACATGGTGTGAATGCAGCATAACTCAAAAACAAAACCAGCACCACTTGTAGTAGCCTCAAGTGGTGGCTAATAGACCAATTTGCTCTTTGCAAACAATGATGACGTTTTTTTGTTGAATTGGTGTCTGGTTGACAACATGCTTCCTTAGCACAGTTTTTAAAATATGATGCATGTCCCTGGTTAGCATTCATTTGTGTATGGGGCTAAACTTCACAATGTTATAAATTACAAACATAAAGATTTTAGAAGTTCTGGTCTATGCCAAGCCATACTGAGAGTCAGATCTCATGGTTGTGGATAAGAGAACCCAAACACCAGGATGGAAACATCAAAATAATGTGGGCACACACACAATAAAAAACAAATACTGTACCAAAGGGCAGGGGGCATCTGATGGAGCCTCCCCACCATGTTCTCTAAACCCATTGGTGTCCTGTTAGTGAAACCCATCCATGTCATATTTTATCTGTAGTGAATTCTTTCAGTACACGTTGACTGAGGAGCTAACTTTGCCATATACTTGCATTAAAGATATATAAAAAAAAAGAACATTGCAAAAACATTGACATGGTTTCATGACATACCACAGGACAAGGCTGATCAAGCCCTGGAGGTCCCTGCTCTCCCTTCTGTCCTTTCAGACCTTTTTTTCCTATTGTGCCTCTCTCACCCTGCATGTAAAAGTAAAGAAGAGCGTAAAGGAGAGGTATGGGAAAAAGGAGACTGTTTTGAATAAAGGTGGTCAGATTTTACTCAGCATTAAGAATTGATTTTAAAATAATATACTATATAGGGCTGTCACTAATGATTATTTTGGTAATCAAGTAATCAGAAGATTATTCTGATGATTGAGTAATCAGATCTTTTTTTTTGTTTTGTTTTGTTTTTTTGTGGTGTTTGAAAGAGACCTAAGCAAACAATAGATTTTAAAATGACTTAAAATACATAATAGCAATGAGGCAATAATAATTAGTTCAAAGGCAAGTAACCATGTGGTTTTATTGAACTAAACACGCATATAAAGAAAGTGCATATTAAACCTGCATATATTTAACTGAATTGCAGCCTTTGTGAATTCACAATAGCACTATGCTTTATTATGATTTTTAAATGGTTTTAATATTTCGTTCAGCCTTGAAAAAAATGGTCTAATAATGCATTTCATGGGTTCTTGTCTGTGGAATGCGCCACTTCCGGTATTTTGTCGATTAATCGATATGGGCAAAATTAAACTGAGGATTTTTTGTAATCGAGTACTCAAATTTAATTGAGGAATCGTGACAGCCCCAATACCACACATCGACTATTACACACATACAAAAAAGTTATCACTGGGAAAAAAACATTAACCTTCTCCCCCTTGTCTCCTCTGTCCCCCTTTTCTCCTTGAAGCCCTGGGAAACCCTATAACAGGAGAGCCATGTTCAGTAAGAAATGACTTCATATACTTGCATAACTAACAGCATAATGGTTACTTACATCTAAACCTGGTTCACCTTGTTTCCCCTTGAAAACAAACAACAAATGGCAAAAGAAACAACAGTAAAAGGTTATTTGTAGGCCTTGTTATTTTAGTTGTTCTGTCTTTTAAAAGTGTATAAAACACTGACCTTTTCACCTTTTGCACCTGGCAAGCCTACCAAGCCATTCGACCCTGGAAAGCCTTGAAGACCCTAAGCACAACAAGCAGAATTGCATCAAACCAACCTTTTCACATCTCTACAACTCTTGGTTAGTGCATATTGGTTTTTGCAGCAAAACTTACCCTCTGCCCAGGTGGACCTTTCTCTCCAGCATCGCCCTTTTCGCCTTTAACTGCCTCACCAGGCTCTCCCTGTGTTAGGTTTCAATTTATGTTAGATTTACGTTAAATATTTAATCTCCGATGAATATTTCAACAGTGCTTCACAGTCTCACCTTGTGTCCAGGCAATCCATGAAATCCCTGAAAGAAATGAATTAGGGGGAAAAAAAAGTTTAGTATGCTTAGCTTTCTTTAACAAAAAGCTTCTGAGCTTCTTTTTTTATCTGCTCAAAAATCAAATTAGGAAGTATTGAACTGTAGTCCTTACTGCAGGCCCAGGGGGTCCAGGTGGCCCTGGTGGGCCAGGCAAAGAGATAATCTGTGCCTACAAGCAAGTTATCAAGATGAATCAAATTAAGTTACATCTGGATTACATAGGATCTTCATATAAGTGTGTGCTTTAAACTCACCAGATTGTCCTCAAGCCTAGAGTCTCCTTTATCTCCCTTTTGCCCTGTTTCCCCCTAAAATTCCACGACAAATAAACCTATATCACAATCCTACAAAGTTGCATTAAACTGTATGTTATACTGTATGTTGGTAATACTCACTGAAGCCCCTGTCAGCCCAATGTCCCCCTTTTCCCCTTTTGCTCCTGCTGCTCCAGGCTCTCCTGTATCACCTCTCTCTCCCTTATGGCCCTGAATGAGACATCAAGCTATTTAATGCAATACGCTTGTATAACTAAGTATAATCAGACTTAATCAGGGATAAACATACCTGCTTTCCTTCAGGTCCTGGTGGACCATGTAAGCCCATTTCTCCCTGTTACACAAACATATTTGAGATATATCTGAACGTCCCAACAATTGTAACTGCTGTATTACAATGCAGTTCAATAAAAAAATATCACTCACTTTTGGCCCTTGCCCCCCTGGAGGGCCTGGAGGGCCTGGAGGGCCCTATTGGTACAAAGAAAATATTAATACAAAAAGTAATTACTGGAGATAACAGACGGGTCTTTACGCAATTACCAATTTTCGAACTCAAATGTACCTGTAGAGTTTTGAGTCTAACAGCCAGATCAGCATTTTCTGTAAAGTCAGTAGCTCCTTTCTCTCCAGGCAAACCCTGAGAGAGACAGATGGAAATGACTGTTAAGCATCTAAGATGTTCAAAGAAATATGCAATTAAGTAAAGACTGTGTTAAATATTAACCTGGGGTCCTGGATCTCCAACATCCCCCTTTTCACCCTAAGGAATCAGGATTATTGTATTGTTTCAGTATGTGCACTTACTCAGAATGTAATTACATCTCATAAACACTTTAACTACAGTACTGTGCAAAGGTTTTAGGCCACTAGTATTTTCACCAGCTAAAAAATGGTTAAAGTAAGTTATTTCTATCTTTTGCTGTAGTGTGTCAGTAAAAAATACATTCTGTTTGCCATTAATTGTAATAATCTAGTGAGATTTTTGTTTGCACAAGGAGTCTGACAACAACCTGTGCTCCAAACAAACTGAAACAACAAACTGAAACAGAGTAAATCCAGAAGAACTGTGGCAACGTCTCCAAGATGCTTCAAGAGACCTACCTGCAAAGCCACCTGAAAAATTTTGCGCAAGTGCACCTAGGGCAAACGCTGCTGTAAACGCAAAGAATGGTTGCACCAAATGTTGATTTCATTTAGTTAATAGAAGGTAATTGATAAACAAAATCTATTTATGACAGCTTCATCATTTTACAGCATTTTTACACAAGTGCCTAAAACTTTTAACAGTGCTGCAGCTTTGCAGGTAGGTTTCTTGAAGCATCCTGGAGACTTTGTCACATTTCTTCTGTATTTAGTCTGTCTGAATTTGTTCTGTTTCTTTATGTCATTCCAGACAGACTGGATGATGATGAGACCAGATCTCTGTGCAGAGCACTCGCTGTTGTCAGACTCCTTGTGCAAACAAAAATCTCACTGGATTATTACAATTAATGGCAAAATGAATGTTTGGAAATGTAATCTGATATTTCCTACTGACACACTACAGCAAAAGACCAACTTTAACTGACTTTAAACCATTTTTTAGCTGATGAAAATACTAGTGGCCTAAGACTTTTGCACAGTACTGTATGTCTAATTACCGGCTTTTTACAGATAGCTCACCTTCATGCCTGGGGATCCATCAATCCCTCTCTTCCCCTCAGTACCTGGAGCGCCCTTATCCCCCTATATGCCAAACAATTGCATAAAAAAATTGCATTAAGGCTGTCTTTAAATGTATGAAAACAGAAAAAAAGGGGGTGAAAATCTAACCTTTTGCCCAACAGGGCCCTGTGGGCCAGGCATGCCATTGACACCATTCATACCCTTAATTAGAAAACAATGGAAATTATTAATTATTAATATTATGTAATGAAAAATGCATGCAGTGTTTGGACAATTATGAATGCTTAAATCCGCATGATATCAAAATTGACATTATTTACTTTGTTAGCACACATTGCTAGTCCTGAGGTGAACAATTAATCTGTCAAAGTAATCCACAAAAATTATTTCTTTCTGTTTTTCTTTGTTTCTTTCTTTACTACATTTACCACTGTTGGCTATATCTACATTTATCAAACTGGCACCAAGGTGATTTGATGTTCCAAAATATTTGTCTTATTTTTGAATGACATATCTGTCATTTCAGTATTTTAAACAAACTTTTTGTGTTTTGCTTTAAGCATTTAATTGTACTATCTTACAAATACCACTTGGTTTGATATTATGTTGTTTTGATATTAATGCAACATTCATGCATTTTTTTTTTTTTCTATTTTGACTTAAGTGTTTAAATACAAATACCACCGTTTGTGATTCACATATGGTCGTAGACACACATATAGACATTATATATTACCTGCATGCCAGGTGGCCCTCTCGGCCCCTGTAGGAGAAATTGTATTTTACATAAGCCAGAATGTAATTAAGATATGACACAAGTCACTCTCATTCAAGTTGTAGATCAATAATAAAATGAGTATAAAAGTCAACATGAAAATATATGTATAAAGTTCTACCTCATTTCCATCTTTTCCAGGAGGACCCTGTTAGAGAAAAAATACAAGAAATGAGTCCCATTTAAAGGAACAGTTGACTGTCCACTAAATGCCAGACCTTTTTAGATCTGTGATGTAACTACTTAAATCTAATCTTTTATTTATACCATTTATATTTTATCAATCCAGTTTGAAAATTACCCAAATGTGTCTAAACTCATTGAAGTCACGCAGGTTCTTTCTCTAAACACAGACAAGGTAATTCAGCTAATGGGAGTGTAACTTTGGAACACACCACAACAACAGTAAACAACCACACAATGGCCATTTAAACATCTATTTCAGACTGTTCTGGCAGACGTCCTGTAAGCTTCCAAGAATGTATTCAAGCCAGCTATGGATTCAACATTGAAGAAATACTGCATAACACTTGCCTAAAATCAAATTAATTTATACATCTTTGTGTATTCCTACAGACACACAACAGAAACATCTACTGCCTTGATATGTACCGCAGTGCCATGTCTGTTTGTCATGTTCCTCGGCACTTCTGAGAAGGACAAAGGCAAAGCATCAGGCCTAATGAGGTGGTTTCACTTAGGCATATATAAACACAATTTGGGATACAATAACAGGAAATGGCCTTTGAGCTTCTTGACCCCAGAACATCTGCTCCCAATATGAGGGAGAGAGCAGGGTGAGAATTTTTGCTCTTCATCATTGCACCATTCTTTGTTTGGTTTAGATGGTAGCCTGAAAAGGAAATAAAGTGCAGAACATATGTTGGGATAAACTGGCTAAAGTAAACATTAGGAATTTACAACAAATGCATAAACCATCAGAGTTACATACTCTGGAGCTCTGGAAGCTCAATTATCCCACCTCACGGACTGTTATATAATGCATTACTGACAACAGCATGTTGAAGCTTCGTATGATTTTTGAGGTTATTGAAGGTGAAACAATTATGAATCCATATTATTAAAGCAAGCCTATTCAAAGATGAGGAGTTTAAGGTGACCATAACTGGAAATCCAGACTAGGCTCTAAGTCAGGGATAGGAAGTGTCGGTCCTGGAGTGCCGATGTCCTGCAGAGTTTAGCTCCAACCCTGAAAAAAAAACAACTCATCTGCCTGTAGCCCTGGTAATTCTGAAGACCTTGATTAGCTTGTTCAGGTGTGTTTGATTAGGGTTGGAGAAAAACCCTGCAGGACAGTGGCACTCCAGGACCGACATTGCCTATCCCTGCTCTAAGGAATGCCAAAGAAACTTGGAGATGAGCTTTTTGGACTTTGGTCCTGCAGAGTTTAGCTCTAACTTACCTCAACACACCTGCCTGGAAGTTTCTAGTATGCCTAGTAAGACCTTGATTACCTGGTTTAGGTGTGTTTAATTAGGATTGGAACTAAACTCTGCAGGACACTGGCCATCCAGGACAGACTTTGGACACCCCTGAACTAGACAGTCATGTAATTGTGAAAACATTTGTGTATTGGAATGCTAAGATAAGATGATATAAAATTAGAAGAGCCTTCTGTATGTGCCCTCTTTACTTTGTTGTTTGCTTGTTTTCACCACTTTCTTTCTTGTGTACTCGTTTGCTAATCTGAACAGCCAATCAGAGTTGTTTTTCTTGCCAATTCAACACACTCAATCAGCCAAAGAGCTGCCAGCAGTGGTCCAACTAGTGCCAGCAGTGCAGATCAAATGAAAAAACAGCGTCAATATGAACTGAAGCCTAACCGCCGGCTTGGTGTTTCACAACTTTTTCACCCTAGAAGAACACCACTATAAAGCAATGCACTAAAACCCTACTCAATACACCTTAGCGACTGTGATATGAAAGCATCTGCCAAGACGTTGCCTATCCCTACTCTAAGGAATGTCAAAGAAACTTGGAGATAAGCTTTTTGGACTTTGGTCATGACACACCAAGAAGACAGCAACAAACTAGACCAGGGGTGTCCAAACTCAGTCCTGGAGGGCTGGTATCCTGCAGAGTTTCAACACACCTGCCTGGAAGTTTCAAGTATGCCTAGTAAGATCTGATTAGCTGGTTCAGGTGTGTTTAATTAGGGTTGGAGCTAAACTCTGCAGGACACTGGCCATCCAGGACCGACTTTGGACACCCCTGAAGCAGACAGTCACGTAATTGTGAAAACATTTGTGTATTGGAATGCTAAGATAAGATGATATAAAATTGGAATAGCCTTCTGTATGTGCCCTCTTTTGTTGTTTGCTTGTTTTCACCACCTTCTTTCTTGTGTACTCATTTGCTAATCTGAACAGCCAATCAGAGTTGTTTTTCTTGCCAATTCAACACGCTCAATCAGCCGAAGAGCTGCCAGCAGTGGTCCAACTAGTGCCAGCGGTGCAGATCAAATGATAAAACAGCATCAATATTAGCTGAAGCCTAACCGCCGACTTGGTGTTTCAAAGCCTTTTCGCCCTAGAAGAACACCACTATAAAGCAATGCACTAAAGCCCTACTCAATACACCTTAGCGACTGTGATATGGAGGCATCTGCCAAGAATGCAAATGTAGAAACAAATGCAGTATGTCTGAACCCAACACGGAGCACAGGGTTCAGCTCAGTGAGAAGCTGCACCTGGTCTTCTGAGTGGGGTCTTCAGCACAGTGTGACTCATATATGAGTCACAACAGCTGTAGAATGAGTGAGCTCAGTACAGACACAGGCACAAGAGACCATGTGAGATAGACAGCGAGTGTCTCACCGGCTCTCCTGGGTGGCCCTGCGGCCCATCTCTGCCTGTGTTTCCTGGAGGCCCTCTGGGACCAGGTGTTCCTGGAGGTCCTGGGGGACCCGGGGGCCCAGCCTGACCTTGATCACCCTACAGACAGAGAGAAAATAAGTTTTTGAATATTGTCCTTGAAAAGAGTCTCACTGTTGCTTCTGATCTCAGATTTGGTTGTGGCAAATGCTAAAATTCTTCTAGGGCCACAGCTTCAGGGACTAGCTATCTATGTAGAAATGCCTGTTCCTCACAAAAACGATTCTCGGTTAACATACTAAGAAAATTCAAGACACGGCCAAAAAAGGCAGAAGTTATTTTGGCTTGATTATTTGCTGTGGTCTGGCAAACATGTTTTCGTCTTTTTTGTCAATAAACACAACAATTATCCTCTCTTTGAAATTTAAAACAGGCAAGCAACACAACATTGTAAACTGCCAGATGAGCTAATTGAGACACACAGAAGAAATGGAGAAAATGAGAAAACCAGCAAGGCATGCACAAGTTCGGCTCTACCTTTAGAAGGCGCCTGTGAAAAGTGTAGTGGTCAGCTGTAGCCGAGAGAAAGCCATGCTCATAGCGAGGGAAGACCATCTGACAGCAGAGAACAGATAATGAGAAAGATGAACAGAGTGAATAAGAAAGAAAGCAGGGATGCCAGTGATCACAGCTGGAGAAACAGATACTCTGCATCTTCCCTCAGCGCAAAGGGTTGTGGGAACAAACCAGACGTGGAAAAAACCAAGTGAAATGAAGTAAGGTATGAAGCCACAGATGTTTGTGAACATGGACAAGGGATGATAGGCTGGGAAGGACAAACCTTAACCGTGAGAATCTGATTACTGAGCAGGCCTGCAGAGGCAGCGTAGGCCGGTGGTCCCTGGGAGGTCAGAGGTCATAAAGAAGAAAACGGAGGCAGGAAATGACATAAGGGAGAAAGAGGAGATGATTCGGAGAATGACACTGTTACCATACATATGGAGGGTGATGACATCTTATATTGTACTTCTGTGCAGAACTGAACTTTAACTTGAAATCGAATCCTGTTTGAGTTATTCTGGCTATTCTTCTGTTTTAAGAAACCAAGCCCAAATACACCTTCTGGATATGATTAACTTTCAATGGGAGCACATGGCGATGAGGTTTATGTTTAGAGTTGCGGTTAGATAGGTCTGCAACGGATTCACAAAGAAAGGCTACTTTCTCCCAAGAGAAAATTTTTCATGATTTTCCTTTCTCACAGATTGTCAAGGGTTTTATGTGTTTGTGCACAAAAACTTGCTCTGCAGGGACTGTACTGAAATCCCGTAGACAACAACCACAGAATGGTTAAGCTACATTTCTGCCTCGTCAGCAGAAAACGGGTCTTCATGGTTCCTAAGATACTGCCATGCATTTTTTAGTTTGCTGTTCTGGTGTTCTCCCAGAACTTCCCAGAACCAGAAGACTTTGTCAAGTCAACTTTCAAAGTTTCTCTTGACAAAATTCTTCATTCCAAAATCAGGCATCAAACTGGAATTTAAACAGCATTCGAAAAACATTCTTCTCAGATGCCACAAAGACTACTTTGTGAGTCTGATCTGCCTCTTCTGTGTCTGGGCAAAGGGCAAAAGTCACAAGTCAGGAGTAAGCGTAAGGTCAACTATCCACCTGCACTACAAACCCAAGTCATGCCATCTGGAAGGAAACACGGCTTTAATCGACTTCCAGGTCAAGGGGCCCTTGTCCCACGAGAGCTTTAATGGATTCCAAGGGGTCATAGTCCTCCTGCTTAACTGCTGTTGAAAAAGCGCTAATTTGGCTCTTACATCCACACGAAAAGACGAACACGGCCCATGGGAGAGGCTGTTTTCCTTTTCCTGACTGCTCATGTCACCACTCTCAGTGATTTGGTTCATTTTTCTACTGTCAGACTGATGGCGTAAAGCAAAAACAGTGTAGCGCATACAACACATGTTCTTAACATAAAGAAAGAGAGCAGCCAAAGCACATGTTTCTAATTGTGCTGAATGGTCATAAGGTATGGTGGAAAAGAAGCATAGGGAGCCAAATGATTTAAATGATAGTTCAAGTAGATATAGATAGAAAAGTGGTGCGATCTTTGCTGGCGGATTCCTGATTTGTCAAGGCTCACAGTTTTTCCCCGTGGATGAGGAGAAAACAGGCTTGGTGGAGGCAGGGGTACAGTGATGGATGCCACATTGAGGTTGTAATTTGAATTAGTTTAACAGATAAAGATTTTACTTCTATTAACAGCAAAATGTAAAACTGCTAGCAACCAAGCCCTGCCATCTGGAAGGAAATGGCTTTAATTGACTTCTAGGTCAAGGGGCATCCTCAGATCAATGCAAGACTTCTGTAGAGACTAAGTACTATTTTAGATATTTGTGACACTCACCCTGGGACCCATGTCTCCCTGGTCACCCTGTGGAGAAAGCAACTCTTAGCTCTTACTTATGAATAAGATTCTTTGAATCTAATAGAGTAACAAGCTTGACATGCTTCTGTTAGAGCAAAACTATTATTCTTATGTCTTGATGGCTTCAGAAATTGCACATTTATCATGTTGGAATGTATTGTGGGGCGAATATACCTTATCTCCTTTCGGCCCTGGCATTCCCTGGCAAAAGAAGAGAGAGATTCAAAGTGACAGATTAAAAATTGTTCTTAACAACCCATGCTATTTCCATTTCAAACCACAAGTCACACCTCTTACACCCTCAGAAATGACTGGCAGATGTTTTAGTGGTTAAATCTGAGTGTTCGAATGAACGGTTGAGTAAATGAAAACCAATATATCACAAAATATGAAAAGAAAGATATAGAAAAATAAAGATAAAACAATGTTATGACATTCCATTCCTGACGACAACAAAGATTCCTGCATATAATTTTACACAAGAGCTCTTATTTCATGAGTGGACAGCAGGTTTGAGGGAATAGATCATATTATTCTGGTTTTATTCGGCTCTGCTGTCCATGCAGGAAACTTCGCTTAAGACCGCAAAAACAACAAGACACATTCTGATTATCACAGTCGATCGTGCTCTGCGGTGTTGTGTTCACTGCAGCTTTTCAAACGCTGTAATTTTGTGTGCTGTTTCATAAGTGTGAGCTTCATCACCGAAAGCAGTACAGTGGAGTTGTGGTATTTTTTAAAATATGTTAAACATGAGAGTCTTTTCCCAAGTGCACTTAATGTTGACTTGAGATCAAAACATGGATTTGTGGGTATAACATAATGTTACTGTATAGCAGGAATCTTGGACGAGTTTTTGTCATGTTTATATTTCAAAGGCAGATTGGAGTTTCATTGTTATAGATTGCCACGGTATGCCGTAAAATATGGAATAGATTGGAGGGTGTTATTGTTGGACCCAATCATTTGATTTCATCCTCTGATGCATTGATTGTGATGGAGAAGCTACATTAGATGATACTGATTTCAACACACAGATGGAGAACATTTACATAAGGTTGAGATGTACATCTCTCCTGTTATGTAAAGTTGTTTATGCGGATCTTCTTGTTTCATGTGTGCCCAGTCAAAAACTTGCCCCTCTTTCTTTAATCTCCAATGGTTCTTCAAGTAAACACTCAACTTAAGTGCCCTTCCACTTTCAGCAAGAAAACATCCATCCGCTTGAGTGCGATTTTAAACCAGTGACTCTAAACTTTAACGTAATTGGCAAAAGCTGTTGGTCTTTCGATGATGTGCTTCTCCCGACTCGTGTGCAGTTCTGAGCAATTTATTGCGCCAATGTTTACCCTTCAAATGAGTTTTAAAAGAGGCATTGACCACTTCATTTGTCCCACACAGTGACACTGAGGCCCTGCTGGCCTCCCCCATGTAAACACATACACGGGTATAAGAGGAGGGCCAGAGACATGGATAGGGTTGCACCAGCCAAGGTGCAGAGTTTTTAGTAACTGCTAGTAAGTTTGTAACCAACTCAAACTAAAAGCAAAAATTAAAATTATCTCATCATTTTGTTTATCTTCATGTTGTTCCAAACAGCATATTTGAGCATTTTCACAAAAGTTTAAAGGTGTCATATGATGTTGCTAAAAAGAACATTATTTTGTGTATTTTGTGTAATGCAATGTGTTTACACAGTTTGAGGTTCAAAAAACACATTGTTTTCCATGTACTACTGAACATTATTGTTGCTCCTCTCTGCCCCACCTTTTAGAAATACGTCAATTTTTACAAAGCTCATCGTTCTGAAAAGTGCTGTGTGCTCTGATTAGCCAGCTATTCAGTGCGTTGTGATTGGCCGAATACCTCCAATCATGTGAAGGAAATGTCACGCCCCTAACCATGTTGTGATGCTGTGTCCCAGCGCAACAAGACAAAAACAACAAAACCCATTATAAATGAGGCATTTGTTGCATCCAGTGAAGACATAATTACTGAATGTAATGACTGAAAATGTCTTTTTAGGCATTGTGTCACGCTGCATAAACATAACACCATGTCTGGATTTGTGATCGCAAAAACAACAAACGAGCACTGTTCAAAACTCGCATTTGAATAGCCAGTAGCAAATTCTTTAAATATGAAAATGTACTTACAGGCTGTGAGTCAGAAGCACCAGACTGTTTTTGCAAAGTTGGCATTGCCCCACTTTATAGTGTGCACAGCCGGCATTGTAGGCTACTTTCCCAGGTTCAAGAAACAGTCCTTCGTAAAATGCGCTGCAACCACTCAAATATTTGCATTGTACTGTTCTGGAACAGTGTTGTAAATATAACTTAACCACTGATTTCTAGTTGTGTACTCATTTGGAAGGCCAAACAAAGTTACTTTCGCTTTCTCAACGAAACATACAGCGTCTCCACAACATGGCGACGGCTGCAACAATACTACAGCCAGAATAAATGTTATGCCTTCTTTATTTGCGTATACACTTGGGCGGTGTTATGCAAATCTTCCCACGCTGTGATGTAGAGTGGGGGCGTGTTTGAATGAACCGTTTTAGGAAGGTGTGGCTGAGTCTTAACTTTTATAAAGAATATATCTTTGGGTTTGAGACTTTAATCTTTGCAACTTTACAGACCTTATATATGCATGAACAGCTCGTAAAACTCCAAAGACAAAGGAAAACATGAAATCGCATCATATGACCGCTTTAACAAAATTCCTTCATGCAGTCTTTTTTTTAAAACACTTAAATGTGGGTAAGTTTCATGAAAAAGGCAACATTTTGAACAAAAAGCTGAGAAATTTGTGTTTTTGTAAAAGACTATGTTTAAATCAGTTACAGGACGATGATCAAAACATTGATGGAATAGATTGCTTCCATCAACACATCCAAAGCTTACATGGTCCTATACGACTTCCTAGATCAACATTTCATTTGTTAACATTGGGCAGATTTGATTTATATGCTGTTTAATGCTTGAGGATCATGCTGTTTTATGTTTTACATATCGCTTGTTTCTCCTTCTTCGTCGTGTTTTAATCCAGACTTTCAATACTCTTTCAGAAGATGCATAATAGAAAAGATGGAAAGCCAGTAAATTCCGTTAATTAGCGGGGAAGTCTCATAAATGACAGAAAATTCTGTTAATGGTGGGGAAGGAGTTAAATACATTTGAAGTCAGTAGTTTCCATCTTGTTTGGTTTAACAAGTCCTTTAAAGTTCACCATACTGGTTTGGAACAACATGAGGGTGAGTAAATGATGACCATTTTCATTTTTGGGTGAAGTATCCCTTTGATTTTGGTTGTACTATTTATTCTTAAGGCAGAACCCTCATAAGTTGCAAGTTCTTTGTAATATGTAGTATTATATGATTAAAATGAAAATATGTTTGCCTTCATTAATCCAGTGAGCAGCCTTCAAATTTGCATACAGAAAAGGCTATGCATTTAAGCCTTTCTTGTTATTGTTGTAATTTTTAATAGTAATAAATACTTAAAAAACAATACATAATTATGAAATACATTGATTTGTGTCTTTAAATATGTAATCTGTATATGTAATAAATACACAATAAATACTAACATGAAAACATTTTATAATGAAAATTGAAATCTTTAATGTGGTTTTTGTAAATGATTATTTTATACATAGAGTTACATTTCAGCTAAACGTAATATGTAGTAGTGCATAAATTGTAACTTGGCACCGACTGCACCACAACTATGCTTTTTATCTTGCGCACAGCTTGCGCAACTGGCCCCTGAAGTAACCCGAGGAATAAGATCTAAACACTACTTTCCAGCATCACTCTCTTATGAATGAGGTGATGGACTGAAGTTTACCTGTGTTGTTTAAACCAGGAGTTGGGGTTGGTTTATACCAGATGTTTCAGTTATGGCTTTGTTCGAAATCTAAGATTTATTACAAACTGGCCTATGAGTTCATGACAGAATTACACAAAACACAATAATACAGTCTCTTTCAGACTGAAGTGATGGAAAAAACCTACCTGACTGCCGTTTGGACCTGGAGGTCCCTATAAAAAAAGAGAAATTAGAATGAGCAGCGTGTTGCTGCACAGCAATAAATACACATCCCTACAAATGACTAGAGTTAAACCATTGGTGTTGTACTTACAGGCTTACCATCCATTCCCATTGGACCCTAAAGGAGACAGAAAAAGAGTTTTAATGGTTATTTCAGGACAATCATATGCTTGTACATTGTGACAGAAGAAAGGGAGCGGAGTTTAAGCAGACTAAATGACTAGAGATGTCTGGCATACAACACCAGAGAGAAGTCTGTCATGTCACTGTAAGATTGCGTTTGGACATTTTAATTAAAAATTATGAGGTTAAAAAAGTTAGACATGCATGGATTAATCGTTCTAAATCAATAACATAGTTTAGCTTTGATGGATTCTTAAAATATTATATTTCTGTAATATTAATTAGCAGACCCCTGCAGAAGAGTTTAAGTCTGTCATCACTGGCTTCAGTAAGCTCAGACTAAAGGACAGGAAGTCGCTGTCCACGGCACTGAAGGTGCTGAAAGGGGTCTGTGCACTTGGAGTCGCTGACCTGTGAAAAATATAAGCCAACGTACTTAACTAAATGAAATGTGAATGCTTTCTAATTGGAAAACCTTTAGACCAAAAGGTCATAATGAATGAAAAACATTCAGTGTAGACCTAAAAAAAAAAAAATTACGCAATATAAAATTAGACTAAAAACAAATATAGTGATAAACTTAGTCTTTATTCTGACCAACACAGTCAGAAAACACAGACTATAGAGCTGTCTGTCTTAGTCTGGTATGGTGTGCTTGTACTTTCATAATGGATAAGTGACAGGAGAGCTTGCAGGGGCTGCACATGTCAGTCTATTAAGCATGATGTAGATGAAATGGATGACTTGTATGGTGATGGTTCTGAGTGCAGTTGGAAATCCGGTAAGAGCCACATGTGGTGCAGTCCAGCACACGGTTCAGTTTGGAACAGCACTCTTGTTATGCTTGGAGAGACTTCACACAGGGCTATATTTCCCAGTTGATCTTTATGCGGAGCGGAGGCTGCCAACGCATGCAACTGATCGCATCTGGATCGCAATGGCCTGTCAGGGAGGCTTCACGCAACTAATGCCTCTTTTAAAAGCAAAGCTATTGGAAAGAACAATAACTCTCTGTTCTGTAAGAGCTGTGTAGGTGTAGAGGTTAAAAATGTTGAGAATAACTATTGTTTTAAAAAACAAATGAGAATATAACTCTATTGACAAGAAGATTTGATGTGATTGACTTATCTACGTTGAGCTAATCTGAGGTTTGAGGTTTAATAAGTAGGATATGCATACAGATGCCTGTGTAATACATTATATATGCATACAATTATATGTCCCATCATACACCCATCAGGCATAACATTATGACCACCTTCATAATGTTCTGTTGGTCCCCCTTTTGCTGCCAAAACAGGAGGCATGGACTCCACTAGACCCCTGAAAGTGTGAAGGTATGTGTGCAGTCGTGTGAGGTGGGGCCTCCATGGATTGTACTTGTTTGATCAACACATCCCAAAGATGCTCGATTGGACTGAGATCTGGGGAATTTGGAAGCAACACCTCAAACTCGTCGTGGTGCTCCTCAAACCATTCCTGAACCACTTTTGCTTTGTGACAGGCCGCATTATACTGCTGAAAGAGGCCACAGCCACCAACAAATACTGTTTTCATGAAAGGGTGTACATGGTCTGCAACAATGCTTAGGAAGCTGGTACATGTCAAAGTAACATCCACATGGATGCCAGGACCCAAGGTTTCCCAGCAGAACATTGCCCAAACCATCACACTGTCTTCACCAGATTGCCTTCTCCCCATAGTGCATCCTGGTGCCATGTGTTCCCCAGGTAAGCGACGCACACGCACCCGGCCATCCACGTGATGTAAAAGAAAACGTTATTCATCAGACCAAGCAACCTTCTTCCATTGGTCCGTGGTCAAGTTCTGATGCTCACGTGCCCACTGTTGGCACCTTCGGCACTGGACAGGGGTCAGCATGGGCACCCAGACTGATCTGTGACTATGCAGCCTCATACACAACAAACTGCGATGCACTGTGTATTCTGACACCTTTCCATCAGAACCTAAACTTCTTGAGCAACTTCTTGAGCAATTTGAGCTACATTAGCTCTGACCAAAAGGACCACCCTTCACTCCCCAACAATTAGCCTTGGCTGCCCATGACCCTGTTGCCGGTTCACCACTGTTCCTTCCTTGGACCACTTTTGATAGATACTGACCATTGCAGACTGGGAACACCCCACAAGAGCTGCAGTTTTGGAGATACTCTTACCCAGTTGTCTAGCCATCACAATTTGGCACTTGTCAAACTTGAAAATGCTGAAATCCTTATGCTTGCCCATTTTTCCACCTTATTTTTCAATGCGGAAGTAAGCTGTTTTCTGGTAATGTGTTAGATGTCCAGTTCATAATCCACCATAGGGAAATAACGAGAAGAATATCGAAGTGCAGTAAACGGTAAAACAGTTTGCACTACAAACCAGTGTGTTCATAATTAAGATAATACATTAAAATAATATGGTAAAACACACCAGTTTGCAATATTAAGCAGCAAAACTAGCTTTTTGTGCAGCTAAAAATAGCTGCAAGTGGATGAGACCAGAAGCCAGACACAAAAAATTTACAAATGGCTGCACTCACTCTTATGGGAAAAATAAGGTGGATATACCATATGAAAACCTTTGTGGGAAAAAATTATATTGATGGATTTTGACCTGTCTAACCCCATCAGAACCAGTTTCACACTTGATTTATGCAAACTTTAAGCACAAAGTAAAAGACAAGCTTGATTCAAAGAAATAAGAGATCTGGATTGTGTTTCCCATTGTTGTCAATGTAACTTGCTAATTAACCACTATAGTACAATGTAGCATTGGAGAAACAAACTACCAAGTTACAGCTTTGTTGCACATCCGATATTCATACACTGTGGGTTGGAAATACTATTAAAGATAGATTATCATCTGAGGACTGATTTGCTATATTCTGTTATTTTGCTTTATTTTGCAGGTTTGCTTATTTCACCCAGGCGTTCCCTTTTGGTATCTTTTAACCAAAGTATGTTATAGGCATTTCATGAATACCCTATAAAATAGTGGTTCCCAACCACGTTCCTGGAGGCCCCCCAACACTGCATATTTTCCATGTCTCCTTAAATCAAACACACCTGATTCAGATCATCAGCTCATTAGTAGAGACTCCATAACCTGAAATGGGTGTGTCAGACAAAGGAGAGATACAAAATATGTTATGTTAATGCTATAGAATCATACCAGCTTATGGAAAATGGGCATCTGATGAATTAAAATGTCATGCTACTGTAATTCTCTTAAACTAATATATGTATTATGAATATTGAATATGTATGGAATGAAGTATTTAGATTGCACTACATGTTAGCTTACTTATTTTGCTCAAGCACAGGATCCAACCACACAAATTTGCGATGCTGTCTGCAAATGTTTGTTGGAACTATGGTTTCAGGAAACGCCTAATCGTTGAACTATGTTGGTAACTTGCAACCATAGTTGGCTAACGGTACTTTCACCCAAGGTCTCATCTGGCAGTTTAAGCCTAATCCAAATGGCATCAGCAGGTTTATGAATAAATTAAATGAGTTTTGTTGACATAATGTTATTGTCCTTTAAACCCAAAAACCTTGTTGGGTTATTTATTTTTTTAACAATAATGTCTAATATTTCCAGCAGGTGGCGCACTATGACACTTAACACTGCCTATCAGCTGAGGTCTACATGAGACCCCGAGTCCTGTGTGAGCTTGATGTTAGAGCAGATGTGATCAGTTGATTAGTGAGTGTATAACTGGAGTGACAATTACCGGGTAGCCATCTCGTCCTGGAGTGCCCTGTTAGGATTTAATAAAGAAAAAAAAAACATTACAACAGTACAAAACATAAAAACTTATCAGATTTGAATTTTAAAAAATGCACAAGAATGGACATCATTAAAGTTGCCATTGTCTTTAACAGCACATTTGCAATAGATAAACACGGCTTATGTGACAAACAGCTCATAAAAATGGAACGTGTTTGGGGCAACCATACATGTTTACACACTCTTCTCCTTTATTATTGTGGCTTTCTGCTCATGTTTAGAAATGTTACGCAACCACAGCAATTAAAGCTGTTTTGCTGCTGCGTTGTTACTATGATAAGGAGGATTGTACACATACATTTCAACATGTACTTGTGTTTACTATGCATTCTGTGTGAAGGCACGAAGAGATTTGAATCAGCTGTTGGATTTTTTTTAAAGGCATGCCTGGTGATTAGGATACAGGCGGTCAGGGTGGATGCCAGACAGTGAAAAATGGAGTGCGATCAATTCAGAAACTGTCTCCTGGAGCATATATCCTTCATTCCTTCTTATCTCACCTCATTTTGCAGTCTATATCAAGGTTGCAAAGCCAACACGGATTCATGCCATGCTGTATCTGCCCACCTCCAGACCAACTCACATTTGTTCTGAATTAAAGCCTTAGTGATAACGGAGCACTTACTGGAATTCCTGAAACACAAAGAAAAACAAACAATTGTACGTAACAGTCACAACTATTTGTTGCACTGAAGAGTAATCATGTGCAAGACATTAATGACATAATAACAAATAATACAATGATTAATCTGCAGTCTCATTACTGTCTGTCAACATGAAGTAAAATCATGTCCATGCATATCTGTTTAGATGCCAGAATCGATAAGGTCAGTGTGTACATATAAACAGCATTCTATGCTGTATCTGCACAAGAAGAAACCTGGTTCTGGCTCATAGTATTGCTCAATCAAAAGACGGCGGCACTGATAAAAATGGAGCCTTGTTTCTTTTCTACTTTCTTTTTGACCCTTGTTTCTTTTCCACTTTTCTACTTTTCCAGATTTGGCAAAGGTCTGTGTGTGATTAAAGGAAGTGAATAGGTGGAACACCTCTGAGCAGCGCCAACTGGAATGAACAACCAGAAGTGCAGGGATTAATTTTAGGTATTTGAATGGATCAGCAGTTCAGATATTTATTTGCCTTGACCCAAAAAAGAATCAGGAAAAAAACGTGGATGCAATAAACTGATCAAAAATTACAGTAAAGACATATATATTGTTAAAATGTATCATGTTTTGCACAAAAATATAAAGCATCACATCCATTTTCAACATTGAAAATAATAAGACAAGTTCCTAAACACCAAAACTATATATGACAATGATTTCTGAAGGATCATGAAAAGTTAGCTTTGAAATTCCATTAAAATTTAAAATATATGAAACGAGAGCTACAGTGACTTGGGAAAGTATTCATAACCCCTTTTGTTACATTGCTGCCTTATGTTAAACTGCTTTTTTTTTTTGTCCCACATCAATCTACACTCCATACACCATAATGGCAAAGCAAAAAACAGGTTTTTAACATATTTGCAAATTTAAGATTCCATTGCATAAGTATTCCTACCCTTATCTGGGACAGTTGAAATTTAGCTCAGAAGCGTTCATATTGCTGGTAGATGTTACTACATTTCGAGTGAAGTTAACCTGTGCCAAAAACCAAGCCCTGAGGAAAAAAGAAAACAAACTGCCTGTAGCACTCAGAGACAGGATTGTGTCAAGGCACAGATCTGAGGAGGAGTTCAGAAAAAAATCCGCTGCATTGTAGGTTCACAGAACCATGTAGTTTCTGTTACCCTTAATAGAAGTTTGAAACAACCAGGACTCTTTCTAAAGTTGGCCTCCTGGCCAAACTGAGCAATTGATGGAGAAGGGCTTTGGTTAGAGTAGTGAAAAAGATCCTGATATTCACTAGTTGAGCTCCATGATCATATATGGAGATAGAAACCTACAGAAGGACAAATATCAGTACAACACTCCATCTGGGCTTTATGATGGTGTGGCAAGACTCAATCCTCTCCCCAGTGAAGACACATGAAAATACACTTGGAATTTGCAAAAAAAAAAAAAAAAAATGAGAAGCAAGATTTTCTGGTCTGATGAACCTCAATTCCAAGCATTTTGTATGGAGTAAACCAGGCACTGCTCATCACCTGGAAAGTACCATCCCAAAAGTAAAGTGTGCTGGTAGCAGCCTCATCCTGGTTTTTCATCCAGCGACAGGGACTGAGGGACTCAGAGTAAAAGGAAAGCTCAGAAGGTTCACCTTCCAATAGGACAATGACCCTAAGTACACAGCAACAGTGGCTTATAGACAACTCTGTAAATGTCCTTGAGTTGCCCAGCCACAGCCTGGACTTGAACCCAATAAAAAAATTCCTGGAGAAACCTGAAAATTTGTGTCTGCCCCCATCCAACCTGACAGTGCTTAAGAGGTGAAGAGGTAAGGAGAAGAATGGCAGATAATTGCCAAATGAAGATGTGCGAAGCTTGTCGCATCATACCCAAAAAAAGACTTGAGACTGTAAAGATGCCTCAGCTAAGCACTGAGTTAAGGGTGTGAAAACTTATACTTATTTCAGAAGTTGTGACAAATCTGATTTTGCTTTGTCATAACTGTGTATGGAGTGTAGACTGATGCAGAAAAAAGTATATTGAAGCAGTTTAACATAAGGCAGCAACATAACGAAGTGTAAAAAAAAATGAAGGGGTATGAATACTTTTGCAAGGCACTGTAACTGTCATACACACAAGACACACACAAGAGAGTGGCGTTCCAGTGTATGACAGAACACAGGCAGAGAGTAAGCTTCAGTGAGAACATATAAGTCTTGTCTTGACTTACATTGAAAATCCTCCAACAATTTCCATTACAAATCCTTGTTTTGTAGTTCTAATTCGTAACTGGTGATTTGTTTTGCTCTCTCCATTTGTGCTTTATAAAATCTGAAGCATGGATATTTTTCTTACTTAAATGCACCACTTTGCTTTAGAAGGCCTTTATTAACCCCCCTGAGCTTTCTATGATGGATGGATGCACTTCATTTTACTTAAAAATCTCAACCAAAATCTACTGCCATTTTTAATGTAACTCCAAATGTATTCGTCTAAAAGAAGGAAGTTGTATAAACCTAGGATGGCTTAAGGGTAAGTAAATCAGGGGGTCATTTTAATTTTTGGGTGGACTATCCCTTTAAGTCTTCTGAGTTGTAAAAATAACAACAGTGTGTTCTCTAGTTGAGCTTTACACATAGTGGGAGGCTCTGTGTTGAAGATATTTTGCACTTAGAAGGCCAAAATGTTTACAAACTCTACAGAAATACATCTTAACGAGCTTATTTGGTGCTGACTCAACAGATTCAACAGTCTGTGAATCTAGAGAATCCTTAATGAATTCAGGCAAGAGTGAAATCCAAAACATTTCAGTAGTGTGGGAACGATGCTGGTGTCCAAAAGAACATTCTTTGTGAAATAAGTTGCTCTTATTTATGCAGTGGTCTGCAATCTACCATGATCAGTTTTGATTTACTGGCAAGTGATTTCTGCTATACAAAACCATGCGGTATATACTGACAAAGCCGAATCATGCTCTTGATGGAAAACGCAGAAGTTCATGGTAAGGTCAAGCTCCTACAGTAAGCCTTTATGGAGTGTCAAAAGCATCACAAGTAGACATTGTTATTTCCTGTGCCACACAGCTCTTGATCAGCGCAATGAACCTAATGCACAAGACAGCCATTGGCATGTCTTTTCGCACTGATGCCTAAGGGATGTTATAGTAGGAGTGGAATGTGACATTGAATGGATCTGGAGACACAAGCGGTGCTGGGAGGATCCAGATCTTCCCCGTACAGGATCAGAGAGCCAAATAAAAAAGTGATACTCCTACAAATGGCTGTGGTGATAAGAGTGCTTTTTTGTCAATCACACGTCCATGAGGGAGATTTGATCCGTCTCTGTCATGGTGAATAGAGGAAAGGAGGTTCCCACTGTGTCAAGTTCAGGTCACTAAGAGCCCTGTGGCAAGGACAGGGACAGCAGACTGTGTGTTTTGGAGGTTGTCAGTCCTCCGATTAACCAGCCAAAGTCATCACACACAGAACAAAGACAGTTTTTCTATTCTGACAATGTGTTTGAAAATCGGTGTATATATAGAGCGTACATGGAGTCTGTTCTTGTTGTCATGCAGTTACCGCGTCATATCTGCTTTGGGATTACTTTCAGTCTCTGCATGCCGAGCATGATGTGATGAATTTGGTCCATTAGTACTTATCTCGCATGATAAAATGCATGAACACGACAGTAAATCTGAAGATGAATATAGTGAGTCTGCCACTGAATGTACTAGACCACCAGAGCAGCAGCTCTATGGCAGAGAAAAACATCTCCCTTATTTACTGCCACCACCCACCCAATAATTAATCAGAAATAGGCTGTTGCGTTACGCATAAGGTTTCCAGATACAGAACAATCTACTTTATATTGCATCAGAGGGACTATAAAAGCTGTTTAATAGACCAGAGATGTCAGTAAACAGAGCTGCACAATACATTTTGCAAGTGTAAAAGATTGCATTCAAGCCTGGTTTGCAAGACAATTACATGTTCTGAATATGATGATATGTTCACAACTCCAGGTAAAAGCAGAGATGGACCTCCCAGAAGGAAAGAACTTTAGGAAGCTGTTCTTGGATGGATGTTCATACTTGCCTACAGGGCCTAAAACTAACTTTCTGCCACACCTGCCAATGGCCAGTGACGTGATAAAGTTTACCGGCCAAATTTTGTTTTTACCGGCCATGAAATTCTTTTTGCAAAAACAGGCAGTTTTTTTTACTACTGTGTCGCCACATTCTCGGGTTATAAAGAATAAAGAAGGAAAAAGTTAATCCTCCAAAAAGAAGCAACAATTTTTTCTCAGGTAAAAGTTATTAGAACCGTGGCTAGGGACAGGCTGGCCATCACACTGCTCTGACCTTATCAGCCCGTTTGTATTCCATTATTTGATTCGCTCTTGTCGCTTATCACAGAACAGCAAATCACAATGATCTTGTGTTCGGAAAAGATTATTTTATTTGCTTACGTCAGACACAGCGAATCTCTTTAAAAACTTACTGTTGTCACTACCTTGCATTGTTATATTTCGTAAAGGTTTTACCCACCAACTGGCCACTGAAACCGCTACATATACTCGCCAACTCTGATTTTTACTTGCATTTGGTGCTTGGCGAGTGTTAGTTTTAGGCCCTGCTTGCCTATTTCATAAAACAAGACTGGTTATATATCTCTGAAGTAGATAAACTAGCCCAACATAAACTCAACAAGGCAGTTTTTTAGCTTACAGGTAGCATGCAACAACCCTACAAACATCTCCTTTTTGTGGACACAGTGGGCTAGGACCAGCCCACACCAAACCTAAACAGGCCCACAGCTTTGGGCTCACCACAGGCTCTCTGTGAGCAGCCAACACTAGCGGACTGCCTATATTAATCCCATGATGGCTCAGTGTGGGCCAGCCTGTTTGAGCCCAGAGCAACTTTTGTACCCATGCAGGTTTTGTGTAGGCAACTAGGAGAATACTAACAACATTGACTGGCCATTCTTTAGCCACTCAATCGAACTGGAACGGTTGAAACCAAAAGAGACCTTTTCAGAATCTGTTGTTTCTTATAGGCCAGAGATCCCCAAATCTGGCTTGTGAGATCCACTTTCCTGCAGAGTGTAGTTCTAACCCTAATCAAACACACCTGAGCATGCTAATCAATGTCTTCAGGATCATAAGAAAATTTACAGGTGGGTGAGATTGATCAAAGTTGGAGCTAAACTTTGCAGGAAAAGTAGATCTCATGAGGATCCTTGATGTAGGCCAATTTGCTTTTCAGAGGCTGATTGAAAATGCTCCTTTCAGCCAAGTGATTCTGAAGTTGTGATAAAAGTGTGGTTGCAGAAGTGAGCCAGGGCGACGAAAGGAGCGCTACCACCTTCTGCTGACTAGCTGAGAGACCTTGGGGAAGAAGTGAGCGTTGCCAATGAATACTTTAGCACACCAAAACATATTTTCAGCAGAGATCAATGTAATAATTCGGTATTTTTTATTTTTATGTTAATTTGTTTTATTTTTATATTTGTATGATAATTTCTAGCCCCATTCAGAGTGTTAAATTAGCAGTACTGACCTGAATGCATGTTTTTAATAAATCCATTGATTTGAAATCCCTTTGACTACTGTACATTTTTGACATTACAGACAGTAGTTATGTGGTGACTGCATCTATTTCAGATGTATAATAACTGTTTTTCCCAAAGACGTAAGTCATAGTAGCTGAAAATTATTTATAGTGAAAGAGATTTATTGTTGTAGATTAATAGTGTGGGCCCTGTGTGGGCCTAGTGAGGGCTTCCTGGGGGCTAAGTGAGGCAATGAGCAAAGTCTCAGTGGCCCTGTGCTGGCAGCCTGCTGGGGACCCTTAGGCTAGTCTTAAGTAGGCCCGTAAAGGGCCAGGGCAGGCTCGTTTACAGGGAATACTACTGCTACTAATACTACTAATGTGTGATACTTAGCACTTAGTTCCTCCTGTGCTGGCTGCAACATTGGCGCCAAGGGATGTTCAACAGAATTGATTGGCAGCTGCATGTTCCGCTTCGTCCCATGATAGGCCCGTAGATCATCAATAGAATCAACGATAGTGTGGTGGTCTTTGGTAAGTGGTCCGGTGATGGTCCTGCAAACCAAAGGCCACATGGCGGGGAGGTGATGAACATCTTCTTTGGAGATTCTGTCATGCTGGCTGGAGAATTGGCGCCAAGCATTCTCCAACAGACTTGACTGGCAGCCACAGCTTCTGCTTCGTTCCATGATAGGCCAACATAGCATCTTTTTTGAAAACATTCAGCCGTGTAGTGATCCTTGCAGATGACTTCCTTGTCTCACTAGCGTAGATGGTTGTCGGGATAGCAATTGAGTTTAGGAGGCGGATATTCTTGTGCAAAGTGATGGTCGTTGACCTCCAGATGGGTATTAGCCATCGCATGGTTGCAGATGCTTTTCCAGTCTGACACGAAATGTTCTTATCTAAGGTGCCTTCAGAGTCTATGACACTGCTGAGGTACGTAAAGTAATTGACTTCTTTAAGCAGTGGCTGACCATCAAGGACGGGGGTATGAGCGCGGGCATAGCTGACATGAAGTATTCAAATGGGTGAAGATATTCTTAAAATAGATTTCATAGATAGGATAAATATATTACTTAAGAGGACATATTATATTAGATAAGGCACCAGTCTAATAACAAACTATTTTATTAGGTATGTGCTACTACAACGTCGAATCCCATTTTGCCTTCAGAACCTTCATTTTTCGTGGCATAGATTCAGAAAGGTAAACATGAAAACATTTCTCAGAGATTTTGCATGATGCAAATCTCCCATTCTACTGAATTGAGATCTGGAGAATGTGGAGGCCATTTGAGTGTAGTGAACTCACTGTCATGTTCGAGAAACCAGTATGACATGATCTGCGCTTTGTGACGTTATCGTACTGGAAGTAGCCATCACAAGATGGATACATCGTGGTCACAAAGGGAAGGATATACTCAGGTAGGCTGTGTAGTCTAAACCGTTGATACAAGACAGGATGTATCCATGCTTTCATGTTGTTTATACTAAATTATGACTCTACTATTCAAATGTCACAGCAGAAATATTGACTCATTAGACCAGGCAACATTTTCCCAATCTGGCACCAATAAACATGCCGTGTTCAAAGTCACCTAAATCACCTTTCTTCTCCATTCTGATGCTCGGTTAGGCTTCAGCAGATTGTCTTGACCAAGTCTACATGCTTAAATGCATTGAGCGATTGGCTGATTAGATATTTGCGTTATATACTGTATATAACACAGACAGACTAATTCAGAAGAAATGTGGCAACATCTCCAAGAAGCTTGAAAAAACCTACCTACAAAGCTACATGATAAATTATGCGCAAGTGTACCGAGGACAAAAACTAATAAAAGTTAATAGATAAAATCTATTTATGACATTTTTTTTAAAGCATCCTTATTTTACAGCATTTTTACACAAATGCCTAAAACTATTCACAGTACTGTAGCTTTGTAGGAAGGTTTCTTTAAGTGTCTTGGAGTCATCACCACAGTTCTTCTGGATTTAATCAGTCTCAGTTTTTTCTATTTCTTCATGTCATCCCAGATGGACCATTTTTTGGTGGTGAAAATACTAATGGCCTAAGACTTTTGCACAGTACTGTATATTAAGTGTGGAACTGCATCTGATTTTATAGTTCCATTATCATGGGCAGACCGCTTATTTTTCCATAAGACAAAAAGCCAAATAGGGAAAGCTGCACAGAAAACTCACTAGACTACAATTTATTTTCAGTGACAAGGTGAAATTTGCTGCATATGATAATACTTCTGGGAAAACACAGCTTGTTGGCTTGTTTCAAGGTCTAAAACTTATAATTTATTTTATAAATGTCTATGGACAAAATAAATCAGAACCCGTGTTCACTGTAAATGTGGGTAATCTCTGTACAAGAACAGCGTTGATTTAAAATACTTTAGTCAAATATTAAAAATTCTGTCTGGCAAGTTTGGCACAGGGGGCAAGGCCTTGCCTATACTAATACTCAAATGAGCTACAGAATGTACAATAAGATGATGTGCAGTGCATAATATGTCTACAAATGCGAGTGGACAAAGTACACCTCCCTTAAAATGACTTCTGAAGCATTAATTCTGGCTGGGTTAAGCACTCTACTTATGCAGCTACATCATAATTCTGATCATTTTTGCCTGTTGGATCATGATGTCGTCAACTTCAAAGCAATCCCAGGTTTCTGAGGTTAGAAGATCAGCAGTAAAACAAACAGCATGCTGGGAAAATGACTGAAGACAAGGAGAACATCTCTATTCAACCCCCACCAATCAATGTGATAGAAACGTCACCACGTGTCTACCACGGAGAAAAGGTTTTTCCCAACCGCATAATGTAAACGGACATTTCCATCTGTGCAATAGCTCCTTAAAGAAACACAAATCAAACATGACATGAAAAATAAAAGGTCTGGAACACATGAGAGACAGTCTCTGACAGTCTTTATCCTGGAGAACAGCTAAAAATCACTTTGCATTTGTTTTGCTGTAATTTAGGCCCAGGTCATTTTTTAACTCTGGGATGTCTATAAATGTGTTTGTCGTGTACAGGTACTCACCGGGGTTGCCTTTTCTTCCCCGTTTTCCTGGAGGACCTGTGAACAGAGATCAGAGTGTGAATTGTATATATTTAATAATACTTTCTGATTTTGATTGGTCAATGACCACTACAGCTGTGGTCAAATGATAGAAATTTCAGTGAAATTTCACATGCAAAAAAATCCATCCATCTACTGTCAAGACACAGAGGCCACTGTCAAACCAAGCATCTAACATACTTGAACATGAGCGAAATCTGTGTGGGGAACTCTGAAAATCCGTCATGCAATGGTAAATATGACCTACTAAGTTGTGTATGTGATATAAACTCTTGTCTTTAGCAACAGGTTGTGCAGTTATCACTGATCCCTTCCTTAATGTGAGAGGAACACATCCTTTTCCACAAGCTGGGCTGATAGTTCTGGTGGAAACTTCCCCGGGAGCGTCCACCTCCCAGATAAGAAAGCTGGGAAAAGACGCCTTGTGATAGACACGAGGAAAGACGATCTTTGCAGTCCCCTTTCTGCAGCATAATAGTAGCCAAGAATGACATCATATAGGTCCAGCCAAACAAACACAATGACTTCTCACAAAGTAGAGTAACAGAAACAAGAGAAAATAGAGGAAGGCTGAATTTAGCAGATCCTAGAAAAGGAAGCTTTGAGAAAAGTTGAATTACACTTATGCATTTAGACCATGCTCTACTGTTTGAGCTACAGGAAAATGCTACAAAGGTTGTGTGCATTGGAATAATTGAACTACAATTTGAATTCTAAAAGGTTTAGACCAGGGTGTCCAATCCAGCTCCTGGAAGGCCAACATCCTGAGGAGTTTGTCTCAACCAGCTCCAACACATTTGCCTGGAAGTTACTAGCGAGTCTGAAGACCTTTATTAGATGGTTTAATTGTGTTTAATTAGGGTTGGAGCTAAATTCTGCTTTCAGTGATGCTCCAAGAACAGTTTTTTTTTTCTCCCAACATTTAGGTGTACACTGACCTAAAGATAACACACTTGTATTTTCCATTTCTTTGCAGCATACAGTACTTTAGACAAACTATAAACTATAGTGGACCAAAAGTTACTTGTGTTCATTTTTCAGCTGTGTGTGAGTTGTTTCTGACATTTTCATAGATGCCCTGTGTCTCATTTACATGAGCAGAGCTCTTGAGACCTTCTGGATTCATTTTCTCCACTGGGATGTTATGCATTAAATTGATCAAGTTGTTGGTAAGTAAAGTACGGCATTTCTCAATTTGCCAAACAACTGGGTGCAATAAAGATGTTTTTCCCTTAGACAATACTGTACACATTGTTCCTTTGGTGAAATTAAATCATTCTAATGCACAGAAGCTTTTATTTGTAGGAAAAAGTCATACCTCGACACCAAACCTTTGTAGGCCCTCTGTTAAAAGGTGAGGCATATGAGATTAGTTTATATATTTTATTACTCAACTAAACCTTGATTATATTACGAAGTCTCAAGGTTTGCAGCCATGGTGAGTAAGATATTTGTCATCACATCATGCAAACTATTGCAAACAAAATATTTGGTGGTGATTCACGCAAAAATGGAAATGATGGTCTGTGTGAATATGCTTCATGAACTGAATGACTGACAGCCGTAATGTCTGGTTTTGTATATGTGAGTGTCATATGGAAGACATTTCGCACACTCTGCTCTATGATCTGTGGTAATCTATACCAACACCCTTATAATGTCGCGCATAAAGATCGGCTCCCCTCCACAGGGCATGAGCTGGGCGTGGGAGATTTATCACATGGAAAAGCTGGGTCAGGCATTTTTTAGCTTATGCATCTTTAACTGTTGAAATTACCCTTGCCAAATATGCTAGGAGGTAGAGCTAACTTCCTGTTCCCCTAATTGAAACCACAATAATGCTTATCAACAAGTTTACACTAAAACCCAAACTCCATTGACCAAAACATGCTGGTCTACAAAACAAAGGAATAATTTAAACATCTCAAAATAAACAATTAAGCAATGATGAATAAACATGGTTGTGGACAATTATAGCTTACTCACTCCAATCCAGTGCACTTGTGCTTGATCAATTATAGTACACTCTTATGTAAAGAACTGCATCCATAAAAGTATACAAAATAAATCTTCTTTTAGTAAAAGAAAAAATGGAAGAGAGATTTTAGTGTAAACCCTGATGTCTGATCCAAAAGACTGTCTGTTAAGCCCTTTTGATACTATTAACAGCTCTTCAGAGATGCACTACAAATGCGCTGGATCATCCTCTAACCTCCAGCATGCTCCTGAAAAAAAGCCTCCTTATGCATCAGTCACACACATAAACTTGTGTCTGTGTGACAGGTTTCTCACTCGCTAAGGCCCCTATGTTAGCAACTAGTGGTGCTTTATCTAATCCTAGGCTACATCAAAATCCAGACTTAATTGTGTGCTCTTCTGCACTTTTATATCTAAGCAATAACACGCACAGTGCAGCTGTTACAAACTGATACCAGCAGCATGAACGATTATAATGCTTTTATAAAACATTTCAACAAACAAAGAAATAAATATTAAGATATTTACATTTTATACTCCAATATAATCAGGTCTGTTTTTGCTTCGCCAGCAAAAGCAGTCCAAACAAAGCAGAATCTCTTGTTGGTTGAGTAAATTGGTTGAGTAAATTACTCTGTTTGCAAAAGTAAGCTGTTTTCTGTAAATGTGCGAGACTTACGTTTCATTAGGCACGGTAGAGAAGACCCAAATAGCACATGTACGTCTACAAGATGTCTGTTAAAGGTCACTTGATCTGGAAACGTCTGAAAGACGTCTTTCAGATATTACTTTTACATACATTCTAAATCCTAAACATCTTAAAGACATCTAATAGACTATTTAGACATTTATAGTCTATTTGACATCCGATAGGAAACGTCCTAGACATATTGCAGATGAGCAAACACTGAAAAATACAAATAGACGTCAAACAGATGTCAAATAGATGTCTCTCCCAGTGTAGCACACGTACATCATGGAGATGTCTATTTGATTTACATTTGCAAGACATATTTATAAGACATTTCTTATCAGATTTCAAACAGATGTCTATTAGATTACTTTAAGATGTTTACGATTTAGAATGTATGTAAAACTGATATCTTACAGACGTCCATTAGATGTTTGTACACAGCAGATGCTTTCCAGATCAAGTGATCTTTAACAGACATGTTGCAGACGTACGTGTGCTAGCTGCGTTAATAATTAAGACAATACATTAAAATAGTGTGGTAAGAAACACAAGCTTGCAATATGAAGCAGTAAAATGAGCTGTTTTGTATAGCTAAAAGTAGTTGGAAATGAAGGACACAGGAAGCCAGACATTAAATTTACAAACAACCGTGTCCGCTCAAATGGGAAAAATAAGGTGGATAACAAGTGTACAATGATGTACACATAACAACTATCCGCTAGTGCAGGGGTTTTCAAATCTGTCCTGGAGGCCCCCCAGGACTGCATGTTTTGTATCCCTTATGAGACACATCCAGTTCAGGTCTTCTTTACCAAGGCAGTCTCTACTAATGTGCTGATGATATAAATCAGGTGTGTTAGATGAGGGAGACATACAAAATTGGGGCACCTCCAGGACAGGTTTGAAAACTCTTGCACTAGTGAATACTCACTATTCACTGTGAGCATTGCATCAAATGAATTCTGCATCTCATCAGAAGATGGCATCCCCAGTACCTCCAGCGCACTTTGTTTCACTGTCTTGTTTTCATTTACTTATCTGGTAAACTATATTAGTGGGTGTATAAGGGTCAGAATTTTCGATATATCTAAAGACTCACTCATAAAGATGGTCTTGTTTCTGCTTTGGTTGAGTGAATGATTCAAAGACTCACTCATGAAAGAAATCACCTAATAGCGCAACAATGTAAAATGATAGAAAATGTCATCAAAAAATGATCACCTAATGCCAAGAATCATAATTTAAAGCCAAATCTGTTTCATTAAAAGAAATTGAAACACATATTCAGTATAGCATTTGGGTCATTCACATATCCTGCAGCTGCAGCCAGTAACTTTAAATAAAGCAAGTTAATGAAATCCGGCACGTTCATGCAAGACATTTCCTTCGCGAATGCTTTGAGACCAACATGAATGTACTTAAAAAGGAACCAGCCCTTGATAACATTTACACCTAGCTTTCAAAAAGACTTAACGTTAATTAATTCCTTAACACTTTGATTGCAAAGTATTGTCAGGTGCTTGGATAAGGGCTTCGGCCTTCCATCAGTGTTGTATTAGGAGCGGCCTGAGAGTGTGTAATTAATGGGGTCTTTTATTCTGAATTCCTTGGGCGTTAATTGAACAGGTGTTATATGTTAAGACGTTAATTTTTAACACCAGAGAACAGGCTCATTTGGCAGTAAGGGTGTGAAAAGAGGGAGGAAAAGCCGTTAATTGCCCCTCGTTATCCACCCACCCACCCAAGATCAAATTCAGACCAGACTGAGATGAAGACGGCTGATCCACATCTTAAGATATCAAGGCTCCGCTGCAGACCACTGCCGCCAACACCAACCAATAGTCTCAATTGCTACAATAGAATATGTTCTTTCCTTGAACCACATTTGTACTTTTAACTACTGAATATGAAACTATTTTTTTATAGGCCTACTATGTAATGAAGAATTTGTAAGAGTATTTGTGAGTGGGAGTACACCAATGGTAGCGTATTGGTAATACACTTTTCAAAACATTCTATTCTTGATCTACTGGGAATAAAGATCACAGCATATGATTCATAAAGCATATTGTTCAAAAAAATAAAGTTAAACAAAGATCAAAGACTAGGATGAAAACCATGACTAAATTAACCCGTTAGGCCTATCTGCAAAGAATAGAAGACTTAAGATTTATACAACAGTGATGGCAGATGTTCAAAGCACCTCTTTCCGAAGACCTGCCTATGGAATATATAGAGCAGGGGTGTCCAAAGCTGTTCCTGTAGGGCCAGTGTCCTGTAGAGTTTAGCTCCAACACGCTTTGAAACTTTCTAATGAGTCTGAAGATCTTGATTAGTTGGTTCAAGTGTGTTAATGGTTGGAGATAAACTCCAGGACAGTGGCTCTCCAGGAACAGGTTTGTACACCCCTGATCTTGGGTGTATTTCTACTATGCAGTATTATGATGTATTTAGAAGCTTCATAACACATGAAATAGTGAGCGTGGTTTGGTTTTTAATTGGAAATACACTCTTAAAAAAAAATAGAGATGCTTCACGATGCCATAGAAGAATCTTTTTTTTTTTTTGTCTAAATGGTTCCATAATGAATCTTTAACATCTGAATAACCTTTCTGTTTCACAAATTTGCATTAACTAGAAAAAATGTTTTAAAATATATATTTTTTGTTTTATTTGTAATATCTCATTAGAATATTATTTAGTGGGCATGCCTCATTCATTAACCACCAAAGGACCTACTTACAAAATATCCTGCATTTAGTGTTTTTCTATAAAACCTGACATTTTACCCTTTAAAAATAAAGTTCTCTAAAAATAATCTTTCTGACATATTTGACCAGATATTTTGATTATACTGTCTTTATCAGTATGTCATTGTTTACACTTATAATGGTCTTATCAAGCTCAATATGGGAATTAAGAAAAAAAAAGACAGTCAAATATTTGTTACAGAAACAAAAATGTTGGTTTTGGCACTAAGCAAAAATACTGACTGTGATGTGCTGCATTAGCTAAGGCTGTTATGATGCATTTCTGAACTGATCTTCAAACCTTTAACCCCATGCTGAACCCCTGTACCCCAGTGATCTAATGTATCTCTCTCGTTGGAAGTACTTTAGTGCAGATATCTGTCTCCACAGCCCTCTCTTCCTGCTACTGTCTACAGACATCTCTCACGATAGATAAAAGACAATAAATCAAGTCTCTGCCTAGACTCTTATTTATGGATGTTATAAATGGATATCAAATGCTCCGACATTTTGCATGAAGCACGTTCTAGAGAACCATTATAACAAAACAGCCATGGTCCTGATTTTGATTTAATATGATCCATATAAGCTTTTCAGCTGCAGTTACACGTGGTTAAAGAACTGCAACAATGAATCAGTCAAGCGATTATAGTGCGCAGTCTTTCTTGAGCTCCTTTAAGAACATATGAAGAAACAAACCACAGAACAGATGAACTGATACTTTTAAACAACTCCAAGCAAATCTAATCAAGCTAAATTAGGTTCACCCCTAGATTTATGCATGTTATGAAGACAGTGTCAGTTGCACTTGTCTGTGAACATCTCACAGCTGTGGCACCTTTTTGTTTTCTAGTCAAAAGGGCCCAAGTGTCTGGCTTGTACTTTCTTTTCTTTTTTTATAGTTTGTCTTATAAAGATTATACATTAGAATGCTAGCACAAGTCTACAGTCTTCACCAGCCTATGTAAAACACACAAAAACAATACTTCATATCAGTTTTCTTTCCAAAAACCGCATTATTTTGAAGCAATTTATCATAAAAAACTGGACGCAGGCTGCCTCATCCTTAACAGCTGTCTCTAACAATAGCTGTCTTAGTTAAACCCAGAAAGATTGCAGTGCAGAATATCCAACTACAGAAAAACAGCATGCTTTTATTCTCTGCTCATTGTTTCAAATAACCAGTGTGTTTGGAAGGAGTCTGGGCTGCTATAATCTTATCATAATCGTTAGCGTATGGCCTCAAGAGGTGAGCGGCAAGCGGTTTTATAGCCTGATCTTTTGAGTCACGCTTTGCTAGAAAATTCTAATTACAGGCTGGAACAAACAACCTGACTTATTCTGTGTAAGAAGATGTTTGCTTTGCAACTCACAGACAGAATATGACATCTGATATAAAATAATCATCCACAGACAGGATCATACCACAAAATCTGCTTCGATATTTAAAAGTCTGGCCTTACTTTAGTATTAATAATGTAACCTGAGTGTCAAAGTACTTAGTAATGTGTACAGCACGCACTGAAATGTGTCAGTTCCTGGCACAGAGTCTGTTTATAATACATTGCCAAAACTGCACAATGGTATCTGTATTACAGAATACATTATGTTTGGCTATAATAACTGATTTGGACCGAGGTTGGATTCAAATTAAGCTTTATGGCATTGGATTGGAATAAACAGCTCATTTGAGCTGATGAGCAACAGGATTTGATTTTGACACCCTGGTGTTTCACTTCAAAGAGCCCCTGCAAAGGTTGAGTAGGAAGGTATGAGTGGCTCTGGGTTTACAGTAAATGCACTTGATTTAGTGACCATGAAGCTCTGATGGGGTGAAAACTCCATTATGGATCAAGAGTGAACTACAATAAGGGAAAACAAGTTTGAGATCAACAGGTGAACAGATGTGCAAAATATAATCAAATACACTGCACTGGAAAGAGGTTGAAGTCAGTGCACACTAAATTGATTGTTTCGTTATTTAGATTCAAACCAAAGGAGGTAATAATTAGACTTCTGAGAAAAGCATGACCTAGGCCTTTGAGAATATTATATTTAATATCCATGTACAAAAGCAACCCAGTGAAAGTGCAGGTTTGTAGGTGTATATCCACAGCTGTAGGGTTTACAATTAGAGAATAAGCCATTTTTTTTCCTTATTATGGATACATTTACTGGAAAGTCTGATAAGTCATTATGTATCAAATTATATTTCAGAAGTTCACTAATGAAACTCCAAGTCTTTTTTGGCTTGCAGTTTTTTGGCTTATTGGCTGAAGGCATCAAAACAAGCTGTCAAATGAGAGAGATATAAGTGGGGGAAAATATACTGCTCTTTTTCACCCCTTTTTCTTCTGTGAGACAGAGGATCATACCCTTAAATAAATTACGAACGGCACATCTTTTGAACAGGAGAGCGCAAACTTTTGTTGAGCTTGATATCATGAAAAGCAGACCTATGATGAACGAGCAGAGCTTGGCCAAATGTTCTCAGAAATTTATACAGACGCACATACGGGAGGCAAATCCATTGAGTTTATATATGGAGTAATAATATTTACCTCTGGCCTCTCCTGTCACTAATGAGCTAATTAATGAGGGAATCGATGAATGTTAACACACCATTAACATTTATGGATTTGGCAGACGTTTTTATCTGAAGCAACTCGGTTTATCAGTTCATGTATTGCCTGGGAACTGAACCCATGACTTTACCATTGCTAGTGCTGTGTCTTGTAGAATTACTTTAGCTCAAACATATGTGCTAGCAATATCATGGGTTTGATTTTTATTTATAAAATGATAAAGATATCTTAAATAAAATGGAAGTTGTTTTGGATAAAAGCATCTGTTTGAGCTACAGGAATAAACCAATGTATCATGTTATCACATGTTATACTAAGCAGTATCCCTTTAAGAATGAGATGCAATTCATCGAGAGGCCAACTGCAGTCAGAAAAGATGGTTAGTATCCTATACCAGTGGCAACTGCATGCTGGTACCCCATACTCCCACCTGATTTATCTGTTCATTATCATAAGGACCTCTTTTTGTTTGACTACCCTGTAAATCTCCCACAGTTCTCTGCTTTTTCTTAACAATTCAGTCCCCTGCAGCATGACACCGTAAAGACGCTGAACATGATATCGTATAGCCTTTATCTTACCAATCGTTTCTAGTCCTCCATAAAGGCTGCATTCTTTCTAAAAGCCAGCTTTAACGGCACAAGAAACGGGAAATGACAGAGCCAAGGAAATGCACCGACAGCGTTTGTATTTACTAACGTGGTTCATGAGGTCCTTGGAGGCGGCTTGTTATTCTGAAAATAATGCTATTGTATATAAGAAAGCCTCTAGTGACGGGAAAATGCACACCAGTTGTGAAAACATTCCCTCTGTTCATTATGCTGGCCACCGGCCGAAAGGCTTTCCTGCAACCCTGGGCTCCAAGCATGAAGAGGAAAAAGAAAGACGACAACATCAGGCCTCTGCTCACCTAAACCAGTGAGTCTTAAAGCAGGTTAATGGGAGTATTTGGATAGAATTTAAATTTGCTTTATTAACCAATAAACTGGTTATGTACTGTAGGAGATAATGTACATCCAACTGGTTGTTACTGCAGAATAAAGCATGACAGACTTGTAATTTACTGGCTGAAAGGTGTCACCCAAGATGTTCATATCTTTCTTTCTTCAGTCAGAAGGAAATTAAGGTTTTTGAGGAAAACATTCCAGGATTTTTCTCCATAAAGTGCATTTCAATGGGGATCAGTGGGTTGAAGGTCAAAATTGCAGTTTCAGTGCAGCTTCAAAGGGCTCTACACAATCCCATCAGAGGAATAAGGGTCTTGTGTAGTGAAATGATCGTCATTTAAAAAAAAAAAATTAAATTATATGCTTTTTAACCACAAATGCTCATCTTGCACTAGCTCTGTGATGTGTGTCTACAACTTCACGCATCAGGTTGTAAAGGTCACACACGGTTCTTTGTCTTTGTACTTCGGTTCAAAATAGTAGAGTAGGGAGAAAAACTCCCATCTCATTTTCTCCTCCAACTTCAAAATAATCTAATGTTGTTTTACCTTTTTTTGTTAAGGCTGTTTGACTTTCTTTTCACGTTCGCTTTGTAAACATTGGGTCGGTACTTCCACCTACGTCACAAGTGACCTTTTCAACGTGGTTTCACAATGCATGAAGTCATGGATGCAGAGCTAGTGCAAGAAGAGCATTTGTGGTTATAAAGTATATAAAGTTTTTGTTTGTTTGTTTGTTTTTAGAAAATGACAGATTGTTTCGCTAGATAAGACCCTTATTCCTTGGCTGGGATCGTGTAAAACCCTTTGAAGCTGCACTGAAACTGCAATTTGGATCTTCAGCCCGCTGATCCCCATCGATGTCCACTATATGGAGAAAAATCCTGGAATGTTTTCCTCAAAAACCTTATGATTGGCCCTAACTCTCAAAATGTTCACTTTGATGTTGCTAAAGGGACAGTTCACTGAAAGAGGAAAAGTCATCGATTACTCACCCTTAAGTTGTTTCATGCAAAAGAAGCACAAAAGAAGATATTTTGAAGAATGTTTTTAACTGTTTTTGTCCATATAGTACAGTTTTTGTTTATTTAAACTTTGGATTTGACCCTGTAATTTTTTTTTTTTCACTTTAATAAACCACCTAATGGGATTCAGTTAACCGCTGTCCACCTCGTTCAAAATAATTTCCTTTGACCGTTGGATCATCGCTACAGGGTCCAAAACAACACTGCATTTTCATTAGATTAGAAACTTCTTTTGTGTTCCACAAAATAATCCAAGTCATCCAGGAGACATGAGGCTGAGTACATGATAATAGAAGTTTTATTTGTGGGTGAACTATCCCTTTAAATGCTAACTGATAGGACTGTGGGAGTACATAAGACAAAAAAGGTTGGGGAACAACTGTAAGGTCTGCGTGTATCCTCCTGACCTCTAGAGAAGACAGACGCTGTGCATATGTAGACAGACTGGGGGAGATCTCCAGGTTGGGAGGTTCCAGATGGCTCCAGATGTGGCGACCTGGTGTTTTCACAGGCTGTAAACAGCACTCCCATTGGACGGCCCCAGAGTCTGAGACATTTCTGTCACCCAGCTGAACAGACACAGCTAACGCTGATATGAAAGCTGCCCAGAGGGGATCTCAGCAGGGAGGGTGTCATTGTTTAGAAGAGCGAAGACGGTGGAGAATGAGCCGGTGAAGACAGATCTCTGGCCCACAGAGGAAAATTAAAGCTACATATCCTGTTTCTGTGGTCTTCTGCCTTAGCACCCCTAGAGTTCTAGACAATATCGAGACTCCACGCGATACATGTCATATAAATACTTCTTCTTCTGTGGATTATTTCAAGTGGACTCATGATGATATACAGTATAGAAGAAGGTTATAGTATACGGCTTCTTGTGTGTTTGATGCATGCAGGGAAGTGAATGTGCACACATAAATATCTTATGCGATGTGTGCATATGTTTTGTGTTTTCAAAGACTGTCCTTAAGAGGTCAAAAGAACCCAAGTGCTCATAACTTTGAGAATAATACCCGCTGACAGCTCAATATTTCTTCCCCTTCCATTAGGAATGAAAGATTGTTATTGTTATGGCACTATAAAGAGGGTTTGTATATGACAAGGTTATAAATCTTTAAATGAAGATGATATTAAGCAACAGGAGGACGAAAGGATATAAAGGAAACATAAACATTTGAGCAACTTATAAAATAATATAGAAGTAGAAATAGATCATTCACTCACGTCCATGTCATTTCAAACCTGTATTACTAATTATTTATACAATTTTAATCAGTTATTGGCCATAATATTATCAGTCTGAGTAATACTATTGTTGCATCCCTAATTAGAACACAACTGTATTTAATAGTCTTGGAGATAACTGTATTGTACAACACATATACAGGTGTATCTCAATACATTAGAATGTCGTGGAAAGTTCATTTATTTCAGTAATTCAACTCAAATTGTGAAACTCATGTATTAAATAAATTCAATACACACAGACTGAAGTAGTTTAAGTCCTTGGTTCTTTTAATTGTGAAAATTTTGGCTCACATTTAACAAAAACCCACCAATTTACTATCTCAACAAATTAGAATATGGTGACATGCCAATCAGCTAATCAACTCAAAACACCTGCAAAGGTTTCCTGAACCTTCAAAATGGTCTCTCAGTTTGGTTCGCTAGGCTACACAATCATGGGGAAGACTGCTGATCTGACAGTTGTCCAGAAGACAATCATTGACACCCTTTACAAGAAGGGTTAGCCACAAACATTCATTGCCAAAGAAGCTGGCTGTTCACAGAGTGCTGTATCCAAGCATGTTAACAGAAAGTTGAGTGGAAGGAAAACTGTGGAAGAAAAAGATGCACAACGAACCGAAAGAACCGCAGCCTTGAGAGGCTTGTCAAGCAAAATCGATTTAAGAATTTGGGTGAACTTCACAAGGAATGGACTGAGGCTGGGGTCAAGGCATCAAGAGCCACCACACACAGACGTGTCAAGGAATTTGGCTACAGTTGTTGTATCCCTCTTGTTAAGCCACTCCTGAACCACAGACAGCGTCAGAGGCGTCTTACCTTGGCTAAGGAGAAGAAGAAATGGACTGTTGCCCAGTGGTCCAAAGTCCTCTTTTCAGATGAGAGCAAGTTTTGTATTTCATTTGGAAACCAAGTGGGAGGCTCATAGCACAAGTTGCTTGAAGTCCAGTGTTAAGTTTCCACAGTCTGTGATGATTTAGGGTGCAATGTCATCTGCTGGTGTTGGTCCACTGTGTTTTTTGAAAACCTAAAGTCACTGCACCCGTTTACCAAGAAATTTTAGAGCACTTTATGCTTCCTTCTGCTGACCAGCTTTTTAAAGATGCTGATTTCATTTTCCAGCAGAATTTGGCACCTGCCCACACTGCCAAAAGCACCAAAAGTTGGTTAAATGACCATGGTGTTGGTGTGCTTGACTGGCCAGCAAACTCACTAGACCTGAACCCCATAGAGAATCTATGGGGTACTGTCAAGAGGAAAATAAGAAACAAGAGACCAAAAAAATGCAGATGAGCTGAAGGCCACTGTCAAAGAAACCTGGGCTTCCATACCACCTCAACAGTGCCACAGACTGATCACCTCCATGGCACGCTGAATTGAGGCAGTAATTAAAGCAAAAGGAGCCCCTACCAAGTATTGAGTACATATACAGTAAATGAACATACTTTCCAGAAGGCCAACAATTCACAAAAAATGTTTTCTTTTTTTTATTGGTCTTATGAAGTATTCTAATTTGTTGAGAGAGTGAATTGGTGGGTTTTTGTTAAATGTGAGCCAAAATCATCACAATTAAAAGAACCAAAGACTTAAACTACTTCAGTCTGTGTACAATGAATTTATTTAATACACGAGTTTCACAATTTGAGTTGAATTACTGAAATAAATTAACTTTTCCACGACATTCTAATTTATTGAGATACACCTGTATGTTATCTGAAAATAAAATGTAATAACTTGTGCAGTTTTCATTCTCAATACATTTATTTAAGGATATTTAGATATATTTACTTAAAAAAAGACTTTTCTTAAACCTAAACCCCATTCACATCATTTATGCTGCTCTGTTTTTAATAAAATCCATGTTTGTGATTCATCTCTGTTTTAAGAACATTTTGTTCAAGCACGTCAGCCATCAGAGAGTAACTCAAACAGTAAGTGAGAGCACCCTTCTATTAGTCAACAGTAAAACAGCCACTTTCAATAGAAGTGTTCTTATTCTCTTCTCCTGCGTTTGGCCATGTACCGCAGCATGTTTCCTTTGGCATGATAGAGCACAGTTAAGTTTGGAAGTGCATCATTATAGTATTAGAGAAAAATTTGATCTGTATGAGTTACTCAGTTAATAAAGGCATGGGGTGTTGGCATCTTTCCTGGCATTTGATATCTGCTGTATACTTAAAAATAATTCTGGGACTGATATTGAACTACAGATTTGATTTATTTTTGCTATTATTATTATTGTTTTTTTTTTTTTTATTTCAAAGGAAAGTTAAGGCCAGATAAAAAAGGTATTGTGAAATATTGAAAAAAAACGCAAGTATTGTGAAATATTGTTACAATTGAAAACAACTGTTTTATATTTTAATGTATATTAAAACATATTTTAAACCTGTAAGTTTTCAGTGTCACATGATCCTTCAGAAATCATTCTAATATGCTTAAAGGGGTAATGATGTGAGAAATCAAATTTGCCTTGATCTTGTGGCATATAAGAGATCTTATGTACCATTACAACATCCTGCATGTTTCATAGCGTACAATGTTCTCCTTATTAGAAACAAAGTATTTATTTAATCAAGCTCCAAAAACGTCTCTTTTGTTTCTGGTGTGCAAAGTGATATCAACCAGGCACAATCATTTGCATAAACACTGACTTCAGAGTAACACATTGACAAATAATCATCTTCTCACCATAGGCCCCGGCCACTGGCGTTCAATTCACTTAACTGCTGACACTCTGAATGTGAGTGTCGCATTGCATCAAAAGCAAATAGAAATTACTTTTACTGATGCTATCTTGTCTACCCTGGATGCAGTATACAGATGTGCGTTCGCTTTCTGACACAGTCCGCACGCTTGAGTGTGTTGTCAATAGAACAAATGGAGTGAAAGAAATATTACTTTGACGTGTTTGGTTTAAACAGCTCGCTCGCATATTTTTACAGATATCAGAAGGATCCCATCATAAGGAACAAGTGGATAGTTTATTTTTAATGGCATCCTGGATCATGTCTGAGGATTGATCGGAGCATTTTGTTTTGTAAACGAGGCAGTGTCATGGTACTAGATCTAACTGCAGCTCCATCACAAACAGTAAGTAAATTATTTTGTAATGCTTTGTCTGGAAATGACAGTTTTTTTATCATGTTGTCAAAACACTCACATTCAATTGCGATGGGACGTTGATACTGCTTCCTATGCAGTGACGTCAGCCAAACATATTAGTGGGCGATTACTAAGAAAACTTAAAGGAACACTCCACTTTTTTTTGAAAATAGGCTCATTTTCCAAGTCCCCTAGAGTTAAACAGTTGAGTTTTACCGTTTTCGAATCCATTCTCCGATCTCCGGGTCTGGCGGAAGCACATTTAGCATAGCTTTGCATAGATCATTGAATATGATTAGACCGTTAGCATCTTGCTCAAAAATGACCAAAGAGTTTCTATATTTTTTTCTATTTAAAACTTGACTCTTCTGCAGTTACATCATGTACTAAGACCGACAAAAAATGAAAAGTTGCGATTTTCTAGACCGATATGGCTAGGAACTATACTCTCATTTCGGCGTAATCAAGGAACTTTGCTGCCGCACAATAGGTGAAGCAGGAGCAATGATATTACGTAGCGCCTGAAAATAGGCTAACTTCCATCTACATAACCAACGTGACCACCTGCTTGCACAGGGAGACTATTTTCAGACTATTTTCAGAACAGGCCTAGAATATCGGCCTAGAAAATCGCAACTTTTCTTTTTCCGTCGGTCTTAGTACACAATGTAACTACAGAAGAGTCAAGTTTTAAATAGGAAAAATATCAAAACTCTTTGGTCATTTTTGAGCGAGATGCTAACGGTCTAATCATATTCAATGATCTATGCAAAGCTATGCTAAATGTGCTACCGCCAGTTCCGGAGATCGGCTGAATGGATTCAAAAACAATAAAACTCTACGTTTAACTATAGAGGAGTTGGAAAATGAGCCTATTTTCAAAAAATGTGGAGCGTTCCTTTATAGGACACGTCCCTTAAAAACAGGTCGTTTCAGGCAGACAGTCAGAATGAGGGTTAAAATAATCATTTTCCAATTTTTTTTGGTTTTTAGTGCAAAAAACTTTCTTAACATTCTGAGTAAAACTCAAGGAACATATTAAAATAATAATTTTAAAAAATCCATGTCATGACCCCTTTAATATTTTTGTGGAAAGCGTGACACTTTTCCCAAGGATTCTAATATTTTTATGCTAGAAACTTTTCCCGCTGACCATCTCTGTCTCACACTACCTCAGATAACCGTAATTGAGTATGATTTTCAATTTTAATGGAAGGGGGTTAAAATGATGACATGTAATTGTGGGCAGTTATGTATTGATATCTGTCTGGTGTCAGATTGTTGGAGAAGTGCAGAACAAGAAGGCTTTTTAAAATAAATGGTCTTTTGTTTCTGAGGGGGTTTTGAGTACAGCAAGGAACCATTTTAATTGTACAATGAACTCTTTTATCTAAAAGAAAATCCATGAAAACTTGATTCCTTGTGGTATGACCTGTTTAAGTGAGGTCATACGGATGGAAAACCCACAAATCTACTGACACAACATATGAAACTGTGAAGAGGCCTTTGTCTTTTTTTAGGTAGAGGCTTGAAATAAAAAGACCTAAGTATATCAGGATTCACACAAGCTGCCAAGACACATCAAAATGCACCATCACGTCTTGTGGAGAAAATGACGACATACAGTAAATAGTGTGATGTTTTCTGTAAAGCGGTACTACACAGGAAATTTGCTATATACCACAACAATGTTTTCTTTGGATTAGCTAGTACCTCTTTTCTTTTCTTTCTCACTCTCTTTCTTGTGCACACAAACACAAATACAGCAGTGGAAAAATATGTCTGACCATATGCAAACTAGATCTGGGATGAGTTGTCCACAGATTCCAAGACGGCCATCTGATCTTCCTGTCTCCTTCAGACACCCCGCTAAGAAATGACAGGCTTTATAATTCAACAACAAATACTGAACGCCCCATAAAAGACCCAAGCATTTTCTCCGTCTTCTGATTTATTTGGATCTCTGACATCCAGCAAAGCATGAATGATGCCACATAATGAAGTTTTAGAGGTATGTTTATCTTTCTGAACAATGCCATCTATTGTGTCCTCAAAGACATACTTGAGAATACTGCATATAATTGTAAAGTATGTTTTCGTCTATGAGCACATAATTGATTTCAGTCCTCTGTGCTTCCAGATGGGGGACAATGGGGTCTGCACTTATCATTGGTTCGCATCAAACTGTTCTGGAGAAATGATGGGCTGTAAAGTCGACTCCTTCATCTGACTGAAGGGTTTAGAGCGACTGGGATATTTACATGCATATCAAAAGAAGACGGTTCATGTGCACTGATAACATCAGACAAATCCAGTCTGAAATTGTAAAGACTTACAAATACTTTTGAAAATATAGCAGGCTTTGAACTGACTGTCGATGACTGTGGCATCAACAGAGTTGCTATGAAGAGGCCCCTGTAAAAGGGAAGCTATTCTGGACTCCAGATGGACCAACACAAATATGTAATACACACACTAAAGCAGAAATTACACACATTCGAGTTATGCGAGCAGGATCTTATTGCCGCAGTTTGTGCTATCAATCTTACCATTGGTTTATTTTTAATTGCATAATTGCAGAACCTAAAATATACACCCTGAGAGTTCAGTGTGGTAGCCATGCGTGTGAAATGATTCATCCACCTGTTTAGTATGTGAGTGTCTGCGGTAGGTATGACAGACCAATGCAAAGAGAACAAACATCTGAACAATTCAGAAGACCACAGCACTCAGTATTGTTAATATGCTAGCAAACAAACGTTTTAATTTCACATGAGAGAAAAAAAAGTGTTGTGATGGGGGTGATTTCTGTCATTCAGTCATTCCCATTCATTCCATTCTTGCCATACAACAATAGTTCATAGTGACCAGAAGCTGTCAAGTCACAGAATGAACTAAAAAGCACCATAAAGTAGTCAGTGTGTATTACATTTCAAATATTTTAAAGCAATAAAAGCAACAATTTTAATTTCAGTCTATTCCTCACACAAAGCGCAATTTTCATGTTTGGGTAACTGTTCCTTTTGCATCCGGGTTAATTTGATCCATATTTAAACTGCTTGGAACACTGGTTAAACACTTTTCTCCTTCTTCTTCTTCTTCTTCTTCTTCTTCTTGAAATTTTGTGACTTTTTTCATTTCCTATTTATGGTCATTAATGTGCAAGTAAAGTTTTGACACATAAATGTGTTTTGGAAATCATGTACAAATGTGACTATGATGGTGTAAGGAATCTAAATGAACTCCACTGGTTTTCATACAATTTGCCAAAAATCAACAGAAAAACAAAAAGTCAGGTAAAAAAAAAATAAAACCTTTATTGTGTCTTGTCAAAGACTAAAATATGAATAATTTGGAGGGTGGAGGACATATTTTCTCATGAAGAGAAGATACAGTTGATCAAAAGTTTACATACACCTTGCATCTGTAAAATGTTATTTTACCAGAAAAGGAGGGATTATACAAAATGCATGTTATTTTTTATTTAGTACTGACCAGAATAAGATATTTCACATAAAAGATGTTTACATACAGTCCACGAGAGAAAATAATAGTTGAATTTATAAAAATGACCCCGTTCAAAAGTTACATATGCTTGATTCTTAGTACTGTGTTGTTACCTGAATGATCCACAGCTGTTTTTTTTTGTTTGTTTGTTTGTTTGTTTGTTTTTTTAGCGATAGTTGTTCATGAGTTCCTTGTTTGTCCTGAACACTGTTCTTCTGAAAAATCCTTTAGGTCTCACAAATTCTTTGGTTTTTCAGTATTTTTGTGTATTTGAACCCTTTCCAAAAATGACTGTATGATTCTGAGATCCATCTTTTCACACTGAGGGACTCAGTATGCAACTATTACAGAAGGTTCAAACGCTCACTGATGCTCCAGAAGGAAGCACCATACATTAAAAGGGTAAAAAAAAAATGAATTTGAAGATCAGGGTAAATTTAACTTCTTTTGTATTCTGGGAAACATGCAAGTATCTTCTGTAGCTTCTGAAGGGCAGTACTAAATGAAGAAATTCATTCATTCTGTTCAAAAGTATACACCCCTGGCTTATAAGGCATTGTGTTTCTTTCTGTAGCATGAGTGAGCATTTGAACCTTTTGTAATAGTTGCATATGAGTCCCTCAGTTGTCCTCAGTGTAAAAAGATGGATCTCAAAATCATACAGTCATTGTTTAAAAGGGTTCAAATACACAAAAATGCTGGAGAAATACCTGAAGGATTTTTCTGAAGAAAAGTGGGCAGTTTAACTGTTCAGGACAAACAAGAGACTCATGAACAACTATCACTAAACAGAAAACACAGCTGTGGATCATTCAGGTAACAACACAGTAAATAATCAAGTTTATGTAAACTTCTGAATGGGGTCATTTTTATAAATTCAACTATTATTTTCTCTGGTGGACTACTGGTGAAGGTCTTTTATGTGAAATAGCTTATTAAGGTCAGTACTAAATAAAAAATAACATGCATTTTGTACAATCCCTCTTATTTTGGTTAAATAATTAACATTTTGTATATTTTTTGACCTCAACTGTATTTCGCAAATAGTGACTCAACAAAGACTTTTTGACATGTTTATGTCAGTTTTCTAAGTGTAGTTTTCACACCCAAGAAGACATTCTTCCTGAAATCCAAAGATTTACATGTCAAGATAAGGGCCAGAATTAAGATAGTAAGCATGAATACAAAAAGAAGCTGTTTGTTTAATGATTTAGTATTTTACACAACTGGACAACATCTGTGATCCAACAGATCCATCTTACAGATAATCTGACAATCAAAACATTTAAAGCACTTGTAGTTAGCTTTTGGAAAAAACAACATACTTCACAAGAATAAAGGACTGCTTTCTGGCAAAACTTAAGAGATCCCAGACCAAAAGAACAGAGGCAGGGTGAGGACAAGCATCATCCAAAATAAATATGAAATAAGCATCTTTTTCATAGTAGAGCACAAACATTGATTTGTTACAGATATGAAGTAAAATGTGTATGTTGAAAATGTAACATGCACATTCCTGGAAGTTGCCCCACTCTGTGCCTGCCAGACTGACATATAAGCCTAATCACAAATCTGTTCCTAACTTTAGCCTGTAAGGCTGATCAGAGGGGCAACTTGCGTATATTGTGGCACAATGAATTGCTTCCAGAATTACTATATCAACATGATATATTCAGGAAGTAACCGGAAATGAAACATATAGCCATCGCAAATGATTAATTAAAACTCATTACTCCTTGTTACTCTAAAATTGACCTGACAAAAAAACCTTCTTGGACAACAGGTTGTGACCGAAAAATGTAGGTACAAGTAGAAAAATCAGTCCAGAAGTTCTGCCCTCATCAGTGAGCAAAGAAAAATGGTCCCTAAAGAAAGAAAATGTGTAAACAGAATAGCACGAGACTACTAAGTGGATTTCCCAGAAGTCAAATTATAATCAGCTATGCTATAGCAACAGAATTAAACTTAATACAATCCAGACACACTTAGATTTGGATGCTGGATGATGTGTAAAGGTAAACATGTTTATTTTAAACTATAATAAACTCTACTACTGTTTAGAGCAATATTATGTGTTTAACACAAATCTGTGACATGCCACTGATTACAACAGAAATGTTCATCTCAACTTGTAAAGGCAAACAAAAAAGTGTTTATAGAATGATTTGCTCCATAGACTTCCATTATAAGTGCATAATTGGCAACACATTTTGTTTCTTTTTACAAACTAACATCTAGTCTGGGTGGAATGACAGCAGGTTTCATCGCATGTTGATGATACCTTCAACCATACAGAGGATAAGTGTTTGGGGGAATGGATGAATGAATGAATGTTGATTAGAACTGTCTTTGTTCATGATAAATAAGAAAAATATATATATACCAAATTAGAGGAATACTGTATATCAGGGCTGTTTAACTCTGGTCCTTGAGGGCTGCTGTTCTGTGAGTTTAACTCCAACCTTAATCAAACACACCTGAATCAACTAATCAGGGGCCGGTTGCATAAACTGCTTTTTCAAGTCTGGTCATAACTTAAAGTCAGTTACATAAAAAGGTAGATTGATCTAGTTTGAATTCCATAAGTAAAACTAATCGAGACTTGGCTGACTGCTAAGTCAAAATAGTTCTTAACATGTTTAGCTATGTTTATGCAACTGGACCCAAAGACATTAGGAATACTTGGAAATCACAGACAGGTGTGTAAAGGAACTAAACTCTGCAGCACTGGTGTATACTGTTACCATAATATTATAATATTATGTGAATGCATTCATCTGAAAAGAATGTGTGGTAACACTTTAGAATTAAAGTGTTGATTCATTAATATGTGCTTTATAAATACTGATAAACAGTCAATATGTAAAGGAATATGCATGCTAATAAGCAAGTTATTAGTGAGAGTTGGTCTCTAAACTACAGTGTTACCAGTAGTGTTAATGATGCTCTGTAATTTGCATTTTTGCACTGTTGTAACATTGTAAAGTAAATAAATGGTTTGTTTTGAGACGCCTGTTTACTGTTTCATTACACTATTATAGAAAAATTTAGAAATATTTAAATACAAATTGAATACATCTATAAAATACAAAAATATGGCTTATTTTACGAACTTACAACTATATTTTGTAAACTGTTGCCAATTGAAAAAATTGAGTTGCCATTACTTAAGCGTTCAAGTCGGAAACATGTAAAGTTTAATAAAACAAACAAGAATAAAATAAGTTAAAAATACATAAAAGTCTGATGCAAATAGTTGCCTCAATTTTATTAAGTAAAATAGGCACAACATTTTTTACAGTGTAGTCTCGCGTAGCCAGATCTTCAGACTGACGGCAGAATGTCTGGGAACTTTGGCCACTTTAAATGGCCAAGGTCCGCCCAAGAGGCCATATGATTGACAGGTACAGGAACCAATCACGTTTTGTTTTGTGCCGTGTCATGTTTAAGTGGGTGGAAATATTGCCACAATAACAGTAAAATAGACCTATTTCTAACTTTAAAATTTTCACATACTTTTGAAAATCCAGCATTTAGTTGATCCTGATAAGTGCTTATTGTGTTCGTGAAGGGGTTTGGTGCCACGGCGGAACGTTAAAAAAAGCAACACACGTCTCCCGGAAATCCTGTATAATCTAAGCAATCCGATGATGACTTCGAAACTCTTTAAGTGTTTCCAGTCAAGTGTGCCTTATGCATCAGACATTTAGCCAACGTTCCAAGGGTGTGATGTCTGAGGTTGAGACTACCATAATATAGAAATACTTCTAAGTCGGAAGCGGGAATTAGAATTGAATTCCGACTTCAGTATGCTCCGATGAATCTTGCATTTGTACACGTGTACCACAAAATGCCATAAAGACTCATTTTGTGTTCTTATGCCAATTACCAAAAAACATAAACAAGCGCATTCACATTAAAAACAGCATCGTAAAACAAACAATTCCACAAGTATAAACTTCATTAGGCTAGTGCTGTATTTCATTTTTGACATAAATGCAAACGAGGCTGGGACGGATAGAAGAACAGTGCATTCTATGGTTTGTACGTATGCTATGTATGGATTGTTCAGCTGACAAAACATTTAAAAACAAAAAAAAATTAGAAGACAAAACTCCATAAAACAGCTCTGAAAGTTTGTAAAAAATACGTGATCTAGGACCTTTATAAAGTGAGTGCCAGTAAGTCAATCCCTCACAAACCTGTTTTCATCTGCATTAAATTCAGTATGGCGTCTATCCTATCTAATGTTTATGCTTGTTAATTGCCACCATCTTTGAACTGACATCTAATGGCACTTCTCGCTGAGGTCTAGATTGAATGTTTTGGTCATACTGGCCACCATAAAAGACATGAGTCAAAATACTTTATGCGGTAACCCGTAACATTCCTTTAAAACTAGCCCTATTAACAGTATGTCACAATAGTGTAAGTCTTTCTCTGATCATTGAGTTTTCTGATTTCGACAATTCTCATGAGGGTGGCCCAGGTTGACTCTCTCAGTAAGAGAGCGCACAGGTTTTTAATAAGCATCTGTCTTCACCTGGTCACTGGCTAACAGAGCAGTCATCACCCCCGCCTACTGGGCTCCAGTATCACGCACACAACTTGAGAGGAAACGCCGCATGGAGGAAGCCCATGGTTCAGCTCAGCAAGGGGTGCGGCAGATCTCCACTGGTGTAACGAGGAACAGCATTTTTTGCTTACTGTAGCGATAATGATGCGGTCAGAAAAGTAGTTTACTAACTCACATGGGGATCTGTGTGGATTAAGACAATCTAACCATTCCAACTGAGTCGAAATGATCGACTAAAAGATGAAAAACATGTGTTTGATGATCCATTTGATGGGCTACATCTGAGAGGCACTTTAATACAGAAATGTTGAAATGAAAACAACATGCATCCATCACTCTGCTTACAAAATATCTGTGAAATGCTGAGCCGGTCCAACCACGCAGGTCATGTGGTAATTTTCTCTCTGTGATAAAGCTCTCTAGAGTCAAGGCTTTATCCCTGTGAGCGGAGCTCTGCGAATGCTGCTATGATCCATATAAAATTGCTCATATCTGTGGCTGATTATGGTAAGATACTCTAGAGGATGCTTTAGAGGCGTAATTCTGGTAGATACTTCCATACAGTGGAAGGTCAGGAGGTGCAATAAATCAATAAAACTTTTGGAAAACAAATGACAAGAATCAGAAAAACTCTAATGCTATGAATAATTCCTCAAATCATGTGGCTTGTTGAGGAGATGTGCTACTACTTTTCTACATGATAAGTAATAATGTTGGTTTGGCAAAAGGACACTGAATTACACTGGCGGAGGACTCCAAAACATGTAAGTAAAAACATGTAAATTGTAAACTCTAAGTTACCCTACCATATACAGTGAAAAAAAAAAATTATATTGCATTATAATTGCATAAAATCTCTTTTCGTAAAACAAGTTTTTGAACAGTTTTTAAATGTTTTTTTAAGAAGTCTCTTGCTCACCAAGCCTGCATTTATTTGTTTTAAAGTACAGAAAAAAACAGTACAAATTTGAAATATTTTTAATATTTAAAATAACTGTTTTCTGTTTGAATATATTTTAAAATGTAATGTATTCCCGTGATCAAAGCTAAATTTTCAGCATCATTACTCCAGTCACATGATCCTTCAGAAATCATTCTAATATGCTGATTTTCTGTTCAAGAAACATTTATTATTATTATCATTATTATTATTATTATCTTCAATATTTAAAACAGTTCAGTAATTTTTTTCAGGATTTTTTGATGAATAGAAAGATCCAAAGACCAGCATTTATCTGAAATAAAAAGCTTTTGCAACATTTTTGTTACATTTTGCTTTAAATTCTGTTCTTCTATTTATCAAAGAAACCTAAAAAAAATACTCAGCTGTTTTTAACATAATAATAATAATAAATGTTTTTTGAGCAGCAAATCAGAATACTGTATTAGAATGATTTCGGAAGGATCATGCGACTTGAGTAATGATGCTAAAAATTCAGCTTAATAATACATTTTATTTTAAAATATATTCAAATAGAAAACTGTTATTTTAAATAGTAAAAATACTTTAAGATTTTACTGTTTTTGTTGTACTTTGGATCAAATAAATGCAGGCTTTGTGAGCAGAAGAGACTTCTTTAAAAACATTAAAAAAATTCTTACTGTTCAAAAACTTTTGACTAGTAGTGTATATGTTAAAAATCACCGTCACCATATATTTAGAGTGACATTCTGGTATTCACAGCAGCTAGTTTTTACTATAAATTTAATATGATATTTTTCACAGTGTAGGAAACAGAATATCATAGAGCTTTCGGGGTGGGCTCTTTTGACTTACCCCTTAGCAAGTAAGCATTTGTGCGAAAGCCTCTTGTTTATCTTTGTGCTCTACTCACAGTGGTAAGGCCTTACGGCTCCATGGGATCTCTGTGCAGATGTGCTGTAGCACCAGTGAACTGTATACATTCCAGCCTACACTGATATAACACTGTTAACAGCATCGTAACTGAATAACCTGCACCAGCTTGTGCAAATAAATCACCCGAAAACAGCTCTTACAGCCCTTTTATCCAGCTTTAATCCAGGAAGATTTTACAAGTAGGTCATGAACACTCTGCCTGCAGCCCTTCCATCTGACTATACGTCAACAGCATGTATTCGGCCCACTGCAGTCTGACCACGTAACACAACGATCTGGTCTACATTTGCTTTAGTGGACAGTTCAGGTTTTTTTTTCTTCAGTTGAAAAGAAATTAAGGTTTTTGCGTTACAAAATTCCAGGATTTTGCTCCATATAGTGGACTTCAATGGGATCCAGTGGGTTGAACGTCAGTAGACCTTCTCTATACAATCCCAGCAAAGGATTAAGGGTTTTTGAAGTTGGAGGAGAAAACGAGAAGTTTTTTTTTCGCCCTACCCGACCTTTTTGAACGAAAGTACACAGATGTAGAACTAACTGCGCATGACGTTTACAACGTGATTACGCAATGCATCAAGTTGCACATGCGCATCACAGAGCTAGTTCAAGATGAGCATTTGTGGTTATAAAGTACATATTTTTTTAATTACAAGGAGGAAGGGTCTTAAATTGACAATGTATATACTATTAATACTATTAATAATATCAATGTATATTACTATTAAACACTCGTCTAAGTCTGCGTGAACTGTTTTTTTTTTTCCAGTTTAATACAGTCAATACAGTTAGGGTATGTTGAAAAACTCCCATCTCGTTTTCTTTCCCAACTTCAAAATCGTCCTCCATTGCTGCAGAAGTACCAACCCAGTGTTTACAAAGTGAACATGCCGAGAAAATCAAACGCCCTTTACAAAAAAAGGTAAAACAGCGATGTAGGACTTGTTGACAATTTAGAGCCATTTGAATCTGCATTTAAACTGCACTTTGGAAGTTCAAACTTGGGGGCACCATTGAAGTCCACTATATGGAGAAAAATTCAGGAATGTTTTCCTCAAGAAAAATAATTTCGTATTGACTGAAGAAAGAAAGACATGAACATCTTGGATGACAAGGGGGTGAGTAAATTATCTGTAAATTTTTGTTCTGGAAGTGGACTTCTCCTTTAATTTCTTTTCGACCGAAAAAAAAAGAAAGACATGAACAACTTGGATGACATGGGGGTGTGTAAATTATCAGGAAATTTTTTATTCTTTAAAATAAAGTCCTTGGTTATAATATTAACTGTAGTCTGTTATTCAGTATTACACTTAAATTTGATTTAATTTAAATGTACTGAATTTCAACTTCATTACAAATGTGAAATTACAAATATGTGACAGAAATCAAAGTGTATTTTAGTTTACCTTTGAGCTTTGTAACCTCGCAGATCTTTTGTATGCTCAAACAGCAACATTCCACACTAACAGCTGAAAAAGTGAAAAAGCATAATAGGGCCTCTTTAAATTAATGCAAAGATAGATTCAGTGATAATGTCTGACACTGCATAAAAGTCATAGAATGAACTTCACATTATTTAAACAAAAAATCCTCATTGGTTTGCCCCTTCTTTCTGAACCAAAGATGTTGTGGTAGATGTTAACAAGCTGAGAGGGGAGAGTTTTTGAAGCGTCTATTAAACTCTGGGCAGAGTAATTGAGAGCAGATTGTGTCAAAGCAGGACTCAGTGTGGCTAAAATGAACAGATTCCTCTGAGAATTACCAGCAATTATGTATCTGATTTCCAACCCTCTTTAAATGGCTCTAAGGACATGTGCATACAATATGCTTGCATCTGAATGACACAAAGAATGAAATATTCAACATTTTTTTAATAATTTATATAATAAAGACAAATCTGTATCTAGACCTATTTATGTTGGTCATAACTATTATCTTAGGTCTTCTTCTAATTAGTTACAACTTACTTCTGTGAATATACATCAAACTCTTCCTGTTTGTATTTGTACGTGTCAGAGCTGTAAGGCTCTGGATAAGTCTGTCAGTCAGCGGCTCTGATATCCTCTCACCTCTGTCAACACAAAGACCTTCTCCCAGCATCCATTCCTGGCAGGGTCATGACCTCTGTACCTCCTGACCGGAGATCTGAGGTTGAATGACAGAGAAGCTGCTTGGGAGAGCAAAAAGATCACTGGTGCTCCACTAACAAGCCATAGCAAATCATTCAAAGCAGTGCCTATATCTATTTGATGTCATATATGTGCATATATTAGCCAGTTGATCATGCTGATTTCCCCTGCTTTTAGGGGTAGAAGTGCGTAGCGCTGAAACCCTATTGTAATTGTTAGAATGGACACAGATCAGCGATCTCCACGTAAAACTGATTGTGCAAACAAACCTTAAGTCGCAGAGACATGAAACTTTGAGGGATCGTAGTACTCACACTACCTACAACGTGACCAAGGCTCGTCCCAATTGGCCTAACGGGGGTGCTACAGTGAACACTCCTGAACTCCTAACACTCCTAAACTGTTAGTCACAGGCTAAAGTGTCTTATGTCGTTGGAATCCTTGGCTCTTGGCGGACAAAATGCATGCCTGGTGGGAGCCTGGCGAAATTTTCGAGTATTTCGCAAAACTCATTTTGCGAATTAGTCTTAGGTTTTTCACCCGATGGGAACCAAACCAGTGCAGAAAGATTCTCTAGAGGGTGAATATCAATTCTTATCAAAAAAAGTTGAACTTTTGACTCATCGTCGCAAAGGGACGCCAAAACGAAAGGGGTAGGCCACTTTTAGTAAAATGACTAGAACTGTTCAACAGAATGAGATATCTATGCCAAACTCAGAACACTTGTATAGGAGCCCAATCTGAGGCCACATGGAAAAAAAATCGCAGAGCTTGGCCACTTGGTGGCAATATAAGAGGGAAGAAACATAAAAATGAAATAAGAAACATAAAAATCGTCATGGAAATCGGCGTACGCAGTCTTGGTCCAAAGTGCCACAAGTGACTATAAGGACATTTACATATCTCAAAAAACATGGCCCACATTGGCCTATGAAATTTGAGCACCTGTTAGACAAGGTTAACGGAGGCCGATCAGAACAAAATTTGGTGGGCCTGTTCAAATTACGGCACCAAAAGTCAGAAAGAAATTTTAAAGAAATCAGCCACTGGGGGGGGCGATATTGCATTTTTCAAGGTTAATGGGTAAACGTAAACAGTTGTACGTTGCCCAGTTTTTTGCACATACATACGATATTCGTATCATACGATAGAACTCCTTATTCTGGACAACTTTGCCTCTAGAACCACTGATGTCAATCAAACCGTTTGTTAAATTATTGAAAAGATGTCAAAAACCTATTTTTGCAAACTAGTCTCCCAGAAAAGTTTAAAAGTTTAGGGTCAGTTTTAATATTTTTGAGATGTTTTATGTTCACCAAGACTGCATTTATTTGATCAAAAATACAGTAAAACTTTAAAGAAATATATTGTAAAATTCTATTACAATTTAAAATAACTGTTTTCTATTTTAATATATTTTAAAATGTAACCTATTCTGGCAACACTGAATTTTCAGAAGAATTAGTCCAGTCTTCAGTGTCACATGATCCTTCAGAAATCACTGAAATATGTCGAAGAAACATTTTTTAATACTATCAATGTTGAAAACATCTGTGCTGCTTAATATTTTTGTGGAAACCGTAATCCATTTTTTTCCAGTATTCTTCGAAGAGTAGAAAGTAGAAAGCAGAAAATTTTATAAATTCATTACTGTCTTCATTTTATTTCAATATAATGCCTCCTTGTTGAATAAAAATATCAATTTCTTTAAAAAAAAGAAAATCGTACTGACCCCAAACTTTCGATTAGTTGTGTATATTATAATCTTGTGACTTGTACCAATTAATAAGTGATTATAACATAATAGATATAGACAATTTTAATATAATTTACCGTTATTAGTCATAACAATAATTATCAGCAAAAATGTAATATTTAATATCCCTGATGTTAATATTAATTATTCCTAATTTTAATATTTATTACCTCTAGTTTAACACATAATGTACTAAATAGGTACGCAATATAAAGTCACATTTATCAACAAGGCATTCACTAAAACTTGAGTTGAGTCAAACTAAAAACAAGCTTTTGTACAGTAAGTTAGTTTCCCTCCTCAAAACTTTCCCGTAAATATTCATGTCAGGGGTGAAACCCAGGCCTGCCATCTTCAGTGACATTAAGTGTCCAGAAAGTGCAGGTGATTTATACGGCCAGAATTTAGTAGCAAAACGTTCGGTGCTGGTCTTCGTCAGGGTCATTCATGGCTGACCTCTGCTCTCTAGTTCTACCTCCAGCCCAAAAAACGCTCCACTGGCTTCACTCACCACAATAATGGCTGGCCACACATGAGACACTGCATGCTCAACTATGATGCTTCGCCATTTGCAGAAAGTGCACTTTCACACACATTCCCCAGCTAGCCAGTCTGTGCTGGGCTCCAGCAGGGTCTCAAACACGGGGAGAAAAATCAGCACATTCTGAAGTGGGGGATTTAAGATTAAAAATAGATTTGTTTGGTTTCTCAGAGTCCATTGAATTGGAGATCACAACTAAAACGGTCTGTTCCCCAGATTGCTTATCATAACACAAAGCAGGGCCCTATTTTTCTTTACAGCATATCATTATTACATAAGCCCATGGTCAGACTATTAGAAGAGATGACTCTTGTGGTGCCTGTGGTCAGTGATGAATCCTGACAAGGCGACTTACTGGTAAAAAACCATTGAAAATAATAACTCTTTGTGACTAACAGCATATATTTATCTTCGAGTGTTCATCATTTGGGGTTGACTGCAGTGAGAGAGGAAAGCTATAAAGAGTTTGGCCAAGCAATAATAGATGCATTCTTCACTGCTATTTTTTATGTTGCTTTCTGAAAAGGTCAAAGTTTCTAAAAAAAGCCTGAGTGTTTCGTACAAGTCACTCTAAATAAGAGAAAGAAACCATACAATGAGTCTGATATCAAACAGACAATGTGGTGTAGTGGTTAGAACTCATAGTTGTAATGGATATAATAGATGCTGGCTTGATCTCTGCAAAGAAGTGAGTCATGAATAGACCCCACATGGAGTGTGCGATTGCAAAAACCTCAGCAAACTCCTGTAAGTCATTCAGTTCTACAAATCCTTTGCCCTTTGCATGTTTGTTTATTAAATATCAGGCTAATTTGCTTATGCCTTTAGCGACCAATAAGACGGTAACAGTAATAGTCCTTAAAGGAAGCAAAAACAAAGGCAGGCATATGGTCCGATTTATGCATAAATGACTTATGAAACAGTTGTTTTTGGGTGAATTAAAAACATACAAAGCGACCAGTGTGGCCTGATTCTTGAACCAAATGACTTTTATGAGTCAGTTCTTCTAATGGCTAGTTCAAAAAGAAGAGTTAAGGTACGGTGACAATTACGTTGTTCAGCAAATGTTTGTGGGTGAAAACAAGTCTTTTTGAAAGCAATACACGCAAATGGAAATGTTGCATGAGCCCAAAAGATTTTCCTACACAGATTTCGCAATGGGTTCAAGTTGGTCATTTGGATTTGCCACAGTGACAAACAGAAATTTGCTTGTTTTAAAAGTGACTTTTGCGTGAGGTGTGCGTCATACATTGCAACACTATTAACAAAACACAATGGACCCATGAAAATTTCCGCATATAAAGGTGTTTACCAGAGGTTTAAATCAGGTCAGAAACACTACAGAATTAGCAAAGAGAGAATCAATTTTATATGTTAGCAAAATGGGCATTACAACTACATTTTACATAAATTAATTGAATCAAAATAAAATGGAAGAGAATCAAATCTAACTGAACTGAAAGCTTCTAAATCAGAATCGAATTGGGGAATCTCTCATTTTTTAGCACTCTGGCTGACTCATTCTTAAAAATAAAGGTTTTAAAGGGGTTTCGCAACAATGCCACAGAAGAAATATTTTTGGTTTCAGGGATCATTTCTTAAAAGAACCATTTTTGTTCTAACTTTGAAGAATATTTGAGACCCTGGACCACAAACCAGTCATAAGAGTCCATTTTTGGAAATTAAAAGCTGAAAGCTGAATAAATTAGCTTTCCATTGATGTATGGTTTGTTAGGATATGACAATAATTGGTCGAGATACAACTATTTGAAAATCTGGAATCTGAGGGTGAAAAAAATCTAAATAGTCACCTTAAAGTTGTCCAAATAAAGTTTTTGGAAATGCATATTACTATTCAAAATTAATTTTTGATATATTTACAGTATGAAATTTATCAAATATTTTCATTGAACACGATCTTTACTTAGTATCCTAATGTTTTTTTGCTATAAAAGAAAAAAATATCATTTTGACCCATACAATGTATTTTTGCCTATTGCTACAAATATACCTGTGCTACTTAAGACTGGTTTTGTGGTCCAGGGTCACATTTTAATAATCTAAAGAACCATTTCCCACTATAAAGAACATTTTGTGGAAAGGAAAGGTTCCACAGATGTTAAAAGTTCTGGAATTATTAACGCCAATAGAACTTTTGGTCACACTTTATTTTAAGGTCCAATTCCTGCTATTAACAAACAATTACTATGACTTTTGCCACAATAAACTACTAATTTGCTGCTTATTAGTAGTTAATAAGGTAGCTGTTGAGTTAAGTATGGAGTAGGATTATGGATGTAGAATATGGTCATGCAGAATACGTGCTTTATAAGTACTAAAAAATAGCCAATATGTTATGAATAGGCATGCTAATAAGCAACTACTTAATAGTGAGAATTGTTCCCTATACTAAAGTGTTACCGAACGTATTTTTAAGAGTGTTTATTGAGTTGTTAGGCCGATTAAGAAGGTCACCGTTTTCTTCCGTTTTGTTTCAGGGTATTTCATCACATTCATTCTGGACTTCCAGCTCATAATTCAGATAAAACCTGTTTCTTTTACTAGTTCAGGAAAGATCATCCACATAGTGGATGGAAGCATTTGATGCCTAGATGAGGCTTCTTTTAATGGGTGCGACGATCGAGAATTCATGCTCGTGCTATGACCCATGTTTCGCAGTTCCAGTTCGGTTAAGAGACCACGGGGACTCAGTGTTTGCTCTCGACCGCACTCCACCGAGTCTCAAAAGGGGAAGAGGAGTCAGAAGTCAGGAAAACAACGTTCTCCCCTCTCGATGAATGGCTGTGGACCAACAACTGTAAGCATCAACTCCTCATTCAACGGCTGCACCTCAGGGGATCCATTCTTCTTAAAAAAACAGCTTGCATATTTTTGTATAGCAATAACACATGAGCTGTTTTAAGTAATGGCCGTGTGTATCCCGTCTTCACTGGAATGAGATCTAATGGGAAAAAGACTAAGTAACCCTTATCACTCATTCGGTCAAGAGGCATGCCAGATATCATCTCTCATCCTCGACAGGCCGGGAAAAAGGAAGAGCCTCGCTTACTGGTTTGGACATGTAATAAAGGATTGTCTTTTTTATTGTGGATTTCTTGATTTCCCACTAGATCAAGTCAATGTTGACAGAGAAAGCAGCCAGGCCTGATGCCACGGGGTCCGTGGAGGAAATTACAGTGAATCCCTGTGAGATTAACTCATGCTCAGTCTCCAGGAGTCCTGGAGAGGAGCCGTGTCACAGCCTTCCAGTTGGAAAAACACGCTATATGAAAAATGGACATGACAGTGTATAAATGAAGCTTTCCACATCAGTCAGCTCAGCTGACATTGGCTCCCCGGGTCACCTGTTTTCTCATGTAATGTGTCTTATCACAGAAACCGTGAGGATTGTCGGAGTTGATGTTTGATCATGTTTGTCCTGCCTTCTTTCCCATAAAAACAGACTTTTTACACCAAATACAACAGGATAGGGCTATAAATCTCAAGGATTACACAGTGCTTGGCCCTGGTTTGTGACCTCTGACTCGTTTTTATCTGTCGTGTGCTTACTCTCTCCTTTCTCCATTTACATCACAGCAGAGAACACTTCTGTGCATTGGGAAACTGTGGAGAGATGAAGTACAGGACATTCTCAGTTTCACAAGAACAAGGTTTAATGTTATTATATACAACATACAGTTCTAGATCATGGCTCAAGCACTAGCATTTCCTGTGAAGTTATTCACAACAGAAAACACAACCTCATACTGTAATCTATTACACTGGTAGGCTGCAACACCAAATATGTCTTGGAGTTCTGAGAAAATGTGTCCTATGTCTTTAGTTGTTGAGTTGAGGTTGTTCAAGTGTGAGGCTGGTAAATTACAGTTCTGCTGTTGTTAACGCATTTAAGTGAACATTGTAATATTTTGCTCAATATCATATTGGTTGGTTAATATCCAATATTAGAGATTCATTATGATTCACCCAACTTCATTATGGGTTCATTATTCATTATGATTCACCATCATTCAGTTCACCCCACTCTTTTTCTATAGGGTTCAGGTCATGGAACTGGGATGGCCATGGCAGAAGTTTCATTTTTGTGCTGTGACACATTTTTGTGATTTTAATGTTGAATCAGTGTCCTGATGGAAGACCCAACCACAGGCCATTGTAACATTTCTAACAGAGACAGTCAGGTTTAGATTTTTTATTTGTTGGTTTTTGATAGAGTCCATGATGCCATGTATCTGAACAAGATGTCCATGGCCTCCGGCAGAAAAATAGGCCCACAACATTAAAGATATTTATATTTCAGTATATTTAACCATGGGCATGGGGTACTTTCTATCCTCGTCAGGTGGGTTTGCTGTCAAAAAGCTCTTTTTTAGTTTCATCTGACCATTAAATCCTGTCCTGTTTGAAGTTCCAGTGTCTGACAACTGAATATGCTGGAGTTTGTTTTTGGATGAGTGAGGAGGATTTTTCTTTAAACCCTCTTGAACAACATGTAGTGATATAGAGTTGTTGTTTTTTTTTTTTTTCTATTTCTTTCTGACCCCAGGACTTAACTAATCTCTGCAATTTTCCAGCTGTGATCTTTGGAGAGGCTTTGCACACTCAAACTCTACTTCTCATTGTACATTAGGATGATATAGACACACATTCTTCTATTGCCCTGACGTTGGAAATGGGGATTTTCAATGGTTTAGCTATTTTCCTACAGCCACTTTCTATTTTGTGAAGCTTAACAATCTTGTTCTGCACATCAGAACTATATTCTTTGGTTTTTGGTTTGTAATGGATTCTTAAAGGAATTTGGCCTTATATGTGTTCCTTTGTGTTCATTTGTGTACGTCATATTTATAATCCTGTGGAACAGGAAGTAATGGCTGGAGAGTTTAATGCTCTTAGTCACCCTGATGTGCTAATAATTGGGGTGCCAATAATTGTGACCAATGTTGGAGAAAAACATTTATTTCATAATGTAAGTTTCCCACCAATTTCAATTGTTTTACTTCAATGATTCAATGATACTTCAAGAATTTTGTACTTTTTTTGAAAGAACGATTAAAAAGGTAAACAATTCAGATTTAATTTCACAGCCACATTTGCTCATATTTACCAAGGGTGCCAATATTAGTGGAGGGCACTATATATACACCAATCATCCCATTATATATAATATGCAGTCATCACTTATAAACATCACACACTTATCACACAAATATCACACAAACCTCACACACTTCAAGTTAATCTTTTCATTTTTTAATAACCTGAACTATTCAATAATGTTTATATATATATATATATATATATATATATATATATATATTTATACACACTACCGTTCAAAAGTTTGGGGTCAGTAAGACTTGTAATAGTCTTTAAAGAAGTCTCTTATGCTCATCAAGTCTGCATTTATTTGATTAAAAATATAGAAAAAAAACAGTAATATTGCAAAATGTTTTTACAATATAAAATAATGTTTTTTATTTTAACATACTTTAAAATAGAATTTATTCCTGTGATGAAAAGCTGAATTTTTATCAGCTGTTACTCCAGTCTTAAGTGTCACATGATCCTTCAGAAATCATTCTAATATGCGGATTTATTATTAGAATGATCAATGTTGGATAATATCAACAGTTGTGCTGCCAAATATTTTTTGGAACCTGTGATTTTTTTTTTTCAGGATTCTTTCATGAATAACAAGTTTAAAAAGTACAGTGTTTATTCAAAATATAAATATTTTATAACAATGTAAATTATTTATTATTAACTTTTAATAAACTTTTAATTATTAACTTAATACATCCTTGGTGAATAAAAGTATTAATTTCTTAAAAAAAAAAAAAAAGAAACAATAAAAATGTACTGACCCCAAACTTTTGAACGGTAGTGTATATATATATATTGTTAGTGGAACTTTAATATCAGCCATTTATAGTTAGCCAGAACATGAAAATATTTATTCGCTTACTGGTATGTATTAATATCCATTTTAAGATCAGTCTAAAGCAAAGACAGTTTAATCTAAACCAAACTGTATTAGTGTTGTAGTGTATCCTTTGTAAACTTTAGGTTCAAACTGCTGAGTTTCTTCAGAGCTTCGATGTGGTGCATGAATAATTAGGCTGTTTAGTGGGCAATTCATTTCCAGTGTAGTCTCAGCACACTTCTCCACTCTGTTTAGTGTAGCATTTTTCATCTCTTATGAGCAGTTGGATAACCTAAGTACTGTTTAGACGTTGATTGTCAACAATGGTCATTATATGTAATGGAGTGTCGAATGTTGTGTTAATACAGGCTCTCCATTGAGATTTTCTCACATAAATGTTTTTAACTGGGATGACCTTCCTGTGTATGCATTAGTCAATATTTTCTCATAGAGTTCACTGTTTATACAAACAGGGGTGTAGAAGATCTTGAATAATCAGTTTGTGTGAGTGAACTCTATAGCTTTTTTTTTTTTTTTTAAATAAGTCTAATTTAATAAAAAAAACAGTAATATTGTGAAATATTACTACAGTTTAGAATAACTGTTTTCTATAGAAGCATGTTTCCACCACTAAATATAATAAATACGCTAATCATGACTTTTTATCTCACAACTGTAACGTTTTTCTTGCAACTGCAAGTTTACATCTTGCAGTACAAACTTTTTTCCTCTGAATTACCTGACATAAACTTGCTATTGCGAGTTATAAAGTCACAATTGCAAGATATAAACTAGCAATTCTGAGTTATAGTCTGAATTGCATGGTTTAATATTTTTTTATATAAATTTTCAATTGTAAAAAACTGTCAGAACTGATTGTGAGCTGATTTTTTTCCCACTGAATTGGACTCACTCAAATCTCAACTGAGTTCATATCTCATAATTCTGAGAAAAGAAGCCAGAATTGCGAGATATAAACTCACAACTAAGAGAAAAAAGTCCCAATTCTGACTTTATAGCTCGTAATTTAGATTTTTCTCTTAACTCCGAATTCTGAGAAAAAAAAATAAAAATAACCGTGAGATATAAATAGAATTGTGAGATAAAAAGTCACAATTACCATTTTTATTTTTATTTTATCCTGTTCCAGAAACAGGATTCTATTCCTACTTGAATATATTTTAAAATGGAATTTATTCCTGTGATAGCAAATTTGAATTCAAAGAAATCATTCTCATATTCTGATTTGATGCTTGAAAATACATTTCTCACACATTTTTACACATTATTGCTTTTCTGATGGGGGAAAAATAACACCTGTGTATGTGAACGCCTCCATAAATGGTCAAAAAACCTCAGCTAAACTACACTGACTTATTTCTAAGGAAATTCATAAAACAAAGCACTGATCAACAAAAGCATATGTTCAGCCTTGAAAAGCATGAAAAAAAGGATACGCCTGCTAAAATGAGTTATGGAGAAAGTATCAAGAAACTGTTTGGATGTTTGGAGAAATAAACATATTTAGTCTGCACCCCAACAATGTCCAATGTCAAGTACCAATTACTTGCTAATAAAAATGATTTTATTCCACAGTATGCTGTTAGTCAGCAGCACTAGCTGGTGCTAGAGGGAGACAGTAAAAGCCTCTGGTGTGTCTTCTCATCAGATACTTTCCCACAGTGTGCAGTGACATCATTTAAAGAGGAACTTTCACAGATGGAGCGCTGCTCTTATTTAGGTATGCCCTTGTTTAGCAAGTTGAGCCAAGAAGCCATCTCCTAAATAAAAGTGTTGTTTGACTCACTGACGCTCTGTGACAGGATGTGTGATTAATTAGAACAAGATCAAGGCCATGTTGTAACATCCCTGCCAAACTGTTTTCCTAAAAGCAAATGAAATATGACCAGAACGACATGTTTGCGCTGACTATGACAACATTCATGGGCCGTTTAATGTGTTGTGAACGTAGAGACACAAACATGTACCGACTGACTTTCTGGTTATTAACATTCTGTTAAAGGTACATTTTTTATCACAACAAGAGAAGCTGTCCATGTTTCTGCCTATAAAAACAATTGTAAGTGTAATTTCCTTACAACAAATGGACCCAAACAATGTCCCTCCACAAGTAACCTGCAATTTTGGTTTAACCACACTCAGTAGAGTGTAATATATACACTACTGTTCCAATGTTTGAGGTCAGTATGATTTTTTTAAAGAAATTGATAGTTTTATTCTACAAGGATGCATTTAAAGGGATAGTTTACCCAAAAATGAAAATTTTGTCAATAATTACTCACCCTCATATCATTCCAAGCCCGTATGACGAGTACCACAACGCATGTGTGTCATGCAGCTGATATAGGAGCCAGCATTCTGATGTAGAACATACATCTCTCTTAGTTCACTGTCTGTAAATTCTGGTTCAAATAAGTACAGTAAGGCTGGGCAAAAAATTGCAAGTCATCCACTCTGTCGAAATCTTTGGATATGTGTACGAAGAGAGTTTTATGTGCAGCATGCATCTTCCTCTGCATGTAAGCAACACGCTGTCTATGCAGGATCAGAAAGATTTTGGATTTCATCAAAAATATCTTAATTTGTGTTCTTAAAATGAACGAAGGTCTTACAGCTTTGGAACGACATGAGGGTGAATAATTAATGAGAGAATTGTCATTTTTGGGTGAACTATCCCTTTAAGTGGTCAAAAGTGACAGATAAGACTTTTATATTGTTACAAAGGATTTCTGTTTCAAATAAATGCTGTTCTTTTGAACTTTTGCATTCATCCATGAATCCTGTATTTGGCAGCAAAACTGTTTTCAATATAAATAATAAGAAGAAATGTTTCTTGAACACCAAATTGGCATATTAGAATGAATTTGGCATTTTAAAAAAAATGCACCAAAACCATTTATACATTTAACAGCTTAAAGGGGTCATCGGATGCCCATTTTCCACAAGTTGATATGATTCTTTAGGGTCTTAATGAAAAGTCTATAATATACCTTGGTAAAAAATTCTCAATGGTAGTACAAAACAACACCCTTTTTACCTTGTCAAAATGACCTCTGCAAAAATCAGCCCATTCTGATGGATTGCTCCTTTAAATGCAAATGAGCTCTGCTCACCACACCCCTCTCTTCTCTCTGTGGAGTGACGAGCTGTGCCCTGAGAGTTTGTTTATTTGCTAACTAGCACATTATTAGGAAAGGTGATTGCAGAGATTCATTAAACAAAAACCTAACACTCACTATCACAAATGATTTGCGCGAACATAGACACGTTTGTGTAGATTGGGAGGCACATTCCCTTCACAAACAAACGTAATCCACTGCATCATCAGCGGCTCAGAAGTCAGGAGTAAATGACGACCACTATGTTCATTATTACATCCAGCAACACAACAACTCAATCGGAGATATTCTTGTCTAACTTACATCCCTGCTCCGGCATCGAAACAATAGTGTTTGGACTGTTACAGCTGATTTGGGGCGGGTCTGAGGTAAGACGCTCATGTCAATCAATCGTGCGAGCGGCCTCTGTTGGTCTGACGCCACACCGACAGGCATCTGAAAATGGTTCGATTTGAAAAAGGGGTATTATTTTTACAGATTAATTAAAAACCACTGCATGGATTTTTATCATTATAGGGTAGATGTGTACATACACTGTCAACACATTAATGTTCAAACAACATGTTTGAACGTGTCCCTTTAAAGGGGTCATCAGATGCCCATTTTTCACATGTTGATATAATTCTTTAGGATCTTAATGAAACTCTATAACATACTTCGGTTAAACTTTCTCAGTGGTGGTGTCAAACAACACCCTTTTTACCTGGTCAAAATTAGCTCTTTTCACAGCAACCCGTTTTGTTGCATGTTGCTTTAAATGCTGATGAGCTCTGCTCACTCTGCCCCTCTCCTCTGTAGGGTGATGACCCACCCTGTTTACTTTAACCGCGTTTAGCCACGAAACATAATAACTAGCACATTATTAGGAAAGGTGATTTAGAAAGATGCATAAAAAACCCTTATGTTCACTTCTGCTGTAGGTGAAGCTGGATCCCAAATGATTCGCACGAACATAGGTGCATTTAGGTAGATCGGGGGGTGCATTCCCTTCAAAAACTAAAGTCCCTGCTCCGGCGCCGAAACAATGGGAGTCGAACAGTTTACAGCTCACTCAGGGTGGTTCTAAGGTAAGACAGCTGTGTCAATCAACTATCGTGGGATCAGCCTTGGTCTGTGTCACGTTAAATAGCCAAGAATCAGAGAATGGAAGGGGATATTATTTATAGGAATTAAAAATATCACTGGATGGAATTGTATCATTATAGGGTGATGTGTACACACACTGCCAACACACATTTATGTTCAAACAACATGTAAAAGTGAACTTTGCATCCGATGACCCCTTTAAATATAGTGTAAAATGGATAAATTATCTGATGAGTGTTAAATAAAACAATAAAAAATACATTAAATATATGTATTTTTATATATGCATTAAATATATGTATTATATATATATATTATCATTGTGAAGGATTTTACTGAGACCCTTTTGTTTAGAAATGTTAAAAATGAAATCCTTAAATCCTTTTTTGAAAGCCCCCTTTAATGCCTTAAAGGTCTCCACTGACAAATCTGGTGGTAAATATTTTCACAGTTAAAGTTGCGGTCAAAAATTACTTTTGTTTTTGACGGGTAGAAAGCAATCCTCTTTATGCTTTGATATTTACCCTCAAGACTAAAACTAAAAACAATTTGCTGAGCTTCAAAGAAGATCCAAGCCATGCTAATAGTCTGTCCTCCTGCCTTTCCCATGCAATCAATGCTTTACCCATGATCTTTTATAAGTTTTGAATTATTACAGACAAGGACCCCTAGTGCATCATACCGCTTTGTTTCCTCTCACACTGATTCGTACCACATGTCTCCCAGGGAAAAGACAGCAGCGGAGGATAAGAGTTAGCATCTACGGGACCTTCTGCCCTCCAACTTTTCAATGTCGGACATCTCTATTTGCCATGTCAAACGCAGATAAAAGTCTGGTCTCCTGCCAAGTTTATATATGTAACTGACACTTCAAAAAGATGAATTATGTTGCTTCGCAAAATTTGTGCACAAGTGAAATGCCTTCAGTGTAGCTTTGAATGCAGAGCTAATTAAAAACAATAAGTACTGCATGTAGAATTGTTTAAAAAAATGGACTAAAACTAAAAGCACATTACAAAAAGTGCCATCATTTTTCAAATTCCTCCTCAAATGACAACACCTCATTTCACCTTTTCCCCCTTCTGTGACCTGTCAAGAAATGTGAAAGGTCAGAAGTTTTACAGACGTCTAATCACATCCATCTGGACTGACGCTGCCATATCCAGTGATATATGAATGGACACTATAGACTTCACCTGAAAAGTATAGACAATTCTGCATCACTAACACAGCGAGGGGCATTCCTATCTGTCTGTCTACATCTCTCTCTTAGATAGACAGTCGTGTCATCCTTCACACTCACCCTAATTCCTTCTTCATGCATGTGAATGAGAGATATGCACTACAATGATTCTGAGATGCAATGTGTAAATTGTTCTTTAATCCAATCACACACACACACACACACAAAACACACTCAAATCATACCTGATTAGCCCCGAGGACAGATATAGCCCTGACCTGTGAGAGAATAATTTTAAAACACATGCTCCACTGAGCATCCATGCAGGAATCAGGAGGGAAGTCAAATTTAATTCATACAGTGCTGAAAAAAATCTGCCCATTTAAAAGTGGTTATACGGGTCAGTGATGTAATGCTCTTTTTTTTATTATTATTAAATAAAACTTATTGAAAATGCTAAACTGAATACACCTCTTTTATAATGTTTTTTATTTGTATATTAAAATGCATAATATAAAGAAAAAGTGTCAGTGAAACAACAAAACAAAACAACAACAAAAAAAAGTTTCTGAATATATAGGTCCATTTTTTGCAACTACGCTAGAAAAACATAAAGATAACCCTTTACAATAAGGTTTATTAGTTAATATTAGTTAACTAAGAATGAACAACACTTCTACAGCATTTATTAATCCTAATGTTAATTTTAGCATTTACGAAAGCATTAAAATATTAAAAAAATATTAAAATTACAAGTTGTGTTTGTTAATGCACTGTGAACTAACATGAACAAACAATGATTGCCTGTATTTTATTAAATAACATTAACTAAGATTAATAAATAGTGTAATAAATGTGTTCATGTATGATAATACATTAAATGAGAAGTCCACTTCCAAAACAAAGATTCACATTCACATTCCCTGATTTTGAACTTCCAAAATGCAGATTAAGTGCGGTTTCAAACGATCCCAAATGCGGTTGTAAAGGAGTCCAGCCGAGGAAGAAGGGTCTTCTCTAGCGAAACGATCAGTTATTTTCATTAAAAAAAAAAAAAAAAGTAAATACTTTTTAATCTCAAACGCTCGTCTTGTCTCGCTCTCCCTGAACTTTGTGTATTCTGGCTCAAGACAGTTAGGGTATTTTGAAAAACTCCAATCATATTTTCTCCCTCTACTTCAAAAATCATTTCAAAATCATTCTGCATCACTGCAGAAGTACCGACCCAGTCTTTGCAAAGTCAACAAGCAAAGAAGATCTAACACCCTTAACAAAAAAGGTAAAGCAGCGATATAGGACGATTTCGAAGTTGAGGGTGAACATGACATACCCTAACTGTCATGAACCAGAAAAAAAAGTCTAGGCAGAGTAAGACAAGACGAGCGTTTGACATTAAAAAGTATATAAATTGTATTATTTTTATGAAAATAACTGATCGTTTCGCTAGATAAGACCCTTCTTTCTCGGCTGGGATCATTTACAACCGCATTTGGGATCGTTTGAAGCCGCATTTAAACTGCATTTTGGAAGTTCAAAATTGGGGCACCATATCAGTCCATTATATGGAGAAAAATGCTGAAATGTTTTCCTCAAAAAACATAATTTCTTTACGACTGAAGAAAAAAAGACATGAACATCTTGGATGACAAGGGGGTGAGTACATTATATGTGCATCTTTGTTTTGGAAGTGGACTTTAACTAATGTTAACAAATTACACCTTATTGTAAAGTATTACCAAAATGAATTTTTTTTTACTTTTTAAATTTAACTTAAGAGAAAACTGAAAATGACACATAATATGTGTACACTCAAATGCATTCAAGTTATAAGGAAAATAATGTGACATTTATACTACATTATATTTTAAATCATTAAAATTAAACTTTCTTGTAAATAGTAGGCCTTTAAAAGATTTTCAAAACAATGAAACAATGAGCCAAACAACAATAATAAAAAAAAACTTCTTTTGCAAAAAGAACTGCAAAATAATTGCTCAGAACTGAAAATATGTAGCATGCTTGAGAAATAAAATTTCCTGCTTTTTTATATAATAAAGTATGCATTTTGGTTTGTTTATTCAAGGTTTGTATGCTGTTTACACTCATTATGACTATCTTGAGGGTTTGTTGGCTTCCATTGTTCAGTTAAACATTTAACCTTCTCAGCGAGGGTTTATGGTGGATATGTGCGGGAAGGCCGCAAATGGCGATAGTTATTTGTTTTCTTTCTTTCTCTCTATCCTCTGATGGGCAGAAAGCCACTGTGTTATTGTTTATTCTGCCTGAGTTCTCTTAACAAAGAAAACATTTGGGCTGTGGCTGCCGTGGGTGTGGATATCTATAATGAGGCACAGACGCATACAGGATAGCACACACACACAATCAACACTGACATAAGGCCGGAACTCAAATTGAGGCTCTCCGTCGGGATTTTTTGCATCTGTTGTCTCCTAATGCTTTCTAAACACAGAGTGAAAATCCATTACAGCGAAGGTCAGCGCAAACGCAGTGCACCGTAAATCCTAAGCCACCACTTTCCGAATCCTAAGTCCATCCCACCTTCTCAAGAATGACCAATCAGCATCAGTAGATTGTGAGGTAACCTTCCGACCGCCTCTTAAGGCTGGGCCGAGGCCTGTGTGCCCAGGCAGACGTCCCTCTGGGGGCTGTGTTAGAAAACCACTGCCGTTTTACCAGTTCCAAACCTACGGTAATCCACAGCTATTAGAGTCCCATTAGACACGGAGGAAATGCTTCCCATAATTGTGCTGTACTTCCCAACCCGACTCCACCAGCATCATTCCCCTCTGTAATCACAATGAATGAGTGCTAATTAATGAACGCTAGCAAGAGTGTGCAGCTGCTGAAAAGCCCACTCAGTAATGAAATTGTGTTTATTCCCCACCACAGCTGTCTTATTTAGATCTTTTGCAACCAAAGACGGAAACTGGACACGCGTTGTGTGTAAACACAAGTAAACTCAGTGGACATGGACCTTAAAGTCTTTGTGGAGTAATCAGCAGTGGTAATGATTCAGAGAGAGTGCTACTAAATGCTTTGATCCAATTGGGCAAGCCAGGCTGGGGGACGGCTGAGGTCAGAGGGTTCAGTGCCCTGTTCTGAGGCAGGAAGGGGGCCAAACCCTGACCCATGAAGTTCCCCTGATGCCATTAATAACAATTCAGCTCAAACCAACTTCACGGGAAATATACAATTATATTTTACCCTGTTTTTTTTTCCAATAAAAAGTATTTTGACTTGTTTAAAGGGGACCTATTAAACAAAAACCACTTTTATAAGGTGTTTAAACATAGTTGTGTGGCTGCAGTGTGTGAAAACAACCAGACTATTCTGGTAAAAATCCACCCACTCATTTTTTTTATAATCCCAATAAATTATAAGCAGTCTCTCAGAACAAGCCATTCCAGATTTCTTCCTACATACACGTCGTCGTGAGAAGCAGCAGTCCGCCATTACTGTTTCTTGCTGTAGCTGCTGGAGATATACAATGTCAGTGCCAAAGAGGCATTACGCAACATAACAGACTCCCTCCATCTGATCTGCTGAGGACACTGTGGTTAAATTTAATTTTTAAAGGAAATGTCCCAGAAAAAAATCAGTAAAGTCCCCTATATGTTTAGGGATCATTCAGCTCCAGACAAAGTAAGTAACACGCGTTTGTTTTCCAAACTGCCTTTCTAAAAGTGCTTCTTGTCACTCTGTAAGGCTAATATTGTTAAAGCTACCATTGTCTCTGCCTGTTTTCACTGATGCGCTCTTCACGTGCTATCAGAATGATCGTAAATAGGAATGTGGTAGTTAAAAATTGCATTGAAAGCAATGTGAAGTCGACCGCTTGAATTTGTTGAGTTCATAATCACAAGTGGGACTTATAAAACTTGTGATAGCACAAGATAGCACCATGAGACCAGCAATGTCGTTATTTTTTTTGCACAGTACAATGAGATGACTGACTTTTAAACCGATTCCGGTTCGCGCATACAAGGCCGAACACCGCTACTGAGATTTTCTGATTTGTTTTATTTTTGCTCGCTCTTCTGAAAAGGAGGCTGGGAGGACCAGCTCATCTGCATTTAAAGGGACAAACACAAAAACGGCGCATTTTGGCTCAAACCCCAGAAGTGGCAATTTTAAAAAGATATTATCTGTCAGGTATTTTGAGCTAAAATTTCACATACATATTCTGGGGACATCAGAGACTTATCTAGTGAAAAGGGGCATAATAGGTTAAAACAGTTAATAGGTTAAAACAGTGAAAAGGGGCATAATAAAGATGGAAATAAAACAAAGAGTGCTAATGTTAGAGGGTCAAGTGTAGATGGAAGAGTTGTGTTTTTATCCGTTTCTTGTAGATGCCTCAGGACTGCTCGGATTGAGTTGGGCGGGTCAATCCACCACGAGGGAACAGTAAAAGTGATTCTGTGCCCCTTTGGGATGGCACTACAATGCGCCGTTCATTTGCAGCGTCTGGAGGGCACATAAGTCTGAAGTAGTGAATTTAGGTAAAGAGGTGCAGAGCCAGTGGTTGTTTTGTAGGCAAATATCAATGTCTTCAGTTTTATGTGAGTAGCTATTGGTAGCCACTGCAAATTGATGACCATGCAGTCTTTATGGCTTGATAAAGACTAATCTTGCAGCCACATTCTGGATGAATTGTAGAGGTTTGATAGAACTGGCTGGAAGACCTTCCAAGAGAGCACTGCAATAATCCAGCCTGCGCAGAACAAGAGCTTGTGTAACATGTTCTGATAGAAAGGGCTTGATTATGTTGTATAAATCTGTAGGACCAGGCATTTAAGCAATGTGCTTTGTGAAATTCAACTGATCATCAATCACAACTCCAAAGTTCCTGGCTGTCATTGAAGGAGTTATGGTTGATGCACCTAGCTGGATGAAGAAATTGTGATGAAGTGATTTGCTGAAACCACAAAAAGATGAGCTGAAGGTGATGATACTTCATCCAGCAAAAAATGCCTGTTTGACATGATGAGATGTGAGCAGCTATCGTCAGATCATCAGCATGGAATGAGAGGTAGAGTTGAGTGTCATCAGCATAGCAGGGATATGAAAAGCCATGTTTATAAATGATAGAACCTAGTAATGCCATATAGACAGAGAAGAGAAGTGGTCCAAGAACTGAGCCCTGAGGCACCCCATTAGCTAGCTGTTTTGATTTGGACATCTCACCCATCCAAGGACATATCTGAGATGTAAGACACTGCAATTCCTGCACTCCACGCATTTAAAATGCCTATTTTTATTTTATTCTCTAATAAGCTTTGTTCTGTCTTTTGTAATTTGCCAAACAGATGAGAACAAAAGGATCAGTCTATGTCCCAGCTGTGCAACAATATCTATTTATGTGTCAGTATTTCCCAGGAAGCACTGTGTTTAATACAAAAAAGATCCTCTAGACTCAAAAGCTTGAAGGCCAAAGTCCCACAAAGCCTCAAAGAGAGAATTACACAAGATGTGTATTAAACATGGCCCTAAGATCATTATACAAACTGACATTCTCAGTAGGTTACATCTTCCAAGCAAAGTGGAGAAGCTGAACACAACAGATGGGCAACAGATCTGGTCAGTTTTATAAAATGATTATCAGATTATCACTCTAAAATAGAACAATCCAAATTAGTACTGAATTCATATTCGGTGCTACCAAAATATATGCAAAAACAGTTCACCGATGCTGCCTAATGGATAACAGGTGTTTCTCATCTAAAACATGTGCACTTTGTGGGCAAAAAAAAATCATGAATTACATTTACCATCAGGAAATGAGAAACAAATAGCTTCTTAAAATTACTTAATGGCATCGTCATGTTTGAAGGTATTTTGGGACATTTACAGCAATTAAAACTCTCTAATTATTTTTATTTGTGCAGTTAAGGTCATTTGTTTTGCTTGGAGATTCAGAGTGAGAAAGAGAGAGAGCGATACTTTAATGTTGCGCCCCTAGCAATGTAGTGATGGTGCAGCAGGTGCTGTGTTGCTCTCCTGCAGTGAAGGAAAACATTAAATTGGGCTGGGCGATGATCTATTGGCCATGCCAGGACTTCATACCTAAACTGCCCAGTTGCAGCTGTCCAAAGCAAACGGCCTACATTCCAGACATACTGTGGTTGGTAGATTTGGCTTTCGTCATGCAGGTGGAGGGCCGCATTCCTCCTTCATTCTCTATTTCTTCAGGAAAGGTCAGGGCACCTCTCTCTTCTAACATTTACTTCAAAACTGGAATTGCAATTGGAAATCCTATATAATTCGGTTGGTTTTCGGCTCACGTCCACTAGACTGGATTAGACGCATGTTTTGTGCAGCTTTAGGATCTATGACAGATATTCACCAAAAAATATTTGAAATAACTAACTGCTGATTGCACAGAACTATCATAGTCCTTCTACAAAAATGGTGACCTATGGATTATATGTAATAACAGGAACATTTGAAGGACGACTTGAAGTCTGACAGTAATTGTCTTGAAATTGATTGCTGAGGCAGTGGATTTGTTAGAAAAGTACTGCTTTGATGGCTGTAGCAATGGTGCTTTCAAGGGAATGAAATTAGAGACGCAACTTTCTGGAGAGGGTTTTAGTGTGCTGACAGTCTCACTTAGAGGATTTCAAACTTTGTTATGCCAAGGACCCTTAAAAAGGATGATCCTGCTGCAAAAGACCTCCTTTCTAAAAAAGAAGAAAAAAAAAAACCATAAAGACCCCTTTATGCTGTAGAAACCTTTACACTGTGAAAAAACATGACGTTTGCACTAAAGCAAATGTACTGTATGCAAAAATGTCTTGTCATATTACCCTGACAAATAAATATATTAAGCCCCAAAGATGCAATGAGATGCACAAATACATTATCAGTCAAAAGTTTTTGAACAGTAGGATTTTTACTATTTAAAATAACTGTTTTCTATTTGTATATTATTTTAAAATGTAATTTATTCCTGTGATTTCAAAGCTGAATTTTTAGCATCAGTACTCCTGTCACTTGATCATTCAAAAAAAAAAAAAACATTCTAATATTCTGATTTGCTGATCTAAAAACATGTATTACTATTATGTTGGAAACAGCTAAATAGAATTTTTTTCAGGTTTCATTGATCAATAGAAAGTTCAGAAGAACAGCATTTATCTGAAACAAAAATCTTTTGTAAATGTCATTGTAAATGTCTTTATTATCACTTTTGATCAATAATCACCTTGATAAATAAATTAATATCTATAATTTCTTTAAATAATAATAAATAAATAAATAAATAAATAATCATTTATACTGACTCCAAACTTTTAAATGGTAAAGTGTATACTGTTACAAAAGCTTTTTATTTCAGATAAATGCCGATCAAAGAATCCTGAAAAAAATGTACTCAACTGTTTTAAATATTTATAATAGCTAATATTATTATTAATAATAATAATACATATTTCTTGAGCAGCAAATCAGCATATTAGAATGATTTCTGAAGGATCATGTGACACTTAAGACTGGAGTAACGATGCTGAAAATTTAGCTTTGATTACAGGAATAAACTACATTTTAAAATATATTCAAACAGAAAGCAGTTATTTTAAATAGTTAAAATATTTCTCAATATTACTGCTCTTGCTGTTTTCGGATCAAATAAAGGACTTCTTTAAAAAAAAAAAAACAAAAAAAAAAACATTAAAAATCTTACTGTTCAAAAACTTTTGACTGGTAGTTTACGTATGCCAGTATGCCATTAAATTAAGCCAGTAAAATGTAAAGCAATGACCATTTTATTAATAATCACCACACAAGTATTTCAAGCTGCAAAACATAAATATATTAAACTCTTTGTTGTAATAACTACATTTGGAAAGTTGGGACATGGGTTGGACAGGTTTCAAACAAATACTTGAGTATCTAAGTAATGTCAATAAACTAGGGATGACTAACTAGTGATGCAACAGAATAAAATAATCAAGATCTCATGATATCCAACCAGTATCATTTTCAGCAAATCCCAGTTCGAATCTGATAATAAAAGTTTCTAAAGTCATTCTCTTTAAACACAGTCATTAAATGAATAAATAAATAAATACATAAATAAATACATCTGAAATGACCTATCCTTGATTCCTATCAAAAAAAAAAAAAAATCCTAATCTTTAACATACTGTTAAAATCAGATGGAAATTATGGTCAGTAAGAATGTTACTCAGGCCCCTAAACTTAATACTTATCATACTTCTAAAATTGGTTGGACTGGCTGGATGATAGGAATGGTATGTAAAGAACAACAAAGATGTTTATCTAGGAACATGTCCTTCTTGAGTAAATCATGCTAAATGTGTGAGTTGTGTCAGGAAGACATCCCAAGATCACTAGCATCTATAAAAACCAAAAAAACCTTCTAACCTTAAGCCTCCTTTCACCCTTACAAGACACTATTCTGCTGTCTTTTCCCCTTCTTTTTGACATGAAAAATAAATATATATTCTAAATTGATGCTGTCATTTTAAAGTTAAAATAATTATGAAATAGCACTTAGACACAGCATACTTATAAAGACTATCTACCTGAAGACAGCAATCATTGCTTCTAATTGCTTCAGCTTTATGAAGCGAGAGTCTGCTAAACTTCAAAAACTCAGACTGAAACATGTGCGTGCTTTCACACAGCTGTCCCTGCTCTTGAATGTGATGTACAGGAGGAGTTATTCACATTCACAAATGACATGTACGTTATATGAAGTGTGTAGCTGAGGTGTGTGTGACCGTGACTGACTTTGGCATATTTAAAGCTAATTTAAGTGTCCTGTCTGCAACCATGTTCCATATGCCTATCCCTGTATACATCAAAAATACAAGGTCCTCTTCCACCCCAGTTTGACGTACTCCTCACATCAGGGGTGCCGACACCGGACCACCCTCTGTCAGCGGGGTGGCGTAACCAGACCACTCATCTAAGCCATCACTCACAGGGTGACAATTCTTCTCTTCTACGCTCTGTCTTCAAGCCATCATGCATTTCTGGACTCAGCTTACAGGTGCTTGTGCTCTTTAACTGGAATTGAATTCTTTACCGTGAAACCTAAAACAGCGGACACAGGCAAAAGCTATAGCACACTACTTTCCATTGATGCTTTTTAAATCTATGTTGCAATTACTCAGTGAGTGAGTTCCTTTTAAGGAGTGTAACACAGCAGACCACCAAAAAACAAGCCTTTATTGTACTGTCTAATTGACAGCACAGCAGAGAAGTTTGACTGATGATCAAATGACTCTTATGAGTCAGTCTACATGATGAATCATTCAAAAAGACTCAGTAGTTACAAAATGAGTAGTTACAAACTCATTGTTTGAAACAGTCTGATGAATCTTTCACAAGTGAATCCATTCAATATGTCAGATCAATTAATGAGTCAACATCTTCAAGTTATCATGACTTTCGGTAATGGAATATTTTAAGAAAATATTTTGGAATTTAAATAAATACACTACCAACCAAAAGTTTGATGTAGTATTTTTTTTTATCTTGGTAACACTTTACAATAAGGTTCATTAGTTAACATCAATTAATGCATTAATTAATATTATCTAACAATAAACAATACAATTGTTACAGTATTTATTCATCTTTGTTAACACTAATCAATAAAAATACAACTGTTCATTGTTAGTTCATAGTTATTAGTTCAGGCCCATTAATTAATATTAAAACTGCCAAATGCAGATGTGCACAACTTGTTACATCACACCCAAAAAACCTGAGGTTGTAAAGGTGCTTTAACTAAGTACTGAGTTAAAGGTATGAATACTTATGCAATGTACTTATTTCAGTGGTTTATTTTTAATAAATTTGCAAAGTTGTCACAAATCTGTTTTGTGCTTTGTCATTTTGGTGTATGGAGTGTAGAATGATGTGGAAATTTATTTAAATTTAATTTAAAGCAGTTTAACATAAGGCTGCAACATTACAAAACATGAAAAAATGAAGGGGTATGAATACTTTTGCAAGGCACAGTACATGTTCCTGGTTGTACTGTGCAGAAATTCAGTCCTACATTTTTACCTCACTGAAAATCTTGTTGAACTTTTAACTATAACTATTGTGGAGGTAAAATAAGCGGCTACTGTGTCATGTTGACTCTAAGGTCATCTAATTTCACAAACTACTTTGAGTTTTTTGAGTACTTCAAATGTTTCCCAGCCAAATTTCTCAGCCTTTAAATATGATGTTTACTCTAAAGTCTATAAATATGTCAAACAATTTATACAATGTAAAGCAGACTCAAAAAGTTAAAAAAAAAAAAAGGGTCATAGTCTGAGCTAAATTACAACTTACAACAACAGAAGCCTTTAAAACCCTCAAGATTTTAAAGGTGATGCCAGTTCATCTTGTGTGGGGTTCAGGGCAGGTGTCTATTATAAAAAGAAACACACTGACAACGGATCAGTGAGTGTCAATATCCCTGACCTGATCTTCAAAGGTGGGCCAGAGCTGCTAATGGAGCGTGTCCAGCTCCACCTGATTTTAAGGGTCCAACGTAAAACACACAGGAAGGATTCGGTTCTACTGGGTTTACTTTTACTACCTGTTCTCCCAGTCTGTCCTCGTTAACTGAACGGAGTAATGACATTAACATATGTAGGCCAGAAGCCTCGTTGGTCTCCTAAGTTTCCTCCTGTATCTCTGCTGTGCCCAGATCTCACACTCTTTCCATTAGAAGCGAGGGAGGGAAGACGCCACTCCAGAAAGCTTAAATCTTGACGCGTGGTAATGAGAAACACAGGTCTGAAGTCTGGACTATATTTCATTAGAAGAGCTTTGCTACTGCTGTACACCTGCACTGCCAGTGATCTTTGAGGCTCTGGGAAAGCTGGGTGCTAAGTATCTGTTTAGATTAATGGTGAATACAAGCCTTCAACCCTTTTAAAGAGGTCGGTCATCCTAACAGGCTGTTGCAAACAAGAAGGAATAATAATACACAGAGGAGCAACGCTTACAGGGCTACGCTCGGTTCTCATGCGCCGAGCAAACACAAACACAAGACATATATATTTAAAATCTCTTACATCTGAACCAGGGGTCTTCAACCTTTTTCAGGCCGGCGGCTCCTTACTGGATAAACAGATAGATCAGGGACATTTTCTTAAAACATGCATTTACATACTTTGTTGTGATGCTTACATTGTCTTAATGATGCTTATATAAACAAGCAATTCATTTTAAATTGCCTGAGGCCCAAAACAGGACAAGCAGATTGGAAAATGGATGGATGGATGGATGGATGGATGGACAGATAGATATTTGACATCAATTACATCAATTTGACATTACATTATTTCTTTTAAAACTTTTTAATGTGGGAGGGAAAAATATTTAGCTGAACTTTGTTTTAACTAGCTTTACAAATGATTAAAAAATATATAAACAATACATTTATAACTAAAATAAAAAGATACATTAATTATTTTAAAAATAAAAAGCTACAATACAATATTAATTTTTTTTCTACCCACCATTGTTGTTAGATGTATAAACATAAAGAAAAACATAAAAATATGAATAAACTGATTAAAATAATGATCTCATGATTTCTAACCAGGCTTTTAGAAAGCAGAATGAAACAGTAGTAATGAAAAGTCTATACATTTTAACTTAAAATTTAACTTTTAACTTATTGTTAAGCAGCTTGAATGAATATCTAATTAATAGTTATAATTACTTATTTTAATAAAATAAATAATTCTGGAGTTGCAAAGAATGGAAATGCAACCCACTGATACATTAATTAATTATTTTAAAAATAAAATAAAAAGTTACAATAAAATATTACTTACGTATTTTTTTCTACCACCATTACTGTTATATGTATAACCATATATAAAAAATGTATATTTTAGCTTAAATTTCAACTTTTAACTTATTGTTAAGCAGCTTAGTTATTCCTAATTAATAATTATAATGACTTATTTTACAAATAATAAAATAAAATAAAATAAAATAACTAAATAAATAATAAAATAAAATAAATAATTCTGGAACGGCAAAGAATGTAAACGCATCCTACTGATACATTATTTAAAAAATTAAAATAAAAAAGCTACAATAAAATATTACTTATATAAATATTGAAATTGTTGAGCAGCTTAATGAATTTCTAATTAATAATTATAATTATTTATTTTAAAAATAAAATAAAAAATAAAATAAAATAAAAAAGGAATTGCATAGAAATAAAATGCAACCCACTGATACATTAATTAATTATTAAAAAAAAAAAACAGAATAAAAAGCTATAATAATATATTCTACACACCATTACTGTTAGATGTATAAACATAAAGAAAAACATAAACCTATGACTATAAACTGATTAAAATAATTAGAATCAATCTCATGATTTCCAGCCAGGCTTTAGAAGGCAGAATAAAACAGTAATAATGAAAAAGTCTGTACATTTTAACTTAAATTTCAACTTTCATGCTGAAATTAAGTACAACAGCACTCTCTCATGTCATATTGCCTAATTTTGCAACTGTTTAATGTCGTGAACTTTAGAGTTCCATGATATAACTGATGCAGATCAGATACGGTTAACTGAACTTTAGCGTCCACAGAAGTAATATAAAATAAGGCTCAGTAGATTCACTGGAATTACTATAATCACATCTGCTGATGTCTAAATTAAATGCTGCCGGTCTTGGATGAGCATTAATAGAAAGCTGAGCCAAACTAGGACAGATGCGCTGTATTACTGAGTAGAGAAGACAGAATAATCAAAAGTGAAAGCAGGTTCAGCAAGAATCATTTCCTGGGCAGTGGATTAACAGACAGTTTGTGTGTTTAGTTGCAGATGAGTCACTATCTCTGTCTGGTATGTAATGTGTGGTTGTGTGTGTGTGTGTGTGTGTGTGTGTGTGTACTGACAGGAGCAGATGTGCTATCGAGCGAATGACAAGAATTGATGTCAAATTGATGTCATACCTCAGAGATCAATAAAACCAGGGCACACATAAAGAAAAAAATAATAAAACAATACTGTATATTCATAACAATTTTTCTCTGACCTGCCAATAAGCACTAGAATATCTGTGCCTTGTGAGCAAATGGAAGCAGCAGACAATTTATATAGACAATTTATATATCTGTACACACTGATAAAAGGTTGGATTTTTTACACTCAACATATTTTTAAAAACAACATTCTTTAGCCAACATTAATTTCTTTTTGGCATACCTTTATTACATGCTCACCTAGTTTTAGGTTGTAAAACTGCAATGCAGTGCAATGCAATGAAATAAAATAAAATAATTCTGTAATAGCAAAGAATGGAAATGCATCCCACTGATACAATAATGAATTATTTTTAAAATAAAATAAAATAAAATATTTAATTAATTTTAAAATTAATGAATTATTTTAAAAAATAAAATAAAATTAAATTAAAAATAATGTATCTGCAAAGAATGTAAATGCATCCCAGTCATACAATCATTAATTATTTTACAAATAAAATAAAATAAAATAAAATAAAACAAAATAAAATAAAGGAACTGTGAAGAATGTAAATGCATCCCACTGATACAGTAATAAATTACTTTAAAAATAAAATAAAATAAAATAAAATAAAATAAAATAAAATAAAAATTCAGGAATTGCAGAAATGGAAATGCTTCCCACTCATACATTAATGAATAATTTAAAAAAAATAAAACAAAATAAAAAAATATATATATTATTTTTTTAATTAATGAATTATTTTAAAAAAAACATAAAATAAATAAAAATAAATTGAAGTGCATCCCACTACTACATGTTGTTTGGATGACATCACATTCTTTTGGTTGTTTTCTGACCTTTAGTTGACTTGGTGTGGACTGTGTCCAGGCTGACAGGGGAGTGGTCGGTCTAGATAACAGTCGATGGTCTCATTGACACAAGCTATCCTGGTTTAACACAGTGTAATAAACATTACTCCCTTCACATTGTTATGCTTAACCTATTGATTTCCATCACTCACTTAAAGTGCTCATTCCAGGCCATGACAGAAAACCAGACTCACATTGTTTAGGCAAACCTCTAATCCATCCTAACACTTCAATGACCTCTCAAGCGCGGGATGTTCCTCTATAAACCAGACCTCAACATTTTTAATGTTCGACAAATGCCATGTGCGAGAAAGTGGAAAAAATGAGGTGGTATTTATTCCGGCTCATTTCTCAGTTTTGCATAATCTGTCTTGTTGTTCCACTATAGAGTAACAAAAACAAACAGAGGAAAACAATAACGAGCGCTTACATTTTCTAAGTAGGTGGGAGAAACAGACCCACCACTGTTCTCTAACACACACTGACACACTCTCACCAGGACGTGAACGCTAGGGGGAAATTCCGGAAGTTCGTTTTTCTCAGTGAAGGATGAGAGGGATTCAGACAGTCTGTGATATGAGTCACTGTATATGTCTATGTCTACATAGATACAAAAACACAAACATGCACAGGACACTGCATTAACTACCTACACTTAAATGAAAATACAGCCTTAACAAGAAGATTCTGCATATGAATGTTTAAACATAATCAGGACCCAGAAATTCTCATATACATGTTTTGTTTAAATAAAAGTGAATTTCGAGTGGAATTTTTTCACTTCCAGGGTCATTTTATAATTAGGGGTACATTTAGCATTTGACAATGTGAAGAAAAAAGTTTTCCCATTTCTCCCAATAACCCAAACATCTCCTTACATAGCTGCTTTGAAACAATCTATATTGTATAAAGTGCTATAAACGAAGGTGATCTGTGCGAATATGTGCATAAAATACCATATATGTTTGCTACTGTCCACCATGTTACCTTTACTGGGTAACATAGTTGACAGGTTACTTAGTTGACACTTTTAGTGCTTTGGGCCTATAGTCAACACGGAAGCTTAGAACTACTGAGCATATGGTATCTTTAGAAATATATTTTAATAAATAAAACATACGTTTTAGTTCAATTGTCATTAAAATTTGCAGCAATAATACTTGTGTAACACTGTTGACAGTTATTCCTCTCTTGAAACAAGTTCGCTTGGTTTTTTAACCAATATTAGGGGAAAGAGAGAGAACGAGAGAACTTCTAGTGTTTCATCCATGTGCTTCTACAGGTGCATCTCAATAAATTACAATGTCATGGAAAAGTTCATTTATTTCAGTAATTCAACTCAAATTGTGAAACTCGTGTATTAAATAAATTCAATACACACAGACTGAAGTAGTTTAAGTCTTTGGTTCTTTTAATTGTGATGATTTTGGCTCACATTTAACAAAACCCACCAATTTACTACCTCAACAAATTAGAATATGGTGACATGCCAATCAGCTAATCAACTCAAAACACCTGCAAAGGTTTCCTGAGCCTTCAAAATGGTCTTTAAGTTTGGTTCACTAGGCTACACAATCATGGGGAAGACTGCTGATCTGACAGTTGTCCATAAAACAATCATTGACACCCTTCACAAGGAGGGTAAGCCACAAACATTCACTGCCAAAGAAGCTAGCTGTTCACAGAGTGCTGTATCCAAGCATGTTAACAGAAAGTTGAGTGGAAGGAAAAAGTGTGGAAGAAAAATATGTATAATGAACCGAAAGAACCGCAGCCTTGAGAGGCTTGTCAAGCAAATCGATTAAAAAATTTGGATGAACTTCACAAGGAATGGACTGAGGCTGGGGTCAAGGCATCAAGAGCCACCACACACAGACGTGTCAAGGAATTTGGCTACAGTTGTCGTATTCCTCTTGTTAAGCCGCTCCTGAACCACAGACAACGTCAGAGGCGTCTTACCTGGGTTAAGGAGAAGAAGAAATGGACTGTTGCCCAGTGGTCCAAAGTCCTCTTTTCAGATGGAGCAAGTTTTGTATTTCATTTGGAAACCAAGTGGGAGGCTCATAGCACAAGTTGCTTGAAGTCCAGTGTTAAGTTTCCACAGGCTGTGATGATTTGGGGTGCAATGTCATCTGCTGGTGTTGGTCCACTGTGTTTTTTGAAAACCAAAGTCACTGCACCTGTTTACCAAGAAATTTTAGAGCACTTCATGCTTCCTTCTGCTGACCAGCTTTTTAAAGATGCTGATTTCATTTTTCAGCAGGATTTGGCACCTGCCCACACTGCCAAAAGCACCAAAAGTTGGTTAAATGACCATGGTGTTGGTGTGCTTGACTGGCCAGCAAACTCACCAGACCTGAACCCCATAGAGAATCTATGGGGTATTGTCAAAAGGAAAATGAGAAACGAGAGACCAAAAAATGCAGATGAGCTGAAGGCCACTGTCAAAAAAACCTGGGCTTCCATACCACCTCAACAGTGCCACAGACTGATCACCTCCATGCCACGCCGAATTGAGACAGTAATTAAAGCAAAAGGAGCCCCTACCAAGTATTGAGTGCATATACAGTAAATGAACATACTTTCCAGAAGGCCAACAATTCACTAAAAATGTTTGTGTGGTATGGTGTGAGGTGGTATGGAAGCCCAGGTTTCTCTGACAGTGGCCTTCAGCTCATCTGCATTTTTTGGTAGAAAAATATAGCAAGTTATATCACAATAAACACTTTTATTTTTAAAGTGCACACCCAGATGTCTTGATAACCTAATCTAACTTAAGTATAAATCGAGTCACTGAAATCATTTAAATTTCTAAATTCAAAACTTCATTATTTAAAATATTAATCTCATAAAATTGTTATTATGAAATGCTATGAAATTCTGTGCCATGCAAGGATGAATTGTTGATGCTGATTTCATTTGACATATTCTTCATGATTGTGTCTTATTATTTTAATTGAATTTATTGATTAATTACATTTTTGATAAAACTTTATAAATCTAACTTTTTCGGTACAAAGATGACATACATTTAATAAAGTTTAATAAACAACAATGGCATTACAAAGGTTTAAAAAACCCTTTAAGGGGTCAAATATCGCTCTATAATGGGAAGGTTAATTTCTGTCATTGATCAGATCAACCATGTCCCTTTTTTAAGTAGGAGCACTACTGCTCTTGAAAAGAAATGTAAGCACAGAGTCCTTAAGAATGTAATTTAACTTTTAAAAAGTGTAAACTCTTACATATAATCTACAAATCATGCAGTATCACTAAATAAGAAGTGCTCTGAGGGCTTAGCTAATCAAGCCAATGAGAGACAATTACTATTTTTTGGGCAGAATTGCAGGTGCCTGTCTTAATATTCAAGATGGTTTACAGCAAAATATGAAAAAAAAAAAAGTAAAGGGTTATAAAGGGGTTTGTAATAAAATATATCCAGAAAAGACCATTCTAAAATTACCATTATTTAAAAATTCAGCTTTGCCATCACAGGAAATTTACAAAATTACATTTTAAAACATATTCAACAGAAAACAGTTTTAAATTATGTCACAAAATATGTCACAATATTACCATACTTTTTTTTTTTTTCAAAAACATTAAAGATACTGAAAATATTTAAGTGTATACTGAATTAATTTATTTTAAGATGCCACAATGCAATTTATTAGCACTTAAACACATTATTTGTTTAATAGAATGTTTAAAATCTACTTTACCACTGTGTGTAATCAACACTTGTTGTCCAAAGCAGGAAAATGTTTATCTGGCACAGCTGAAGGTTGCTAGCAGCGGACAAAGTCTGACTTAAACTATCAGAGGGTTGCCAGACGTTCAGTACACAACCCCCCACCAAGTGCTGGAGGCCTACACATTCACTCAGACTCAAAAACCACAAACACACATATAAACACACAGCCTGTCAGAGCCAAAACACACATATAAACAAGCTGTGTACGCTTAATAGAAAATACAGGAAAAACTTTCCCAAACAAGCATCTGTCTATCCTGGGAGAATTTATCCTAAATTTCAACAGGTCAGCACAGTACACTTGTAAAATATGGAGGGTGTTTTTTTCTTTCCTAGAGTAAAACAGTATAAGTGACATCTGTTGAATTGCTCTTCAATATAGCCTGGTTGAAGAAGGAAGGCATCTTATCTCTCAGCCAATCAAAACAGGCTACAATAACACACATAATTAGGAGATTACAATCGTCCGAAACCAACTGCACGCAACTCTGACTTAGTCTGCAAAATAGTCTTCACACGGATTTGAATTCTTTCTTTTTAGATAACTGAATGCAGCTGCTCAAAGGCCAACCCGCTTGAGGTTTGTTCATAAGACGCCCTAAAATGAATCAGCAGTGTACAGAACTGAGTGAGCATGACGAATCAACGGAGGTCCACATGTGCTACTAAGAAGCAGCACGTGTCACTCAAGATTCACTTCAGCAGCATTTCTCAGCCTTTTTGATTTGTAGGCTGCCATGGTATTTCAGTTGTAATTAAACATACAGATTTTGAAAGGACAAATCAAGAGACATCTAATAATTGACAGTGAAGAACTGTACATTACAACATTCCGATAAAAATCTAGTTTGAGTTACTCTGGGAATGATGAGGAACCGTTACTGTCTTTCCATGGTTTGACATTGAGTTAAGCAACATCAAGTCTAAACAGTCCAAGCTGAAAGCGGTTAGGAATTCTTTTTTCTTTTTTTAATCACTCAAGACCAGTTTCCAGAAAAGCCCGAGGTGAAAACGATGCAAAACAAACCTCACAGCTTGACAGTGAAAAATGTTGCAGCAAGATCTCCCTGTGGCACCAAAAAAAAGTGCAACCCTGTTCAAAATCTCAGTCTAGGAAACAAGGCTCCACAGCTCCAAGGATCTGCCATGGACCATGCAACCCAAAAGTACAGTTAGGGGAGAAGTTTATAATGTGAAAAGACGTGGCATGCTGCCACACAGATGGGGGATACAACAGAGGGAGAAAATAAATTCTCTGGCTTGCTGGAGGCATTTGGGAGATTTGCAATTAAGATTAGGCCTGACAACGCAAGGACAAGAATCAGGCTCTTTCAATACACATAATCATGCAAACAGACAGCATGATGTCCGGCATGTGCAACTCAACCGGCGACGAGACCCTATTGAAAGAACAGGAATGACTGATGGGAAATGGATATGTGAATGAGATTATAATGAAAGGTTCAGTGGAGAAACTAGAGCAAAATAAAGAGCGAATTTCAAGCTGTACATCGATTCTGATTCACAAGCTCTTGGTTCAATTTGACTACATTCACATCATTTAGCTACATTTCACTGTCCATTTTTCTTAATTTGTTATAATTTGAATTTTTCTTTTTTGTTAAAGTTGTAACTTATATACAATACCTGTCAAAAGTTTTTGAACAGAAAGATTTTTAATGTTTTTTTTTTTTTTAATTTGATCTGAAGTACAGCAAAAACAGAAAAATTCTGAAATATTTTTAATACTTAAAATAACTGATTTCTATTTTGATGTATTTTAAAATGTAATTTAATTAATTTTTAGCATCATTACTTCAGTCACATGATCCTTCAGAAATCATTCTAAAATTCTGATTTGATGTTAAAAAAACATTTAGTATTATTATAATGTTGAAAACAGCTAAGTAGTTTTTTTCAGGTTTCTTTGATGAATAGAAAGTTTAGAAGAACATAATTTATCTGAAATAGAAAACATCATTATCATCATATGTCATATGTCATAACATTATAAATGTGTTTATCATCACTTTTAAATAAATTTAAAGCATCCTTGCTAAATAAAAGTATTAATTTCTATAACTTTTTCCTGATCTTTGGATCTTTATATTCATCAAAGAATCAAAAAATGTACTTAAATATTGATAATAATAATAATAAGAAGAAGAAGAAGAAGAAATGTTTCTTGAACAGCAAATCAGCATATTAGAATGATTTCTGAAGGATCATGTGACACTGAAGACTGGGGTAATGATGCTGAAAATTTTGCTTTGATCATAGGAATAAATTACATTTTAAAATATATTCAAATAGAAAAATGTTATTTTAAATAGTAAAAATATTTTAAAATTGTGCTGTTTTTGAGGTATTTTGGATATAAAAAATCAGGCTTGTGAGCAGAAGAGAAGTGGTTAAAAAAATTACTGTTCAAAAACTTTTGACTGGCAGTGTATTTAAGGTAAATATGTTTTACTGGCTATGTCAGCATTATTTTCAGAGTGTTGCTTATCAATTTGTCTTTAGAGGAACCATTTCTCCATGAGTTTTGTGTATTTTACGTTAACATTTCTCAGATACCTGACACTAGTAGTTCAAAAACTTTTGACTGGTAGTGTACATGGCAGTGTTTCAAAGTTACTGAAATTAGAAACTTGTCTATTTATAGAACAAGCTTGAATGAGTCATTTGTTTCGAGAATTGAACTACTGCTGTTTTTGGTTCAAAGAGAACCAGTTCACAAGAGCCATTTGTTCAAGAATCTGATTTATATGATACAGATTTGGACCGACATGAAGATGAATGAACAATGACAGGTTCCAGTAAGCTGTTATGAGAACACTCAATTAATGGCATACTTGTATTTCAAATAGTCTGAGAACGACCATGTTCTGTCAACCGCAAGTGCTTAACGAGCATTTTAACACTTGTTTAAGGAATTAGGAAACAAATTAAAACAGCAACAGCCCTGCCAACTTTTCCGTGCATGCAGACCGAAAACAAACAAAAGGCTGAGCCAAGATCTGATGAGTAAGAACAACTTTTAACCACCAAAATAAGAAATCTTCACATGCATAAAAATAAGGGCTGTGCAACAACGCTCTTATCGTTTATAAATTGACATCAACTTTAAGATTAAAGAGAAAAGATAATGATGATTACATCTGACAAAGATGAAAAATGTAGAACGTGTTTTCATTGCAGTTATCAAATAGTTAGAAAAGAACCCTGGTTTTATTTTACTGTAATTGGAGATCTTTAAAACCATCTAGGATTGAGCAAGAAGGTATAAATGTTCTCCAAATGTATAAATTCTTGTGAGGTGTGAGATGAGAGGGAGAGAAAAAGTGCAAGCCTACCATATGATCAACAAATCACCTATTTTTTCTGATAATCAGACCTAACATACCATAATTGCTTCCATATCTCCTCTCTATTTTCAGCGGGTACATGGCCTCACATTTCATTCAAATGAAATTGGGAAATGTTGCAGCCAAACAGGGAGGGAGTTTTTACAGTGATGTTGAGAGTATGCCAGAATGCCCTCCCACAAACTACAGACAGATGCTTTTAATAAGCAGAGTACAGAACCCATACCGCTATTGCCTTTATTTTGTATTTATTTAGTTAGATCCTGATGGAGATACATTCTGACCGCCTATTTCGCAAAGCCGTGCAGCTACAGACTCATGTCAGTTGAAAGTAATAAGAAAAGTTTTGTGCCGCGTACGTGCTCGTGGGCTGCACTTACCCACAAAGGACAGTTCACCCAAAAATGAAAATTATTTTATCACCCTCATGTCGTTTCAAACCTGCATGACTTTCTTTCTTCTGTGGAACATTAAAGATGTTGGTTGCCAAACTGTTACCACTGACTTCCATTATATGGATGAAAAAAGTATGTTCCACAGATAAAAAGTTATTGGAAACAACAAATTATGACAAGAATTTTGAACTGTCCTTTTAAAAAAATATCTGCAATATTATTTTTCAAGTCGCCCTGAGAAAGCAACACAATATGTGTGCTGGAGATTCGATCGCTAAAGTTGGCCAGTCATTTCTGGAGAAAAATATTTATTCATTTTCCAGTGCATCTCCTCAGCCGCAGATTTTGAGAGATCCGCTTTTTCTCAGCAAAGTAAAAAACCTTGGTGTGGAGAAACACATAAGCACCCAGTGTGCACGGAAAGGGCTAGATTTTCACATTACCCTGCTTCATGCCTACTTAAATCAACATGAAGGTATAGCATATGACTACACTTATGCACAGAGGGGAAAGCTTAACGTAGATCAGACATGAAAAAGTTCAAAACCAACACAGAGGCCAACAGATAATCTGTACCCCTCCATCTCACCCACAGCGAAACCCTTAGAGCCCTAGACGGCTTTTGGAGGAAGCATTAAAGCTTACAGCCTTCTCAATGGGTAGGCCAATAAAACAAGGGCGGATTACATTCTTAAGAGGCACGTTTATCCAAGCACGTCGCGCCATTTCCAGAACAACCTCCCAACCTGAGAGAGGAGACAAGGTGTCCGGATCCGTGACGGGTTGGGATCTACATCGCCCTGAGGCTCGGGTATGGGGTCACGGAGTTATGTGAAACATTTGGATTTTTCCTACTGTCGTTTTTCACAGTCACGCTCGGATTTCGGTTTTAAAATAATGTGTTTGTCAGTAGTGGCAGTAACAGGTTTTCTGAGCACTGGCTAGTATAGCTGCAGGCTTACTTGTGAAACAAACGCAGCTGTATTATTGGAATCTGTTATGAATGTGGTATCAATAGAGACTCACAATGAATGCAAACATCTGTATTCTGCTGATCTGGCTGGGATTCTGCTCTGTTGCAATATGTAGAGTAGGGTGCTTTAAAATGACAATTTGCTATTTTTTATCCTTAAGACAATAGGACAAAAAAGACAGCAATAACGATTACGACAAGGTCACAAATGCTAGAGATGAATGTCAACTGCTTTCAGCATCACAGAGATTTATGTGCAACCAAAAGAGGAGGGTTTGAAACTATATATACATACAGTGGTATGCAAAAGTTTGGGAACCCCTTACATCTTTTCACAGACAATTAAGGGGGTCAGACATTTACTGATGCTCCAGAAGGAAACACGATGCATTAAGAGCCAGGGGTTGAAAACTTTTTCGATTTAAAGATCAAGGTAAATTGAACTTAATTTGTCTTCCGGGGGAAACCTGCAAAGATCTTCTGTTGCTTCCAAAGGACAGTACTAAATGGAAAAAATATATATATTTCAACAAAATAAGACAAATTTGGACATTTCCATTCTGTTCAAAAGTTTTCTTTTGTCTTAATGCATCGTGTTTCATTTTGGAGCATCAGTTAATATTTGAGCCTTTTTTAATACTTGTGTTTGAGACCCTCAGTTGTCCTCAGTGTGAAAAGATGGATCTTAAAATCATACAGGCACTGCTGGAAAGGGCTTACATACGTAAAAGATGCTGGAAACCTAAAGAATCTGCGAGACCTGGAAGATTTTTCTGAAGAACAGTGCTCAGTTGAATGGTTCAGAACAAACAAGGAACTCATGAACAACCATTACAAAACAAAACAACCAGTTGTAGATCATCCAGGTGAACACACACAGTATTAAGAACCTAGGGTTCCCAAATTTTTGAAGGGGGTTATTTTAATAATCTCAGCTATTTTTTTTGTCTTGTGGACTATATGTAAAAATCTTTGTAAAATAGCTTACTCAGGACAGTACTAAATAAAAAATAACATGCATTTTGCATGATCTCTCTTATTTTGTTAAAATTATTCACATTTTCATAGATTCTGCAAGGGGTTCCCGAACGTTCGCATGCCACTGCATATAGAAGAGACTGAAAACTTGCATTTAAGTACACTCTTGAAAATAAAAGTTTACTGGCATCTGTGTTTCCAAGAAGAACCTTTAACATCCTTGGAAGCTTTCCATTTCACAAAAGGTTCACTTTTTATTGGAAAAAGGGTTATTATTTAAATGTTCTTTACACTGGAAAAAACAGGGTGGACAGTTCTTCAGTGGAACTGCTTTGAAAGCCCCATTATTAATGCTTGTGTGCTTCAGTGGTATAATTTGTGAATTATGAAAGTTATTTAAATGTATTTCTGCTTAGATTCGTAGAAGGGCTGAATTCAAATGTCATAGGGAAGTGTCTGAGCAGCTAATTGTTTCAGTACCTCCTTCATTTTGAGCCCTAAGTGACCAGTGTGTTGTCATTTCAGGTTCAGAGGAAGCCAAAGTCTAAGAGACTTCAGCTTTGACAAGGCATGAATCAATTAACTGCTTTGTTGAGCTCATTAGTTCATGGTCCGCAGGTTTTGGTCCTTTTGTGTCTGTGGTTCAAGTGTGTTTTCTGATGTCAGCCTTGAAAGGAAGCCTATTAAAAGCAAAGGAAGGAACAGCAAATTGCACAGACGGATGACTCAGGTTTACCATTCAGCTCAAGAAAACAGTCCAATTCACTAAAAGCACCTGAGCCTTCAATTGGAGACAGGAAGCGCAACATAAGTGAGAAAGACAAAAGGTCTATTCACTGTAAAGAACTAAGAAACACGTCTTACTTCCAAGACACAATTCTTATTTCCAACAAACTTTAATTATACTCTTTAAAATAAAGTCAACACATGTTTTGTTTACAAGCCTCTTACCTTTTATTACGATAACAAATACCACTCAACTAAAAAAGTATATTTAGAGCAGAATAGCATTTTATAACAGTAAATAACATGCTTAAATGTTCATATTATACTAGCAGCCAGCCTGTAAATTATAGATTTAAAGTCATTAAATAATTTGTGAGACTGCCAATAAAAAAACTCCCATGAGCATCATAAAAAGGCCTGCATTTTACTTAAATAGCACTATTTACTATTTTGATGTAAACAGTAAATTATCAATATAAATGATCAAATGCTAACTATTAAAGACATCATAAAGCTCAAGCACAAAAATATCATAAAGCTCACTGCCTGTGATATAATTGTCCAGGTGTAAATCATATTTTGATGGTTGCCTTCATTAGTATCAACTAGTATCAGGTATCTGAGAGATGTTAATGTGAAATACACTAAACTCATGGAGAAATGGTTCCTTTAAAAACAAATTGATAAGCAACAATCTGAAAGTAATGCTGACAAAGCCAGTAAAACATATTTACCTTAAATACACTACCAGTCAAAAGTGTTTGAACAGTAAGATTTTTAAGTTTTTTTTAAAGACTTCTCTTCTGCTTACCAAGCCTGTATTTATTTGATCCAAAATACAGCAAAAGCAGTACAATTTTGAAATATTTTTACTAACTTTTTTTCTATTTAAATATATTTTAAAATGTAATTTATTCCTGTGATCAAAGCTAAATTTTCAGCATCATTACTCCAGTCTTCAGTGTCACATGATCCTTTAGAAATCATTCTAAAATGCTGATTTGCTGTAAAAAAAAAAATATTTTTTAAGACAGTTACAGAAATTAATACTTTTATTTACCAAGGATGCTTTAAATTGATCACAATAGATGATAAAGACATTTAGAATGTTACAAAGCATTTCTTTTTCAGATAAATGCTGTTTGAACTTTCTATTCGTCAAAGAAATCTGAAAAAAAAAAAAAACTACTCAGCTGTTTTCAACATAATAATAATAATAATACATGTTTTTTTTGAGCAGCAAATCAGAATATTAGAATGATTTCAGAAGGATCATGTGACTGGAGTAATGATGTTAAAAATTCAGCTCTGAAATCACAGGAATAAATTACATTTTGAAATATATTCAAATAGAAAACAGTTATTTTAAATAGTAAAAATGTTTCAAAATGGTACTGTTTTTTTCTGTACTTTGGATCAAATAAATGCAGGCTTGGTGAGCAGAAGAGATGTCTTTAAAAAAACAAAACATCTTTGACAAAAACTTTTGACTAGCAGTGTACATCTTATGTTTCTTCAAAATGTCTGCCATAGGAGCTAAAACGATATCTTAGATTCAGATATGATATAATGTACATTTTTATGTGATCAAGGTTTAGTGATCTTACAAGATGACTTTGATGTCTTTCCTGTTCTTTCTTCTATTCTTTTATCCTCTTTGATATTTCAATATCAGGGATGGAAAAGACTGGATTTCATTTCTAGCTACAGTACCTCAGGATAACAATATGAGAAGTAAAACTCTATAAACCGAATTTCTAATACACTCTTTGCTCATGGCAAAGTTTTAAGCATGGAAAGAAACAATGTGCATGATAAGGTTATATATGAATAGATGCGAAACCAGTCTTTGAAAAAGAATACAGAGTAAAAAGATAAAAGAGCTTTAGAGTTGAGTTGAGTTTAATTGAAACTGTAGTGTCCTATGGGACAGGGCTACAAGTTAAATTATACCCACATTTTAGCAACAGCATCAGAGGGTACATGGGAGGCCCTCTTTTGGTAGGCACCACTACCATGAAATCTTCATAGGCTAGTAAATTTCTCCATGCATAATTCCACAATGCCCTGAGAGGGTATGTCTCTTTAACAGAGCAGGAGTAAACCTGTCATTTTCTCTCAGGCAAAAGCCAAATTTCCAAGGAGTAAAACATACGAACAGAACAACAAATTCATGCAAGGTTAAGTATGCTCTGTCTATCCCCTACTTTGCACCAATAGCTGGCAATGAATGTTAATGTCTCGTAGCTGAGCTTACGCAATAAATCTGTGGCATCCACCGGCCTCTGCGGACAGAGGAGCACCACTCTCATCTTTATAACTTCCACATGTGAGTTATTTAATTCAGCATGAAGTATATAAGCTGTGGTTCTGCATGTGGTCACACTGACTTGTCAGAACACTGTCACTTATCCAGGCTGTAAAAAAATTGTTTTCATCATTACAACTTCTCTTTGTCCATCTATTTACCTTGTCATAATCATTTCTGTCGCTTTGTCTCGATTTTATGAGTTTTCTTCATCTGGAATTCATATTTCAGGTTATAACTTTGGCATTAAACTTACATTTGAAAGACTTTGCAATGATGGGATGCAACCACGATTAATTCCATCTTTCCAAGAGCTTAACTGAAAAAGTCTTTCAGAATCCTCACTAAATATAAAATTATAGGCTACACAACATGCTTTGGTGGGATAAAATGCAACAGCTTCACAAGACAAGTCCCTATTGAGCTGAACATTCTTATCAACATCACATGCTAGCAAGTCACCCCCTGTATCATTTATTGACCCAATTTAAGGCATAGTTTAGATTTTGGGATAAAAATAGAGTGAATATGCCTCAGCTGATAGTTTTAGGTGGGAAGAGAAGATAAAAACATCTCAGACTCATGCAGAGGAACAAACCTGGAGGACACGAGCACTCTTGCGCTGCTTCTCGAGCTGTGCGAATTTTCGACACCCCCTCTTTAAGTCTCTGAGAAAACAAAATATATTTATATAATATATATAGATACATACACACACACATTGGTGCTTTAATATTATACTGTAAGGGGGGAACCGGAGAAAACCGTACAGTTTTCGCCAGAATATGTTTAATTAAGTTCGAGGATGTTTCTTTAAGTCCTAAAACAGTACACAATGCAAAGAGTAATTCAAAATACAGGGGAAACATCTACGAAAAATCAGTACGGAGAATTATTATTTCATGTGTACAGTACGAACAGCTATTCTGCAACTATACGTTACATAATAAATACGTTAATATAATAAATGTTTTAAATAAACAACACACAACCAAACTGAAAGCCAGATCAATTGACTTTTTTTTTGTATTCATGTTTATAAAAGTAGCAAAGAGATACTGAAAATAGAGACACCTCACCTCTTGCACAAGTTTGTCTATCGCATCCCGAAGAGTCGAGTGCGCATCCAGTGTGGAGTGCACAGGTTGAATCACAGACAGTCGCTCCATCTCCAGAAGTTCAATTTTACGCTCAAGATGAGATGTTTTGACGTTCATAAACAGACAAACTGCCACCGAAGACGCCGACAGCATAAAACATACGAGGGTTGTTAAACAGTGGAATATTTGTGATGTGTGATGTCCACTGCAGCGTGATGTCTTTGACACATCTTTTGAATCCCCAGTTGAAACCATTTTTGGCATTATGGTTAAAATATTATCCTCTTTTCCTTGAATCCTCTTTTGAGACTCAGGTAGACCTTTATTTCAGTAAGGTGGCGTTTGTGGCTTCAGCGTAACTGCGGCTGACGGGAGACGCAACGATGTGACGTACACTAGAAGAGAGCGTGTACTACTGAAAGTCTGCTGCGTGAGACAAGCTGACGGTCGCGCGCCTCTCTGCGTCTCGAACGCAGGTTAAATTGTTTCCCTCTGAAGTGTGTTTCAGAGAATCCAGTCTGCCCCCTTTTTTCGCTGCTGAACCGCCGTCAACAAAACTACGCAAACGACAGTGTGTGAATTTGTGTGTGCGCAGTCTTCCCCAATTCTCGCTCCAGAGGTCAAAAGTAAAAACAAAAGGTTGACGGGGGTCTTAAGAGTATCTATTATTTTACTGTATGTTTCAACAGAGTTTTCAAACGTTAGTAAACACATAAGATACTAGGACAGACTAATGAACAAAAGTTGCGCGTCTGAAATTAAGGACAGCTGTTCTAGTGCTTTCACTTTATTATTATACACATTGCAAATATAAACAAAAACACAAACAAAACAAATCTTTTGTTGTTAAATAAAATTTCATAAATGAGTGAGCACATCAAAAACCAAATAGTGTTTCCTATACCGTGATTCTCTATAAGCTGTCGTGACGGATTTGCATACAGAATTGCATACTTGCCTTAAGACTTTACATCATTTCCGTAAATAAAGAAGGTAAGACTACATTTTTATTATTAATTAATTTTCACCCTCGAACACAGAAAATGTATAATTTAATATGTGACCCTGGACCACAAAACCAGACTTGAGTAACACGGGCATATTTGTAGCAAAAGCCAAAAATACATTGTATGGGTCAAAATGATCGATTTTTTATTTTATGCCAAACATCATTAGGATTTAAAGTAAATATCATATTCAATGAATATATTTAGTAAATTTATCAACCTACCGTAAATATATCAAAACTTAATTTTTTATTAGTAACATTGCTAAGAACTTCATTTGAACAATTTTAAAGGCGATATTTTTATTTTATTTTATTTATTTATTTTTATTTATTTATTTATTTTGCACCCTCAGATTACAGATTTTCATATAGTGGTATCTCGGCCAAATATTGCCCTATATCATAAACCACGCATCAATGGAAAGCTTATTTATTCAGCGTTCAGATGATGCATACATCTCTATTTTAAAAATTGACCATTATCACTGGTTTTGTGGTCCAGTGTCACACATTTTGATGCACTACAAATGAAAGATTCGCATACAAATGGGGTACGTATGGGAAGGAGAAGGCTTGGTTGAGAGAACATGTTTTTCCCCTTCCCTTTAATTTTTTCTCTATTTGTTTGTTTGTGATGTCACGCAAAAATGAAGCCAAACCAAACTCAAGTAAATGCCAAACCAATTGATCCTTTGCAAGTAATTTGTAGTTTCATGCTTTAACCACTAGATGTCCAAAAGATAACTGTTGTTTAACCGCGCTGCACTATTTGCGACAAAATACAATTTGGATTGCGCAAATTGAACATGGTGTGTCCAAAATAAACTCCTATTAAACTCACTTAGGGGCCAAGGATGACTTTTTTGTGCAATGCACATTACATAATCCTCCGAGTGTCTTATTATTAGTGCTCTGTTACAGGAAATGTTTGTGTCTGTCTGTACTAAAACACACATAATTTAGTTACATCAATGATTATTTCATCGATCCTGCTAAATCTCACGACTAATCTCAAACACTATAAGAAAATGTCAAACACTATACAGATGTGGCCGTGGTGATCAAACCAGTCTAGCATTCGGACACAAGCACTGCAAAGACATTGAGGTAACTTATTACAGCCAAAAGCCTTTACAAGTGTATTTACAGTGTATTTCTACATTGAAGTCAAACACTCACAATCTCTTATCCTCATCAAGCGAGTTTATCCGCTCAAGCACGTCAACTTCTGACATGGCTGCCTCACGGTAGCGCTCAATATTTTTGATGATCTTCAGCGCCACTCTTACATTACTTCTGCAGACAAAAGCACACTAGGTATGTTTACATGCACTAATTTTCATCAATTCGAATGAATACAACACAATCCGATTTCAGATTCTGATTGTTCTCTTTTCATGAACCCTATGCGTTACATTTTCCGATTCACATTTTCGTTTAAATGCGTATTTATGTGTTCCAAACAAAACCAGGCGCATAAACAATGCCCAGTTGTTGTGTAAAGAAATGGAGAAAACCACCAAGCTACCAAAAGTATAACTGTCATTTTTGGCTTGATGACATACCTAAAAGAAAAGCTGACAAAATTTGGATTGCGCAAATTGAACATGTTGTGTCCAAAATAAACTCCTATTAAACTCACTTAGGGGCCAAGGATGACTTTTTTGTGCAATGCACATTACATAATCCTCCGAGTGTCTTATTATTAGTGCTTTATTACAGGAAATGATTGTGTCTGTCTGTACTAAAACACACATAATTTAGTTACATCAAAGATTATTTCATCGATCCTGCAAAATTTCAAGACTTTCTTCACATGATGTCCATGTGGTCTGTAAAAAAAAGTCATCAGAACTAAAGACGACTCCAGCTCTAGAAGAGCATTTGTGAAGAACAGGCCTTTTGGTGCCATCTGTAGGACATATACTGTAATAGCAGTAATTAAAGAAAAAAAAAAAAGACTAAAATACTGCATTCCACTATCTGCTATCCACCTTTTTTTCAACGCGGAAGCAAACCGTCTTCTGTGAATGTGCAATACCACCGGTTCATTAGCCGCTGTAGGGAAATAGCGGGAAGAATACGAAAGTGCAGTAAACAGTAAAAAGTTTGATTGTACTACAAACCACTGTGTTCATAATTAAGATAATGCATTAATATGGTAAGATACACCAGTTTGCAATATCAAACAGCAAATGAGCTGTTTTGTACAGCTAAAAGTAGTTGGAAGCGGATGAGACTGGAAGCCTCACACAAAATTTACAAATGGTTGCGCCTGCTCTTACAGGAAAAATAAGGTGAATACACTAATTTCTTTTAATGTCAGTTCACTGTTATTAAAAAGAATGACAAAAAGCCACAAATGGTGTGCATTCAAAGCATTCAAGTTTAATTAGTCAAAAGTACAGAGGAATTTTTTCCCCATATAATCAAATTGACAATAAATATGGACAGAGGTAATGAAACAGGCAGTCTTAAAGCAGACTGATACAGTCAGCAGAAGTCTCCCTGGGAGCAGTAATGTTCATTTTGTGTCGCCTCCAAGTCACTTTCTTTACTTTCTTAACGGATTAAAAAAGGGATGCCCAATGGCCTGCTCCAGGGTGATTCTTTTGGATGAATCATACTCCATCATCTTCTGCAGCAGGTCGAAAAGCAGCTCATGCTCCGGGGTTTTAGAGGACATGTATTGCTGAGTAAGGAGGAGAAATTCAACTACATTATTTTCATCTAGGCAATCCAAACAGTAATATGTCTCAGTAACATACTGGCATCAGTACATGTCCAAAATTAGTAGTCCACAATACTTTTAATTTAAGAATTAAACATACAGAGCAGTTACTGAAAGAAAAATTAAAGACCACTGAAATTTATCACCAGAAAACAACCATCATTTTAGAGAAAAACAACTAGTGTTTTCATTATAAAACTATTAACATTCTGTACTTGTGCATATAAATGGTACAAAGTGATCAAAACAATTCTTAGGCAATAGGAGCAGCATAATGTAATAAAGATTAGGGGACTTGGAAACAAGCAGTTCAATGTTTAGTCATCAGTTTATCATAATCTTTACCTTTAGAGGTTTACAGTGTTTCCTCACATATCTCCCTGCTGAGCTGTGCTCATCCCAGTCCAATTTGTCATGATGCACATAGCGGCGCTTCCTGACAATGAAAGAGTCATATTTCAGTCCAAGACAGATCCAAAAACGACTCTGTTGGACGTAATCTTTGCTTATGTAAGAAACTTGTATTTATAAGCAACTGACACAAACTCCTAGTCTCAAGTAATAATACTGCACCTGGTTTTCTGGAGTAGGTGTGCAGGTATGGGGCCTAGAACCCTCTCCATCATTGCCAGATGCTCCTTACTGTCGTGAGTCTGAAAAGAGGGAGTTTCTGTAAGTATTTTAAATTTAAAATAAAGCCACAAGGCATTCAGTAGAATAATAAAGCCTGTACACATGACTTCGCACCTGAAATAATGTTAACCCCAGGTAGAACTCAATCAGGATACAGCCCAAACTCCACACATCACATGACTGGTTCCAGCCCAGTTCTGCCAGCAGAGATCAACATGCAACGTTCAGAATCATGACTACATTTTAGTGGATTAAACAACAGCATAAATAATAGTGAAAACAGTTCACCTAATATAACTTCCGGAGCTCTGTAGTGGCGGGTTGACACCACAGAGGTGTGATGCTCGTGGTCATAGGTAGCATTGCCAAAGTCCACAACTTTAACATCCAACCTCTTCAAGGTCCTCTCATCTCGCTTCTGTAATATAGTAAACATTAACTGTCATCATCTTCTGTTTTTACAGACATATACTACTGTTCAACGGTTTGGGGTCGATGCTGCTTGATATGTGTGGAAATCAGAATATGTTTTTTAGGATTCCCTGAATAAAAAAACGAATGAGAATTTAAAAATAATAATAATAATAATTTTGAAATATAAAGCTTTTGTAATATATATGTATATATCTTTTTATCATTTTAATGTGTCCTTGCTTATAGTATTCAACGAAAATCTTACTGACCCCAAACTTTTGAACTATAGTTTATGACATTTCATCATGCTCTTTCTTACCATCTTGGAGTTGTATTTCATGTCATACTTGGAGTCCACAAATAGAATGTTTTCAGGCTTAAGATCGGTGTGCGTCAACTTATTACGATGCAAAACTGGTGGCAAAAAAGGGATTTATCTATATTTAGAACAGCGATCTGTAGCATTGCTGCTTTCTTAGTAACAGTTTATACATCTCTACTCACAGTACACAGCTCTAAATATCTGGTCTGCCATGCATCTGATCTGGTTCAGTGAGAAGGGCATGAATCCATTCTCCTTTAGGAAGTCATATGTGCTCAGTCCCAGCAGCTCAAACACTATACAGATGTGGCCGTGGTGATCAAACCAGTCTAGCATTCGGACACAAGCACTGCAAAGACATCGAGGTAACTTATTACAGCCAAAAGCCTTTACAAGTGTATTCACAGTGTATTTCTACATTGAAGTCAAACACTCACAATCTCTTATCCTCATCAAGCGAGTTTATCCGCTCAAGCACGTCAACTTCTGACATGGCTGCCTCACGGTAGCGCTCAATATTTTTGATGATCTTCAGCGCCACTCTTACATTACTTCTGCAGACAAAAGCACACTAGGTATGTTTACATGCACTAATTTTCATCAATTCGAATGAATACAACACAATCCGATTTCAGATTCTGATTGTTCTCTTTTCATGAACCCTATGCGTTACATTTTCCGATTCACATTTTCGTTTAAATGCGTATTTATGTGTTCCAAACAAAACCAGGCACATAAACAATGCCCAGTTGTTGTGTAAAGAAATGGAGAAAACCACCAAGCTACCAAAAGTATAACTGTCATTTTTGGCTTGATGACATACCTAAAAGAAAAGCTGACAAAAGTTTTTTTTTTTTAACAAATAATTTGTCAATATTTAATCTAGCCAGTTATTCTATTCTAGCCAGTTTGTAAGATTTAAAAGGGATAGTTCACTCAAAAATGAAAATTCTGTCATTAATTACTCATCCTATTGTCATTCCAAACCCGTAAGACCTTCATTCTTCTTCAGAACACAAATTAAGATATTTTGGATGAAAACCAAGAACCTTCTGACCTTGCATAGACAGCAACAGTACTACCATGTTCAGAAATGTAGTAAGAACATCATTAAAATAGTCCAGATGACAGTGGTTCAACTTTAACTTTATGACGCTACAAGAATAGAAGAATTTTTGTGCGCAAACAAAAAGAAAATAATAGGAGGAATACGTCACATTCATTTATATGTGCCAAACTTCCTTCTGCCAGCTGGTGGTGCTATGATTATAACTGAATATTAGCATGTAGATGTCTTCAGGCCAGGACTTTTATCAAATATGTAAAGTCTGGTGCAGATTGGACATTGCATGTTTAAGTTGGTGTAAAACAAGTCATTTCCTGTTGCCAGCAGGTGGCACTATGATTATAACAAAATATTGGCCTTCAGATGTGTTCAAGCCAGGACTCTTATCGAACGTGTGAAGTTTGGGGCAGACTGGACACTGTATGGCTTGCAACAACTTCTATTCCCATGGCAAAACATCAAACTTTGTCACGCTGCCATGGACACACCCTTCAAAGAAAACGCAAGATCGTCGCAATTTAACATCACAAAGGCCTTTAGATTAGACTGACCAATTATAATGATGATGTCATTAAATCTCTAGTAGGAGTTTGTTACAGTGTAAAATGTCACTTCCTGTTGCCAGCAGGTGGCGCTATGACAACAACAGAATTTGGGCATCTAGATCTCTTCAGTTCAGGAGTCTTATCAAACATGCGAGGCATACAATGTCTGATCTGCCCCAAACCTCACATGAAGTTATAACAACTTCCTCTCATGGCGAAACATCAAAATTTGTCAGGCCGCCACAGAAGGGCTTTAAACTATACATATACAAATTTTGTGTTGATCTGAAAAATATCTTGCCTGAAAATGGCTAAGACAGCACAAAATTTGTCGGAAAAATTCTAAATAACCGACTCACTGTTGGGTTTCAGACTTTGTAACAAGGGACTTTTTTTAGGTATTGGTGTATTACCGAATTTCGTACATGTATGTAAAACATAGTTTGAGGGGCACTTAGTTAAAATAGGGGCTATCGAGCCATTTTGTCACTCCCACTTCTGAAACCCATATCAGATATACATTTTCACAACTTTTGGCATGTGTGGAAAGTTTCATAAGTTTGAGTATGTTCCACCACCAGTGCTCGGGCCCTAATGATTTTAATTTCTTCTCTTCCCTTACCAGTCTTCAACGCAACAGGAACACTACAGTACCACGAATATGTGTGCTGGTGCTGCTGATGCAGGACCCAGCATTCTGACGTAGAATCTGGATTCGCTGCGTCTTGTTTGGAATGACATGACGGTGAGTAATTAATGACAGAATTTTTGGGTGAACGATCCCTAGAAGAAATACAATAAACATTTCCTGTTTGACAAAGAAGTCACAAAACCTGGCTTACTTTGAATGGTCGAGGCACTCCACCACTTTTCCAAAGGCTCCTTCGCCAAGAGTCCCTATAATCTCATCTATAAATGGGACAAAGAGGCTGCCATAAGTAAAGCTTTGTGACAGAACACAACATACAAAAGCACATATTTTACAGTACTAAAGGGGACTTGACAAGTTCATTCCATTTAAATCATATTCACAGAATATAAATTTTGTGCCAAATTAAAGTTTCAAACATAATCATTAAATTCAAAGTGGTTAAAATTAGAAGTCTTCAAAGGTCCCCTTATATCCCCCAAGTGTAGGCAGAATTGTCCCACTAATAGACACAGAACAGACAGTTATATAGAGAAAGGTTGGTGTTCTATACATCTTGCTCTTAGCATGTCTCCATTGTGATAGACCAGGTGACCCTCCTCATCATCCTCAATACTCTTGGTTCTTTTCCTGCGATGACTTCTCTGGAGTAGGGGGAATCATCATCACCATCATCACCACCATCAAACACCAGTCAGAATCAGGCCCGTACGCATCATTCATTCATTCAGCGAGGGGGGGTTGATGAAGGGGAGGGAGTGATTCGGACCCCCGCGCCAGGCCACGGCGGCAGCAGCAAATTCAAATTCATCGCCAACAACGGCACAGGGCCACCATAGTGTGTGTTACAGAAGAAAGACATGGCAACACATTTTCAGACAGGAAACAACTTTTTTTGAAGTGCACTTAAGAACAGCTAATTCTGTTCAAGACCCTCAACCAATCAACAAATAGCCATTTCTGCAACCAATGAGTGAAGTTCAAGTAAATCAGTCAACTGATCCCTTGACCACCTTACTGCAAGTTTACAGCGGATGGTTTCTATGGTAAATCTGGACATTACCAAATACATCAGTTCAAGTAAAAATCAACATATTGACTAATCGTTTACCGAGTCTGAGCAGGGACTCCGGTGGCGTGAACGCTGACGCTCTCTGCTGCTGCGTCGACTACGTTCTCTATGTGCAGACGACTGGCTGTAATGGTTCCTGTCTTTCTCCTTCTCCGTCTCCCGGACCGGGTCCACCCGACCCTTATACCCGCCATGTTCCAGACTGGCCTCTCTGGCCCTGCGCTCTCGGCACTCCAGCCTCTTTGAGCTAATGTGACACCTGTCAATAAGACACATCAGACACTGAGGAAGACGGCACACTTGTACATATGACGACAATGAAAGCTTTGACAGTAAAATTTATAGGTGGCTTTCACTTTGCTGCAATTTATCAACCCTTTCAGCAGGGGATAGGGAATGCTGAATCGTGATCTCCTGGGTGCTGAAAGCATCAAGTGTCTTCTCGAAAGGGAAGTGTCCACGAGCAAGCTATTCTTAGAAAGAGCCACAGAAACAAGCTCTGAGAGAGCGGTTATGTGTGAAAGTGATGCTTTAACCTGTCAATGTTGCAGCAGTAAATCTGTTATGAAGATGCTGGAGCGTTGTATTTAAATTCCAGCTGTCAGCCTATAGTACAGAATCAGAACGTTCTGTATTGCGGCAACTGGAAGCCATCCTGATTCATATTATGACAAATCAACTTTAAATTTTTTTCAAAATCATCAGATGCACATAGTTTCCACTTTAGAAAAATAAATGCAGATTTAAAGTTAACTATAGGCATATTTACACAGCAGAGTTAATGCATAATTTTTTTTTTTTTTTCCACATAATGCTAAAATGAATGCTAAAAACACCGATCACCAATTTGAATCTACCCAACTTCAAAGAGATTGAGCTTTTAAAGCTTTTTTCAGTGTTTTGTCATACATACAAGTGTAACAGCAATTTTGAAAAAAATGCAATTTTGTTCAGTTTATCTGTTGTTGGATCTTAGGGATAGTTTTCCGAAAAAGGGATAGTTTATCCAAAAATTAATTACTAACCCTCATGTCGTTCCAAACACGCAAAACCATAGCAGACTTTCAGAACACAAATTAAGATATTTTTGAAGAAATCAGAGAGCTCACTGACCCTCCATAGACAACAAGGTTCCTAACATGGTCAAGCCACAGAAAGATAGTAAGAACGTCGTTAAAATAGTCCATGTGACATTAGTGGTTCAACCTGAATTTTATGAAGCTATGAGAGTACTTTTTGTGCGTAAAGAAAAAAAATAATAATGATTTTATTCAACATTTTCTTATCTCCC
>VONZ01000134.1:582500-725000 GCA_012976165.1 Labeo catla | reverse complement strand
TAAGGCATTGACCATTTAAAATTTAAAACTGCTTAGTAGGTAGCCAACGGGGCTGTTTCACTTGATGCAAAGGTTCGTTTTTGTGATTAAAATAAATGTAAAATATTACCCCAAATCCGTCTTCCTGTTTGCGGAAATATGTCAAACTAGCCAGGACAACGAACGACGTGCGTAACTGCGTATTAAGCTACATGTGTCAGCACTCAGCAACGATGGAAGACGTTAAAAAGAAGTTGGCCTCAGGAGATTTTAAAACCACCGAAAATGAAGGAAAGTCAGCTGTGTGGAAGTATTTCTATATAGTTGTCAAGGCCGATAGCGATGAACCTGTTGGTTATGTTCAATGTAAGGGTTGCAGAGTTCTCATGACATATGACAGCAAGGGGACCTGGAATTCCGCCCTGCAGCGTCATGTAGATAGAGGTTGTAAATCACCTGGGCTACTGCAGCCGAGCATCACTACCTTTACTAGTACCTCAAGAAAAATCCCTCAGCAGGCCAAACAAAAACTGACTGAGAAATGCGTTGAGTACTGCTGTAAAGACATAAGGCCATTTCGTTCCATCGAAGGAGGGGGTTTCGTTGAGTTGGCCCAGCAGCTTATTAACGTCGGTGCTACATATGGTTCAGTGGCAGCGCAGGACGTACTGCCTGACCCCACCACTGTGTCAAAACGGTGCCGTGAGCTGGCAACAGAGAAACGCAAAAAGCTGGTTGAGCAGCTAAATGACGTTCTGACTGAGGTGAATTCCATAGGAATGACAACGGATATCTGGACGGAGGATTACCACAAATTAAGTTACATGACCATCACTTGCCATTTCGTGACACGAACATTTAAAATGATAAGCACCGTATTAACAACAGCCGCATTCCCACTGGAAGAGGCTAAGACAGGGGAGAATATTAGGAGAGAAATCATCAGACTTCTAACGGAGTATGGCCTGGATATGAGTCTGCTAAATAAAGTGGTGTGGGTGACAGACCAAGGCTCAAACATCATCAGTGCCCTCAGACCATATCGAAGACTAGACTGCCAAGATCACCTTTATAATACGGTGATGCGACACGCCCTGGACCCCACACAACTGGCCCAAGATGCTCCGACTGTTGCTGAGACTCTGCAAGCTACCAAGGCACTGGTCAAATATGTCAGAAAGACGGGCATGGCAGCTTTGCTATCAAAAACCGTCATCCAAATGGCAGACACGAGGTTTAGCACGGTTTATCTGACCTTAAATTCTGTCAAGTCGGTTTATCAAGAACTACGCGAAAAACTAAATGATCGTGCAGAGGGCTGGCGGATAGATGCCATATCTCCAGATGTCCTTGATTTTCTTGTCGAGTTCCTGCAACCATTTTATGATGCTCAGCGTGAACTTGAAGGGGACCAGTACCCAACCATAAACCTGGTGTTTCTGTGGTTTGAGCGACTGAAGCGTCACTGCAACAGAAAGACGACTGACAGCCCCTATCAAGCCATCATCCGCGAGCGGCATCTCAGTTGGATTTTGCGTAAAGTGGAGATCCAAGAACTCCAAAAAATTGCAACTTTCCTTTGGCCTAAATATAGCCAGCTCCGAATGTTGTCCTCTTCAGAGAGAGACAACCTTCACCTGGAGGTTCGGAGACAGCTCAAAGACCTCCACAACATTGAGGAGGCCGCCGAAGGACCTGCGCCCAAGAAAGCTGCAGTTGACTTTGAGGAGTGGGAAAATGTACCTGTGGCAGATGCCACGGACGAAGTCGAGAGGTACTCAACTCATAATCATGCAATGCAGGATGACAGAGATGTTTTGGGCTGGTGGAGAGATCAGCAACTCAACTACCCGAAGCTTAGTGTCCTTGCCCGTGGCATCCTTGCCATTCCAGCCAGCAGCAGTAGCAGTGAGCGCAACTTCAGCGCTGCTGGCAGGACCATCGAGCAGAAGAGGACAGCCTTAAAGCCATCCACCATTGATGCAATCCTTTTTCTGCATAAGAACATGGATTAGCCTAAACTTTGATGGATGGATTATGTAAATAGATCCCATGTTGCACTTTAGTAGCCTATACAGTTTTCGAGGAAAATGGTAAGAGTGATTTTCATTTCAATAGGCTGCATTTGTGTTACGTTAATGTTATCGCTGGGGACACTGTTAATGTTATCGATAGGCCCACAAAACCTGTTGTGTTATTATTTAATTTTTATTTTTGTTTTGTTATTTTTGTATTTTTTGATTTTGTTCTGTTAGCTTGGGCCATTTTTTGTAGGGCTATGTTTATTTAATTTCAATTGGCTATATGATAAAGCCTCTTGTGTGTGCGCCTGTGTTATAACGGCGCTTTTTGCCCCTTGTGTGCGCTGATGCTCTCCTACAGTTGCTTAATAAAAGCGGGCTTTCCACACAAAAAAAGTGCATGTGTCATTAGTATGAGAAAAAAATTAGATTTTAACTGTGTCGGGCTGGGATCGGGCTCGGACATAAATATCTTAATGCCTGTCGGGCTCGGGTCGGGTTCGGTTACTGCTCAGTCGGACGCGGGCCGGGCTCGGACAGAAAAATGCGGCCCGATCCGCACTCTAATGTGTATGTATGTATGTGTATATATATATATATATATGTGTGTGTGTGTGTGTGTGTGTGTATATGTGTATATATGTATGTGTATATATATACATATATACACATACATATATACATATACACATATATATATACACACATATATACACACACACATATATATACATATATATATACACACACAAAATATTTCTTTTGGAGTCTCAGGTTACTGGTTGCTATGGAAACCACTAGAGCAGCGGTTTGCCCCCTCAGACACCATTTTTAGCATGTCTCTCATCTGTATTGCAAACAGCACCACCTTCCATTCACTTATAAATGTTCAGTAAAACAGTTGTATATTTTATAACCTTTTATTCTTCTATTGACTTATGGTGCTGAATCAATAAATGCACAAGCAGTTTTGGATGACCATAGTGATGTCATATCCTAATTACCCAAATGGATATTAATCTTATTGGCTCTACAGATGAACACATAACTGTCAGTGTAGTGCAGTGGCAACTGTTATTTTTTTCATAAGGCAGTCATGCATAACACACAAGGCTATATACAGCAAGAACATGTGACCTGATGCCATGATGTCATGTACACACGTGCTTGAATCTAACATCTGTGTGTGTTTCTATCCTCAGGTCAAATGGATGATGTACTGGATAGTATTTGCGTTATTTACGACAGCAGAGACGATCACAGATATGCTTCTCTCTTGGTCAGTCTTTTTTTTTATTTCAGATATATTTCATATCATGTTATATACTGTACACAAATTAAGAGATATTACTTTTTTATACAAAATAAGCTACATATATATATTTTTAGGTAATGTTGTCTTCATCATTATTATTAACGATCATTAAATTAATGAAACTTTTATTGGATTTATTTGTTAAATGTTGACCTCCCATTTTCCAGGTTTCCGTTTTATTTTGAGCTGAAGATTGCCTTTGTTATCTGGCTGTTGTCCCCATACACCAAGGGCTCCAGTGTGCTGTACCGCAAGTTTGTGCACCCCACACTCTCCAATAAAGAAAAGGTACAAATGAACATGCTTCATTGAATATAATCAAACTCTTGTTAAAGGTTTTATTTTTGAAACAAAAATTGCATTTGCAAAAATTGTTTTTTATAAAGGTTTCCTGAACACTCCAGCAGAGTAATGGATTTGTGTTGCATGACGTATATGTTTGTTACAGGAAATTGATGAGTACATAACCCAGGCTAAAGACCGCAGTTATGAGACCATGATGCGGTTTGGGAAGAGAGGACTCAACATTGCTGCCACTGCAGCAGTCACAGCCGCCACAAAGGTGAAATCACTTAGATGTTGTGTTAGATAAAGTATGTCCTTGTGGGTCCTGGGGCCAGTGAGAAAGTGTTTTTTTTTTTTTTTTCCTCAAAAAAATAATTAATTTCTGTACTAATTATTTTACTGTATTTGTAAAAATACAGTAAACTAGTGAGATGTAGTGTGAAAAATAATAAAATTTTTAAAAAATTTTGTAAAAAAATTTGTAACTTTTCTATTTAAATAAATTTTAAGATGTAATTTTTTCCTGTGATGCAAAGCTGAATTTTCTACATCATTACTCCAGTCTTCAGTGATTCTTCAGAAATCATTCTGAAATCCTGATTTGCTGCTTATTGTCAGTTAAAACAAACAAGCAAACAAACAAAACATTTTATTTTTTTTTCTTCAGGATTTCAAAAGAACAATTTATTTAAAACTGTTTTTTTTTTTTTGTAATATTATAAATGTTTGTACTGACACTTTTGGTCAATTTAATGTGTCCTTAATTATTAAAAGTATTAATTTCTTTAAAAAAGTAAGTAAAAATTTCTAAGAATTGCTAAAAATAAAATAAACCTTTTTTTTTTTGTGGTGGGGGCCGATGAAAATATATTGAGGGTTTCTTTCTGTCTATTATGTAAAGTTGAGAAAGAAACATATCTTCATGTATTTCCCATAGTGTAGGGCAGGGTCACTGTTCAATACACATTTATCTTTTATTCAAGCTGTGCAAAGAACTTTATTGTCATATGTACAAGTACACTAGAATTGTTTTGTGTATTGAATAAGATCATGCATTTGTAATATATGAGTCTTTTGTGTTATTGAACTGCAGGGTCAGGGTGTGTTATCAGAGAAGCTGCGTAGTTTCAGCATGCAGGATCTGACTCTGATTCAGAACGAGGACGAGCTGCAGTTGGACGGCACAGATGACACACACACTGCTGCCACGCTACCTCGGGCTAAAACAGCCACACGCACAGGTAACATACACACAGAATCTAACTTTATAGGCTAAACACACAGTTAGTGTTTGGTCTAAGCAACTGTATTTACTAACAGGTGTGACTCCTTAAATCGAACCCTGAACATACAGTTGCAGACAAGTGCGGATTGAAAAATAACCAAAGTGAAGTAACCGAAGTTAAATCTGCTTCTTTAATATCTGTAACTATAGTGACGGATAGCTCTAGTTAATATCAGCCCATATTTATAACAGTCAGTCCTGTTCAAACACACACACATGCTGGTCAGTGAGGTGTGTGTGTGTGTTTGCTGACTCATTGAAAGCCATTCTGCAGGCGGCCATTGTCTCGGCCTGTTTATAATGCTGATGCTGATGTGACCAGCATGTGATTCAGCTGCCTACTGGCTGAGAGAGAGGAGGGGCCAATCTGTCATGGCTTGTTCATACGCAACTGCACACTGTTTTCAGTTTGTTGGATGAGTTTCAGAGCGGTTCAGGACTGTGGCCTCTTTAAATACCGAGACGTCATGAGACTTGCAGGTCACTGAAGGTCGTGAACCCTGTGTGAGGCTTTACAGCAAACACAAAGAAAGTCTGTGGTAGAATCATTCAGAGTTCCTCCGAGGTGATCATTTCAATAATGAGACGTGTAGTGATTTTATTAGCCCTCAGAGCTCCTTCACTGAATTACAGAGCGTCAAAGATACATTGTGAATGGACAAGCAAAAGGCTCTTCTAAAGAAGCCTTTGTGCTTCAGGCTTTGAATGAGGTTTGGCAAGCTTTAAATGTCAGAGAGAGTCCGTTCACACCGCTGTGTGAAAGAGCCAGTGATCACATTGCAAGACAGATTTTATGCTTGTATTTGATTTGGTTGATTCATTTTAGTTCGTGACCTCTTAAAGGGATATTCACCCAAAAAAAAAAAAAATTTAATTACTCATCCTCGTGTCATTCCAAACCTGTAAGACTTTTGTTAATCTTCCAAGAGCTTTCTGACCCTGCGTAGACAAAAATGCGACTGGTTTGGAACGACATGAGGGTGAGTAATTAATTTTACAGAATTTTCATTTTGGGTGGACTATCCCTTTAAGTTGGCTCATATCAGATTTATGTGTGTATGTATGTATGTATGTATGTGTGTATATATATATATATATATATATATATATATATATATATATATATATATATATATATATATATAATTTAATTTTTACAGCACAGTAAAGACATTATAAATGAAATAAAATGTGTACAAACCTTTATTTTACTGAAGAAGTGCACCAAATCGGCGGCGCTGAAAACCGCTTTAAAAAAATAACGCAGCATTAAAAATGACCCAGCACCTGGGTAAAAATATTAAACCCAATAAAATGACCCAAGAAGTTGAACCCAGCAATTGGGTTAAAAAATAACCCAGCACCTGGGTAAAAATGTTTAAAACAACCCCATACAATGACCCAACAGGCTGAACCCAGCATTTGGTTTACAAAAAATAACCCAACATTTTTTTTTCAGAGTGTAAGTACTGTAAATGCTGGCAAGTGTTACTAATGCTTTTATTAAATTTTATTTAATGGTTTATTCATTTATTTATTTATTTTTTTTTATCAATTTCTGAGGATAAAATGAGTAAATTTAACATTGCAGTAAAATTTGTGCCATAATTTTAACAATTTCTTATTGTATTCTAATGTTCTCTAACCTGTTACAGAACACAGAAAAATTCTAAAATCTAAATTTAGCTTTGCTTTTAATATGGTTTGCTGTATATTGTGTATATATAGTAGTATAGTGATGCTTCTGTCTCTGTCAATATCAGCTTTATATGTTTGAAGATTTCCCCCCTAAGTTTATTTTGCTTAATTTTGGCAATAAATAAGAATTACTTCACAGAGGTTGTGAGCAGTGCACAGATAGCATGATCATACTGTGATCATACATGCCAAGCGGAAGATGTGGAGAAAAAGATATTAGCATTAGCATAACTTCAGGAAGGTGAAAAAAAAACAGATGCTTCACTGGTTGTTAATAAACACAATAATTTTTGACAGCCCTAATATTTTTTCAGTCTTCCAGTAAAAATGTGTATATATAATTAATTTATTTTTACATGAAAGGGGCCCAGATCGAAATTGAAACTTGTCAGATTGAATTAAAAAAAAAAAATCTGACATTCATCTGTGGTGAGAATGTAGCTTTAAAGACCTACTCCAAATCTGGCTTTTCAAGTAATTTACCTCAGACTGATAAAAAGGAAAAAGACAAAAATGTGGTAAAGCACACACTGCAAAGTTGAAAGTAATATAATGTCTAAACGGTGTCCATCTTTGTTATTTTCTTTAGTTCGTGCCACACCCATACCGGCCGACACTGAATCGCAGCTCAGCTCTCGCTCTGATGACCAGTCAGATAGCAGGACGGAGCATTCAGATGAAGATGCTGCAGATAAGGCTCCCAAACGCACCACAAGCGTCAGAGCAGCCAAGAAACCAGCTGCTGCCAAGACAGAGGTACACAATTCATTTGCTGTTTCTTTCATCACCCTTATTTTTTTAAAAGACATGCTTAGCAGAATGTTCATGTTGCAATTTTTCTTAAATTCTATGAAAAAAAACACCATTAAAGTGGCATATATATATATATATATATATATATATATATATATGTATATATATATATTTATATATATCTCCACTATAAGTTGATGTGTCTGAAACTGCTGAAATGAGATGAGTAAAATATTGCGTTGATGTTTTATTTTATTAAAGTGTTAGTTTACCCAACAATGAAAATTCTGTCATTAATTACTCACCCTCTTGTTGTTCCAAACCCGTAAAACCTTTGTTCATTTTTGGAGCACAAATTAAGATATTTTTGATGAAATCCAACTTTTTGACCCTGCACAGACGGCAACACAACTGACACGTTCAAGGCCCAGAAAGGTAGTAAGGACATCAATAAAGTAGTCCATGTGACATCAGTGGTTCAACCGTAATTTTACAAATTTATGAAAATACTTTTTGTGCACAAAGAAAACAAAAATAACAACTTTATTCAACAATTCTTCGCCTCCATGTCACCTTTGCACCATTATGGAGGTTATCATGACACATCCGAATGGTGTTGCTGATATTGTTCTTTGCACACAAAATGTAATCTTGTAGCTTCGTAAAATTACAGTTGAACCACTGATGTCACATGGACTATTTTATTGATGTACTTACTACCTTTCTGGGCCTTGAACGTGTCAGTTGCGTTGCTGTCTGTGCAGGGTCAAAAAGATCTTAAAGAAGTTCACTTCCAGAACAACAATTTACAAATAATTTACTCACCCTCTTGTCATCCAAGATGTTCATGTCTTTCTGTCTTCAGTTGTAAAGAAATTATGGTTTTTGAGGAAAACATTTCAGGATTTTTCTGCATATAATGGACTTCATTGGTGCTCCGATTTTGAACTTCCAAAATGTAGTTTAAATGCAGCTTCAAAGGGCTCTAAACGATCCCAGCCGAGGAAGAAGGGTCTAATCTAGTGAAACGATCAGTCATTGTTTTCGAAAAATAAAATTTTGTTTACTTTTTAAGCACAAAAGCTTGTGTAGCACAGGCTCTGGGATGCGCGTTCTTGAACAATCCGTTCATTTTGAACGAATCTTTAATGTGACTTGGGAAGAACGAGTCATCTTGGGGAGTGATTCGTTCAGTTGCGCATACGCGACATCCTGTTAGGTTCTGTACTGGAATTAGTTCACCTGTTTCGAGTCTTTGGGTTTTTCGAGTCATTTGTTCATCTTACGGGGCTGTCACGTGATGCTGTTTTTGCTAAAATGAACGAAATGACTTGAAAAAAAGATTCCTTCATTTTACTAAACGAGACTCAAAGGTCCGAGTCGGTAAAATGATCCAAACTTCCCATCACTAATATGAATCACGTCTTCGAATCACCACAAGTTTATTGTCTGTGTACTCTGGCTCAAATAGGTAGAGTATGTCAAAAAACTCCATGTTATTTCTCCTACAACTTCAGAATCGTCCCACATCGTTGTACCTTTTTGTTTGTAAACAGCGTTTGACTGACTTGCACTTTCTTAGTCTTTGCGTGTTCGCCTTGTAAACACTGGGTCTGTAGTTCCGCCTACGTCCACTTGACCTTCCAATGTGATTCAATAGTACGTGAACGCACATCCCAGAACCTGTGCTACACGAGCTTTTGTGCTTAAATTGGTGCTATCAGGGCACCAATGAAGTCCATTATATGGAGAAAAATCCTGAAAAGTTTTAATCAAAAACCATAATTTCTTTATGGTATATTTACGACTGAAGACAGAAAGACATGAACATCTTGGATGACAAGGGGGTGAGTAAATTCTTTGTGAATTGTTGTTCTGGAAGTGGACTTCTCCTTTAATGCGTTTTAGTGCCTTGACCTTGGTAAGACCCTTGCTGTCAGAAAGCTCTCATATTTCATCAAAAATATCTTAATTTAGGCTCTGTAGATGAACAAAGGTCTTATGGGTTTGGAACAACATGAGGGTGAGTAATTAATGACAGAATTTTAAACTATACCTTTAACTTATTTTGTCTCTAGTAGTTTGTGGTTTGTGTTTACCAATGTTAATGCAAGCAAATCAAGCAAACCCTTCATTTTATTTATTTATTTATTTATTTATTTATTTATTTTTCAGATTTTATGTTGCAGCCTTGTGGTAAATTATTTCTTTTACTTTAGTCTACATGCCACATGCCATAATGACAAGGCAAAAATCAGATATGTGATAAGCATCCCATTTCTCTAGATCTTTGAGATGTTTCTACATTTTGATTGGAATAAAATAATAAAACAAGGCATTTATTTGGAATGATGTGGAAAGGCACAACCCTGTCTAGGTTTGTTGAGGCACAGATCTAGGTAAGGCTACAACAAATTCTGCTGCATTAAATGTTCCCAAGAGCCCAGTGGGTCCTTAATTCTTAAAGGTCAGAAGATTAGAACAACCAAACCGAGCCAATGTCTCATAAGGGTAAAAGAGGTCACCAAAAACCTGATGATCACTCTTGAGCTTCAGAGATCATGTGTGGAGATGGGAGGACTGCCTCTCTGTAACACTCCATCAATCTGAGCTTTATGGGAGAGTGGTCAAATGAAAGCCTTTTCTCAGTGCATGACACTGAGGCACCTAAATCGCCTAAAGGACTTCCGTATTTAGAAAAACAAGATTAAATGCTCTGATAGACCTCTATCCCAAGCTTCATGTCTGGAGGAAACCAGCGCAGTACTGTCTTAACAGAGGTGATGGCATCATACTGTGGAGGTAGGGAATGGGGGACTAGTCAAGTTGGAAGGAAACATAAACACAGCAGAGATATCCTAATTGAAAACCTGGTCCTGAGCACTCAGAAACTCAGACAGGCCTGAAGGTTCACCTTCCAACATGACATCTTAAGCACATGTTGAAATGCAGGAGTGCCTTAAAGGGATAGTTCACTCAAAAATGAAAATTACCCAATGATTGAATCACCCTGAAGCCATCCTAGGTGAATATGACTTTCTTCTTTCAGACGAATATAATTGGAATTATATATATATAAAAAAAAATGCCTTGGCTTAAGATTTTGAAGTCCAATAAAAGTGCTTAAATCGATCATAAAAAGTACTCCACATGGCTCCAGGGGGTTAATAAAGGCCTACTGAAGTGAATCAATGTGTTTGTGTAAGAAAAATATCCATATTTAAAATTTTATAGACTGTAAATCTCTAGCTTACGGTAACTGTCGAACACATATTCACAAGAGAATGGCGTTCCAGTGGATGATGTCTCAGATAGCACATCTGCAAGATGTCTGTTAAAGATGGCTTGATCTGGAAAGCATCTGCTGTGTACAGACATCTGACAGACATCTGTAAGATGTCAGTTTTACATACATTCTAAATCACAAACATCTTAAAGACATCTAATAGACATCTATTTGACATCTAATAGGAAGCGTCCCATAAACGTATTGCAGATGAGCAAACACTCTAAAAAAAAATACGTCTTCCAGATGTAAATGCAGATGTCAAATAGACGTCTCCCAGATGTGTGTGTGCTATTAGGGGTAGGCAGGGCTCGAAATGAGCTTTTTTACTTGGTAGCACTGGTGCTCCCAACTTCAAAAAGTTAGGAGCACCAAAAAAAATTTAGGAGCACCAAATGAATATTAAGGAGCACCACAACTGCCAATTGAGCAGAACAGCCAGCACTCGGCCTGGCATTTCTTTTTAGTAATGCACCGATCTTGATTTTTCATGATTGCCGATGTTTTTACAAGCAAATGGGCTGATTCTAAAAGCCTTTGTTTAATATTTATTTTAAGCCTTAAGCAGGGACAAGAATGAATGAAAATATGAGTACATGAATAAGATGTTTATTTTCTCTATTACATGTAGAGCCATTTAAATGAGAGGCAACCACTGTATTTTAAACAATCTACAGTATAAATAACAAAAAATAAACGGCACAGTTCTTTCTTAGTCGTATTAAGTGCAAACAATAAATGCAGCCATAATCAAAGTAGGTTAGTGTCTCAATATTCAAAGTGCAAATAGAGACCGAATTTTTCAAGCATGATACAGAGCTATAGACAACTACACAACCTATTATAGCCTACAGCTATGAGATATGTTATGTAGCCTAATTTGCGCACATTGGGGAGTCGCTCTCTAAACGTGTGGTATTAAAATTGCTTTTGAAGGCGCGTGCGCGTTTTACTTTCGTTAACGATGGCACTAAACTCTCGGCGGTGCTGAGCGTGCATTCTACAATACAAGACATTAATTTAACAAAACAATTTGAAAGTGGGGGGACACAAACGGGATTTGAAAAGTGTCTCCAGTGCAAATTACGCTCCTGCTTGAGTGGAATTCTGAAGCTGAGTTATCATTTGATGTGAATGTATGCCGCGTTGTGCGTCTGACAGAATGTGTGCTGTAGCACGAATAGTATATTTCTTCAAAAGCAGATTGTGGAGACATTTTAATTGTCCACAATCAAAAATCGTCATATCACACACCCCTAATTTCAATGTAGTTTTTGTGCAAATCCGGAACAGAGGTTGGTTGAGAGAGAGAAAAGAAATGGCCGGTTCCGAGTTTTAGCGGAGCGCAGTGTCAGTGACAGGGAGTGATTGACGGCTAATATCTAAAATCTGCATTAGTTAAGAATGTAAAGATCAAGTTTATTTAGTTATGTAACGTTGAAGAGAACGGCGATCCTGACACTGTATGAGCTCACAGCAGTCTGGGCAGTAGTTAGGCTAGCGAAAGTTTTGTAAAGGAATGAAAACAAGTCACACCACAACAATTTCTCGCACTCGCACAAATGCTTCCAAATATATTTTGAGGTCGCGCAGAATAAATTTTGGGAGCATATGCGACCAAAACGGTCGCAATTTCGAGCCCTGGTAGGACGTTTTTAGCTCCGGTGAGAATATGCTAGTCGTGAGAACCAAGTTTTGTTTACAGCAAAGGAAAACGACGTGAAGAAGTAAATTGTTTCGGCTATACTCTACATTTTATTATTCTTAAAATGGTGCATTCATGTGTATATCAGGGATGCTTTAACATGGCTAAAGTCATGTTCGTCACTTCTCACCAGAGCTTACGCGATGCCTACATCATCCACTAGAACGGTACTCTCTCTTGAACGCACGTATGACAGTTAGCGGAAGCAAGAGATTACAAATATGATATGTTTTGAATATGGATACTTTTTTTGCACAAATGCATCGATTATATTCAGAAGGCCTTTATTAACCCTCAGAGATGGATAGACAGAATTTCTTGGGCTTCAAAATCTCAACCCCTATTCACTGCCATTTATAAAGAAGAAGAGCTAGGACAATTTTAATTATAACTCTGATTGAATTCATCTGAATGAAGAAAGTCATATACACTTAGGATGGCTTAAGGGTGAGTAAATCATGGGATATTTTTCATTTTTGGGTGAACTATCCCTTTAAGGAGAACTCTGTCCCAGTCACAGGGCATTCAACCAAACATCCAGTCAATCCAACCAAACATCTCTGGAGAAAATGGCTGTCCACAGATGGTCTCCAACCAACCTGACAGAGCTTGAGATGTGCATATCTTGTTGCATCATACCCGACAAAACTTGATCATTAATAAATCAGGTTATTTCGCTGTAGTGATGTCAAAATATAATCATTTGCGTATCTGACTCTGAGTATTCCATACATTGTCAGTTGTGATGTTAAATGAGAAGTCCATTTCCAGAACAAAAATGTACAGATAATTTACTCACCCCCTTGTCATCCAGGATGTTCATCTTTCTTGTTTTCAGTCGATAAAAAATTATGTTTCCTGAGGGGAAAAAAAAATCAGGAATTATCTCCATATAATGGACTTCAATGGTGCCCCAAAGTTTGAACTTCCAAAATGCAGTTTAAATGCAGCTTCAAATGGTTGTAAATGGTCCCAGCCGAGGAAGAAGGCCGAGGGTCTTATCTAACAAAAGATGTCATTTTCGAAACAAATTGACAATTTATGTACTTTTTAACCTCAAACGCTCGACTTGTGTAAGTCTGCATGAACTCTTTTTTTTTTTTTTCTTCTCCTGGTTCAATATGTTCAAGACAGTTAGGGTATGTTGTTAAACTCCCATCTTGTTTTCTTCCCCAACTTCAAAATCGTCCTACATCGCTGCAGAAGTACCAACCCAGTGTTTACAAAGTGAACAAAGAAGATTGAACACCCTTAACAGAAAAATGGTAAAACAGTGATGTAAGATGAATTTGACATTGGAGAAGAAAACGAGACAAGTTTTTCGACATACCCTAACTGTATTGACCCAGATTACACAGACTAGGTGTGCACATCACAGAGACGAGACAAGATGAGCATTTGAGGTTTCAAAAGTATATAAATTGTCAATTTGTTTCAAAAACGACCGATCGTTTTGCTAGATAAGACCCTTCTTCCTTGGCTGGGATAGTTTATAGCCCTTTGAAGCTGCATTTTGGAAGATCAAACTTCGAGGCACCATTGAAGTCCACTATATAAAGAAAATACCTGAAATGTTTTCCTGAAGTAACATAATTTCTTATTGACTGAAGAAAGAAAGACATTAACATCGTGGATGTCAAGAGGGTGAGTAAATTATCTGTAAATTTTTTCTGGAAGTGTTCTTCTCCTTTAAATCAAGCTTGCAACATGTCAGCGGGAAACAGGTCATATATTATCCTCTCATGCAGTTATAATACAGCATTTTGACTAAACTCTACTTCTGCTGCATAAGATGAGAATATTTATTTATTGTTTACATGCCATGCAAAATCAGAGTAAGAGGCAAAAAATGACCTGTGTCGACCGGTTTATGACCTTTCTCTGTTAAAAGAAAATGGGTTGCCACGTTTACATCACATTTTCGGCTTATTAAGCATAATCGGCTTAAAGTAGAAGTCCCATCCAGAACTAAAATTTACAGATAATGTACTCACCCCCTTGACATCCAAGATGTTCATGTCTTTCTATCTTCAGTCAATAAGAGATTATGTTTCTTCAGGAAAACAATTCAGGTATTTTCTCGATATAGTGGACTTCAATGGTCTTTCTTTCTTCAGTCGTAAAGAAATTATGTTTTTTGAGGAAAACATTTCAGCATTTTTCTCCATATAATGGACTTCTATGGTGCCTCAAGTTTGAACTTGCAAAATACAGTTTAAATGTGCCCTCAAGCGATCCCAAATGCGGTTGTAATTGATCCCAGCCGAGGAAGAAGGGTCTTATCTAGCGAAACGATCATTTTTTTTTTTTTTTTTTTTAAATAATACAATTGATATACTTTTTAATGTCAAACGCTTGTCTTATCTTACTCTGCCTGAACTTCAAAATCGTCCTATATCGCTGTTTTTCCTTTTTTATTAAGGGTGTTTGATGATATTTGCATGTTCACTTGACTGGGTCGGTACTTCTGCAGCGATGTAGGATGATTTTGAAATGATTTTTGAAGTTGAGGGAGAAAATACGATTAGAGTTTTACATACCTTAACTGTCCTGAGCCAGAATACAGAGAGTTCAGGCAGAGCAAGACAAGACAAGCGTTTGAGATTTTAAAAAGTATTTAAATTGTATTTTTTTTACAATTAAAAATAACCAATCGTTTCACTAGATAAGACCCTTCTTCCTTGGCTGGGATCATTTGAAGCTGCATTTAAACTGCATTTTGGAAGTTCAAACTTGGGGCACCATATCAGTCCATTATATGGAGGAAAATGCTGAATTGTTTTCCTCAAAAAACATAAATTCTTTACGACATGAAAAGAAAGACATGAACATCTTGGCAAGGGAGTGAGTACATTTATCTGTAAATATTTGTTCTGAAAGTGGACTTCTCCTTTAAGAACGTGCAAGTAAATGCACTCAAGTGTAATTTTGCTTTGTCATTTTGTCATTATGGGTTATGAGTGTACATAAAAAAAAATACTAATTTAAAGCAATTTAGCATAAAGGTTCTGGTCACATTTATCATTTGATCTTGAAATTTTCCAGGTGAAATCCAGTCGTTTGTTATGTGTTTTGGTATTTAGAGTAAGGATGAAAGAATTCCACATGCATATTTTAGCATCAGGTTCAAGTTGGTCATGTGCTACGTCAACCAAAGAAAGCTACATGGTTTGAAAGTGACTTATGTGTAAGCAGACACTATCGCTACACTATGGACAATAAACAACAGACGGTGAAAATTCACTGCAGTTTCGCTAGTGTGATACACCTTAAGTCTGCGACATAAAACGAAGGGTCTGAATACTTTCTGAATGCTCTTCAGTCTGTTACATCATCCCACACGAATGTAAACCAGAATGAGATATTTCAGTTTATTTTCTGTATACACATTTTTCCATGCCTTCAAGTGTGTCCTGTCATGAGCACATGCCTTTACTGAATTGCATTCATCCAGTTGCTCAAGAAGGCCTTGTTATAACCATAAAAGGTATTAATACTCTTATTTCTCTTTTTTTTTTTTTTCTTTACCAACATATCCTGCTGTCATCCCCAGCAGACCACCAAGGCAGTGAAGAAACAGCCAAAGAAGAAAACCACCACCACGGCCAACAACAATGCTGAATCACCATGAGTCACATTACGTTTATCTATCTCTGGACAACACAAACACATTCACCTGCTTTCCCATACTAACATTAGTGCTCTTCGCTTCTACAAATACATTCTTACAACTGCAGATACACACGTAAGATGCATCGCCTGAGGCTGTTTTTATCTAGTAGGTTTAATGCGGTGAAAAAGTTGCATTCATTTTGTGTTATCACTTCCGTAAGCCTGGATCTTGTCTTATTCTCTGTAGGCCTTAATAATAGAGGGCGTCTCTGTAAAGCATGAGATCGGAAAGCAGTGCCTGCACATCAACACTACTAAACCAACTCTCCCTTATAACCATAAAATCCATCCCAGAACTTCACGTTTTCCATAATACAGGCCAATTCCTCTTTTTTTAGCATGTAGGACGCACACTATGGGACGAACAAGAATCAGGAACAGAAAAATCGGCCTATTAAATGAACAGACTTGATTTCCACACAAGTACAGCATCCATAGAGAGTTCTGGAGTTGCCCAGAGCACTTCTGTTCTCATTCCGGGTCACAAAACATTCCCGAGATCTGTTGTGAATATTCATGATCAAAGAGGTCAGATGTCTACTGGAAGCTGCAGGCACTCAAACGCTCTTGTCGTTAATAGCGCTTTTGTCAGCTGGGGCTGGAGGCGTCCAGCACACATAAGCTACCCCTTGTGCTAATTTTACATTTGTGTAGCATGATGTTACACACTCTGAACATTATAAAATCTTTATCCAAGTGGTAGACGAGATAGCAGGTGTCATCTGGTGTTTTGCTAGTGTGCAAGATGAAAACAGAATCACATGTTGGCTAGTTAAAAGACAAAATTTCTCTGTCTTGAGTAATCGGTTTCTAAAGACTGTTGATTTTAAGTCAGCCAGGCTTTGTGTTGTTGTGGCTTGCTTAGCGAACTCAATTATTCCATATCAGTAAGTACCGAACAGACTAGGTTGGAACAGTGCGGCGTTGAAAATCATCTTAAAAGGTGCTTTTAGAAAATATGCTGGCTTAAAACCTTTCTTTTTTAAATTGGATCCTGTGAACCAAGTTCATTCGAAACTGCATGTAGCCCTAAATCCAGATGTGGGCAGTTGTGTTTCCCAGCACAGCTGTTCAGAATTTAAAGATCTTAAGTTCAACTGCAATTTGAAGGACGGTGTTTTGGATTGCAACATGTAATACCACTGAGAGCTGGTAGGGGGCGCTACTGTATAGGAAAAGAGCACACTGCTCTCTCTATGTGTGTTAGATTGAATGATTACACATGGGAAGCAGTTTTGAATTATAATGTATTTAAATCATCTGTTAATTATCTGAAATTGACCTGAAACATGTTAATTTGTATAATAATATTGACTGTACAAAATGTCTGCCTTACTGTGATAGGCTTTTAAGTTAAACATTTTTCTTTTTTGAGGTTTACATTTAGTTTGTCACCTTACTAGGGTACGATGTACAGAAACATTTTTTTGTAAAAAAGTGCTGTTTGTTTTGTGCATATTCGTGTGGTGTTTTAATTCACAAGTCTTCTCTCTGCCTTTTGAACATGACATGCTATTTGGTCTTAGGAAAAATAGGGGACGATTGCATTTGAGAAGGACTGATGGTCATTTTACAGTTCATTTTAACATATGCCAGTCTTGCATTTAGTAGTTATTAGCAGATAGATGTTTCTGTAGAAACACGCGGTTTAGAAATAACATGCGGTGATGCTGTCATCATGACGCATTGTTGTCTTAACTTTCATCATGATCTTTAATTCAGTGTTGCTGATTGGCAACTTGACATTTTCTGTGTCTCAGTCTCCTGAGTAATTCAGTTTTTAAAAAGAATCTTTATTTGAGAGTTTTTTCCTTTTAATTAAATGCTAGTGTGGTTGATGTTCACCAACCCACACAAAAATGACAAGCCAGTCTCACTTCTCATTCTTTCTTTGTTCCATACTGTTTTTCCGCTTCTTTTCCCCCTTTGTTCTGTATTTCTTATTTGCATAAATAAAAATGACAATAATTTTTTTTTTTTTGTTTTTGTTTTTTTTTAAATTCACCAAGGCCTGCACTGAGTGAGACATGACAAATTGAACATATTTTTCTTTTATATTTTCTGTCATGTGTTGGAAATTGGTATTATTGCATATACAGATTTGAACTGTGAGAGAATAGTCAACATTAATATATTGTTTGTGCCAATTCTCAATGCTCTTAATATATTAAAAGAATGAAAAAGAACGAGATTGCTGCTAAGTGTGTACTAACTGACCTTGAATTATTATTCAATAAAATGCAATTACATCCCTAATGGATTATTCATTTAATTGCCATTTAGTTCCTAGTTTTAACTACTTCTGTTTTTCTTCCTTTTTTTTTTTTGAAGGTGAAATGTACTAGGCAATTGTATCTGGCAAACCTCCAACAGAGCTTCATTCTTTATTTATTTACTCCAGTGGGTTTGAGGGACATCATAAAGATGTTTCATTTTGCTGCTTATGTCTGCTTATAAAGTTATAGAATACCCATATCCCCTCTGTACAAGAGTAATAACTGTGCCACCTTTAGTTGCATTAACAGCAACCAAATTCAATTTCTGCCTTTAGTTTTTCACTAGAGGACAAAGATTTCCTCTTTCTCTTTTGTTTTAGTATGGGAGTTATAAATTCTCAATTTTAAACAGCTTTGGAATTTAAATATTTATGTTTAGATATGAATTTGATATGAAAGATGTGTTTGCTTCCAAAATGCTATAAATCCATTTTGATTAATTTGAGTAAAAATGTGTTTTCTTTACCAAGAAAGTGGCAAGATGAAAACCACTATTTTCTGTTTCAAACTTTCACTTAGCATCTTTTGGTAATATAATAATGGTAAAAATTCAAATACAGATTTTGATTTTCGAAGATTTATTATACGCTTACTTTACTTTTTAGGAGCACTTTCTAATCAATAATCAAAATATGATCAAAAATTAGTTGGTATTTAAGTGAAGTAAAGGGAAATTTGTTTTTTTTCTTTGCAATGGCATTTTATTAAACTTCATTAAAAGAATGTCATCTTTTATGTCAAATTCGTTAAAAAAAAAAAAAAAAATTATAAGCTCTTTAAGAGCAAATTACCAATCAAATGAAATCGGTATTAACAAAATTAATTTGTACTACAGAGGTGGCACAGAAGAACACAAAAGTGGCTTGTAGGTGTATTTTCATATGTTTAATGAGGCTCAGAGGTGGCATGCGTGCAATCAAATTCATAAATTCATGTTGAGATTAATTTTTTAAATATAAAATTTTGAATATAGAAATATTAAATGATTTAAATAACTGAAAAGAAGATACTATAAAAATGAAACTAAAACTGCCAGTAGGTGGCCTCAAGACTGATTTAATTACTGAATCATATCATTCGATTTGTTCGAACTGCTGATTCATTCAGGAATAGAGCAAGTGACTGTCTTTATGAATGGGTAATTGAATCATTGACTCACTAGATCCATTTAAAAACGCAGGTTTATTCTGTTTACAACGCGTTTTTACTGTTTACAATGCATGAAATGGTGCGCTGTGATTGGCTGAGCGGATGTATTGCATTCTGCAGAGAGGGTTGGAAAAATATGGAGAAAACATGACAGATACACGGCGGATATTAAATAAAAATTAAAAATTGCCATTTCAGTTCCGACCAGGTACAATACTGTTTTTGTCAGGAAATCATTTTTTTTAATGGTGTTTATCACGTTTTAGAACCAAACTCTTAATATATTTATGTAATATATGACCTGTTTATGATGCATCGATATTAAGGGAAATAAATAAAAAAAACATTTGCTAATTTAGCTGTAAAATATGAAAAATACACAAATACAATCTTACCTCACTACCTTGGACAATAAGACTTTTAAAGAAGAAGTCCACTTCCAGAACAATAATTCACAAATAATTTACTCACCACCATGTCATCCAAGATGTTCATGTCTTTCTTTCTTCAGTTGTAAAGAAATTATGGTTTTTGAGGAAAGCATTTCAGGATTTTTCTCCATATAATGGACTTCAATTGTGCCCCCGATTTTGAACTTCCAAAATGTAGTTTAAATGCAGCTTCAAAGGCTCTAAACGATCCCAGCCGAGGAAGAAGGGTCTTATCTAGCGAAACGATCTGTCATTTTTTTAGGAAAATAAAAATTTGTTTACTTTTTAAGCACAAAAGCTTGTGTAGCACAGGCTCTGGGATGCGCATTCTTGAATGATTTGTTCATTTTGAACAAATCTTTAATGTGACTCTGGAAGAACGAGTCGTCTCGGGGAGTGATTTGTTCAGTTGTGCATGCAACATCCTATTAGGTTGTGTACTGGAATTAGTTCACCTGTTTCGAATCTTCGGGTTCGAGTCGTTCGTTCATCTTATGGAGCTGTCACGTGATGAACGAACGACTCGAACCCAAAAACTAGTCAGATAAGAGATGAGGTGAGCTAATCATAGACTAAAGACCCAGGTAAACAATGAATTAATCTTTTCTGTTTCTTATAGCATTATAGTTTTGTCTTGTTTGTAGTGTGATCAACGTTTGTGTAAGCAGTAGATGTGTTAGGGAAGTAACACATAACTTTTTATTTATATTTAGCTAAAATTAATGAAATTAGTCAAAAAAGATTTGTTCATTTTGCTGAACGAGACTCAAAGGTCCGAGTCGGTAAAATGATCCGAACTTCCCATCACTACTACAAATCACGTGTAAGTTCATCATTTCGTTGATAAGACCCTTCTTCCTTGGCTGGGATCGTTTAGAGCCTTTTGAAGATGCATTTAAACTACATTTTGGAAGTTCAAAATCGGGGGCACAACTGAAGTCTATTATATGGAGAAAAATGCTGAAATGTTTTCCTCAAAAACCATAATTTCTTTACGACTGAAAACAGAAAGACATGAACATCTTGGATGATAAGGGGGTGAGTAAATTATTTGTGAATTGTTGTTCTGGAAGTGGACTTCTCCTTTCATGAATGTATAAATGATTTGATATCTTGTTTATTAATATATGTTATAAAGCATCATTAATATAAAATGCTATACCTAGGTATGTTTTGATGCTGGTTTAAGCCGGCCCTTAGCTGGTTTATGCTGGTCCTTCGCTGGTTTAAGCTGGTCCTTGACCAGCAACATGATCAGCATCAACCAGCAAAGGACCAGCTTAAACCAGCATCAAAACATACCAGCATATGCTGTTTTTTTCCCCCAGGGAAACCTGTTAGCTTTGAGGTCATCTGTATGCTAGTGTACCCTTAAAAGTTGACAAAACTATATTTTGGCAGTCTAGCAGACAAACACTTTACAATTTTAGTTTTCCAGAAGATAATCAGTTGACCTTGGTTTCATGCAGTGGAAGTTTTAAGGCGCCTCTGCAATTTTGGCGAAATGCCAAGTTCTTAAAGACATTTTAAACAAAACGCTAAAGGTTTTTGTGAAATATTGGTAATGTGTAAATCTGTAATTATCTGATGACAGTTGGCTATTTATGAGTTGACAATTACCTTCAAATACTCGACGTGCTCCAGCAGTGTAATGTTGCTATGGCTACAGTACCTCCTCAGGCAAATGTGACTTTAATGTCTTTAGCTCACTTCAACTTGAAATCCTGTTGGAAAACCCTTTTAAAATGTACATTTTTGTTCTGACTTTTGGGGGGTGTAAGTTGCTTGATTTGTACACTGGACGTGTCCCTTGTTGATGTGTTGCGGTGTTACTACTCTAGAGACTACTTGTTACTTTTGAGCATCCATGACTGTAACTGTAGTTTTTATGAATTATATATATATTAGTCATGGCTTTAGCCGTTGTCTAATCAGACCCCTGAAAGAGTATATATTAAAGGAAGTTATGTTTTTGTCAGATTAAGGCTGTAGTGGTTATGTGAGAGTTTTAATAGTAATATTATCACAGGCCAATACTAAGCAGTGTCACTAGGTGGAGCAAGTAATCCAATAATATCATTTTGTAAACAGAGGGAGTTAATAGATAGATAATGACATGCAGCAAGAGCTTTAGTGAGCAGTAATGAATGTTATTGATGGTGTGCATCTCAAATCTCTGTAATGAGAAAGCTAATTATCTTTACCAATTAAAACCAGTTTAACTGTGCAAATAAACAATGAAGCAGAATGAAAGTGAAATAATGAATAACGCTTTCAGTCAGCCACATTTCAAGTCGTGTTTTCTCCAGTCTGTCTCACAAGTGCACACATTAGCTTCACATGACACGTTACATGTTACGTTAATTATAGCACTTTCTGTATGCAAGAACTGTATGCAGTTTCTTTTACAGCTATAAACTTATAGTAATACCATCAAATGCCTTTGTGTTTTTACACTTAAAGGAGAAGTCCACTTCCAAAACAAAGATTCACATATAATGTACTCACCCCCTTGCCATCCAAGATGTTCATGTCTTTCTTTCTTCAGTCATTAAGAAATTATGTTTTTTGAGGAAAACATTTCAGGATTTTTCTCCATATAATGGACTGATATGGTGCCCTGAGTCCAAAATGCAGTTTAAACGCAGCTTCAAATGATCCCAAATGCGGTTGTAAACAATCCCAGCCGAGGAAGAAGGGTCTTATCTAGCGAAACAAATGGTTATTTTTGTTTAAAAATACAATTTATATACTTTTTAATCTCAAACGCTCGTCTTGTCTTGCTCCCCCTGAACCCTGCTCTCACCTGTGTATTCTGACTCATGACAGTTAGGGTATGTTGAAAAACTCCAATCGTATTTTCTCCCTTAACTTCAAAAATCATTTCAAAATCATCCTTTATCGCTGCAGAAGTACCGACCCAGTCTTTAGAAAGTGAACATGAAAAGAAACTCAAACACCCTTAACAAAAAATGTAAAAGATATAAGACGATTTTGAGATTGAGGGAGAACATGAGATGGGAGTTTTTTGACATACCCTAACTGTCATGAACCAGAAAAAAAACACTCCAGGCAGAGCAAGACAAGATGAGCATTTGACATTAAAAAGTATATAAATTGTATTATTTTTATGAAAATAAGTGATCGTTTACAACCGCATTTGGGATCATTTGAAGCTGCATTTAAACTGCATTTTGGAAGTTCAAAATTGGGGCACCATATCAGTCCATTATATGGAGGAAAATGCTGAAATGTTTTCCTCAAAAAACATTATTTCTTTTTGACTGAAGAAAGAAAGACACTAACATCTTGGATGACAATGGGGTGAGTACATTATATGTGAATCTTTGTTTTGGAAGTGGACTTCTCCTTTAAGATTATATCCATTAATTCTACTTTCAGCAAAAGTGCTTGTGTTTCACTGCGTGTCATGTGTTTACGTGACCGAATGTGTGTATCTCATGCAGGCACACTGGTTAAAGCATGTCCCTAGCTGGTTACATAAGGCTCCGCAGTAATTGAATCTCATTACTGCTGCAGTCCCACAGTGTGTGGGGTGATTCCTGGGACGTGGGCTGGTGTGAACCCCAGATGAGGGGAATCCCTGAGTTTGCCCAGTGCTTGCATCATCTCCTCTCTCCTATAGGTTTGCCTTCTCTGCTCTCTGCTTACCTCTCCATGGCAGCAGGACGAGGGGTTGCTAGGTGGCCTGCTCTCGCTCTACCCTCTCGCTATTTTTTGCTCTCTCTGTTTCCTTCCCTAGAGACTGCGGAGTTTACACGGACTGTTCTGACGTCAGCAGGAGAAACCCTGTTACTCTGCCTCAGCTGGGCTCCGAAGAGGCCCACATAACGCCTCTCACCCACTGCAATGAAAAAGCACATTTCTCACTGTATTTTGAACAGCTCATAGTTACTGTCTCTCTTTTCTATCTACCCTGTACATTTGTTGAAATGAATTTCTTTTTTAGGTGGTGGGTGTACAGTTGAAGTCAAAATTTTACATACACCTTGGCAGAACCTGGAAAATGTTAATTATTTAACCAAAATGAGAGAGATAATTTAAAATGCATGATATTTTTTTTATTAAGCACTGACCTGAAGTAATAGTTGAATTTATGAAAATGACCTGTTCAAAAGTTTACATACTGTGTTGTTACCTGAATGATGTGTTCACAGATGTTTGTTTGTTTGAGTCCCTTGTTCGTCCTGAACAGTTAAACTGTCCACTGTTCTTTTGAAAAATCCTTCAGCTCCCACAAAGTCTTTGGTTTTTCAGCATTTTTGTGTATTTGCACCCTTTCCAACAATGACTGTATGATTTTAAGATCCATCTTTTCACATTGAGGACAACTGAGGGACTCATATGCAACTATTACAGAAGGTTCAAATGCTCACTGATGCTCCAGAAGGAAAAACGATGCATTAAGTGCTGGGGGGTGAAAACTTTTGAGCAGAATGAAGACGTGTACATTTTTCTTCTTTTGCCTAAATATCTTTTTTTTTTCCAATTTAGTACTGCCCATCAGAAGCTACAGAAGAAACGTACATGTTTCCCAGAGGGCAAAATAAGCTAAATTTTCCCTGATCTTCAAATTCATAAGTTTTAATGCATTGTGTTTACTTCCCTGGTGAAAAAAACAGCATATGCTGGTAGGCATGTTTTGATGCTGGGATGCTGGTTAGGTATGTTTTGATGCTGGTTTAAGCTGGTCCTTAGCAGGTTTATGCTGGTCTATGCTGGTCCTTTGCTGGTTTATTCTGGTCATGTTGCTGGTAACGGGGTCATTTTTATAAATTCAACTATATTTAAATGTATTTCATGTGAAATACCGTATTCAGGTCAGTACTAAATAAAAAAATAACATGCATTTTGTATGGTCCCTCTTTTTTTGGTAAAATAATTAACATTTTGCAGATTCTGCAAGGCGTACGCTAACTTTTGACTTTAGCCGTATACTGTTTAAAATAAAGACATTTGGAAACGTTTGGAAAAAGTTAGTATTAATATATTAATAGTTGCATTCACTAATAAGACTTTTAACGACTTACGTTAGCTAGTTCCGTATGTTTTTGCAGTTGCCACTTGGTTTCCCTGGTGAACAAAACAGCATATGCTGGTAGGTATGTTTTGGTGCTGGTTTAAGCTGGTCCTTTGCTGGTTTATGCTGGTCCTTGACCAGCAACATGACCAGCATAAACCAGGACCAGCAAAAACCAGCAAAGGACCAGCATAAACCAGCTAAGGACCAGCTTAAACCAACACCAAAACATACCTAACCAGCATCCCAGCATCAAAACATACCTACCAGCATATGCTGGTTTTTCACCAGGGTTGGTATTTTTATGTAATCCAATGAAATGTGTACCTTTTTAATTGCGACTAAATGTCCAGATTTTGATTGAATTGCCTCAGTTCAGTGGTCTCTGGAAACAGGTGGCTTCAGCATGTCCAGCAGAGGGCCTTGTTTGATCAGGAAAGACATTGAAGTCAGTCTTCATACAGCGAGCAAAACACCGTTCCTGCTTGAGAAGTTTTCCGCTTATTTATTTAGCAGCTTCTGTCATTTTTACCCTTCAAAATCTTTAAGGATGAGGGTCAGGTACGAGAACAACCTGCATTATACATTCAAATATTTCCCTCCCACTTCTTTTTATATTTTGATCTTCGTATTTGTTTAGCATAACAAATGATATTTTACCGGTAATACTATTGATGCACAGTTAAGCAACAATGCGTAATTTATCAAGTGCAGAACTGAAAGTCCACGACCGCTATAGTTTCCGTACTGTTACCAGCGTAAACAACCTGTTGTTTGTTTTTGTGTACTTATTAATTTTAGTAACGAGTTGATCGCAGTATGTTTATGTTTTACAGTGCTTGTAACGTCCACCAGTGTTTGCATACTTGATTTCCACAACATACTGAGTGACATAACAGCAATGCTGACCGCAAACAATATTTTGTTTTCACAGAACCAAAACCTAAAACCTAAATTTACCATAAACTATTCTGCTTCTGCTTTGCAAACAGTCATACTTCCTTCAGGAATCTTTTTTTTGAATTCTTACTAAGAAATTAAGCTCTATTCGAAGACATGTCGCCATAAGATGTGTCATTGTGTCATTTTTGAGTAAGAAAATTATGTCAGAAGCATTTTAAAGCACCAGACACATCAAGCATCACTAAAACATTGAATTTACGGTGAGTTTATTTCATTGACTGGGTTTACTAGCCATTCATGCATGAGTGATTTTTATGTAATTTATCTTTAGTATCACGGTGGACTTTCTCACGAGAAAACAAATCTTCATCTGTGTGCCCACCGCATGCTGTTTTGTTTGGATCATGTCTAATGTTGGTGTTTCTCTCTCTCTCTTCCTCTCCTCTAGCTTTCTTTCCTCCGCCCCTCCATTCTTGTCCTCCGGTAGCCATAGCAACGTGTGCTGCGATGGTGCAGGGCCTCTGGCAGGTGACACAATGCGGCTAATTACTGGCACTTAGCTCAGCGCTAATTAAAGCGAGCTCAGCTAATCGGGGGGTCAAGTGGACCTGCTGATCCATCCATCCATCCATTGCTCCATCCATCCATCCTTACCTTTACCTTTAGCTTAAACTTCCCCAGCCCCTCCGAGCGAAGCTGTCTCTCTCTCTGTGTCTGTCTGTCTGTCTCGCTCTATCAGACAGCTGGCATCCACACAGGGGTTGAGGGTTTGACCTTCCTGCTCTCCAGGCTCTCTCAGCATCCGAGTAAACAGACAAATGAATCTCTACAAAGGTGAGGGTCAATTTATCTAATTTGGTCGAGGTTGGTCAGCCAAGATTACCTGGGAGGAACACTCCTCTCTCTCTCTCTCGTTCTCGCTTGTTTCGTTTCTCAGCCGTGACATTTCTCACATGTTTTTGGTCTCATGTTCTGCGTTTTCAGCATCACATCTTCATTCTGCTCTGCAGCACCACTGCTTACATTGCTTTCTCTACTATTCCCTTATATGCAAGTATTCTATATGTACCACGGGACAGTGATGGTATACCATGCTGTCATGTCCCAAATATATATTTGATCATAAAAAAAGCAGGTAAAGCCCCCCTGAGCCTATTGAGTTTTAACAGACCAAGTGTGCCATGAGTTTGGTGGGGGTTAATTGAGAATGAATGGGGGAAAGTCGCGTGAGAGGAGGCAATGCCGCCATCGCGATATGATTGGATATGACTGGTTATGATCGGCTGTGATTGGTTCATGTGATAAATGTGTTCATGCGAGTTCTGTCTCAAAAAACTCAGTAAAAAGTAAAAAGTTATTTATCACCACTTTGTTACATCAAAATAGGACTTAAAATGGCATGAAAAATTATTTGTGGGAGTTTTTAGTAAGTAATCTGCTTGGTGAAATTGAAAGTAAATCTCTGTTTGTGACCAGTGTTTACCGAGCTTTGATGACTGATGACGAAAAAATTCAAAAGCAGTTAAAGGTTAACTATTAAAAAGATCAGCTGAACAAAAGTATAAACTGTTACTGCTTTGAGTTGTTTCGTAATAAATGTAAAATGCTTAAAAACACCGACTTGCTGAGGTTTAATAAATAGAATATTTGATTTAATTGTTAATAGAGAAATATTTAATTATATTTTTTCTTTTTAATGTTTAACCAAGAAAAAAAAGATATAAAAATATGTTATTTTATATATATATATAGAGAGAGAGAGAGAGAGAGAGAGAAAAACAATTTGTTTTGTTTTTTTGTTAATGAAAAATACAATGAAATATTTTTTACTTATAGTGTAAATAATGTTTATTTAAACAAGAAAAAAGTCCAAATAATTATATAATATAAACCATAACATAATATAATAATCTCTCTCTCTCTCTCTCTCTCTATATTTTTTCTTTATATATATATATATATATATATACACACACACACACACACATATATATATGTAATGTAAAAATACAATTGAAACATTTTTTTTTTCTTTTTCCAATAGTGTAAGTAATGTTTATTTAAGCAAGAAAAAATATATATATGTTATTTTTTTTTCTATATATAGAGAGAGAGGGAATTATTTTAGTTTTTTTGTTAATGAAAAATACAATTAAACATTTTTTTTTTACTTATAGTGTAAATAATGTTTATTTAACCAAGAAAAAAGTCCAAATAAATATATAATATAAACCATAACATAATATAATAATATCTCTCTCTGTATATATATAAAGAAGAAAAAAATATATATTTTGTTCTTTCTATATATATATATATAGAGAGAGAGAGAGAGAGAGAGAAAGAATGAAAAATACAATTAAAGATTGTTTCTTTTACTTATAGTGGAAATAATGTTTTTTTTAACCAAGAAAAAGAAAAAAAAATCTAAATAATTATATAATATAAACCATAACATAATAATATCTCATATATATATATAAATTTAGTTTACTATAAAATATAATGTAGATATATGTATTATGTGCTGATTTTTGTACTGATTGCATTTTTTATAAATAATTTCTAGAATTTTTAAAACAGATTTAAGTTAAAAGATTATTAAAATAGACATTACTTCATAATTATGCAATATTTAATACATTCTTTATTTCTTTATTTCTTTATTTCTTTCTGCTCACTGCATTTCATTTTACCTTTCATTCATTCATTTTGCTTCATCGTTTGTGATTCTCATTCTGCCGTACACACACACGTTTCCTCTGTTCTGCACAAAGGGTTCATCCTACCTTTGACAAATGAGGGCAGATGAATATTAGAGTTGCCCTGCTGAGGAGAGACAGCTGCGGAGCATACATGCGTACAGGGAGACGGAGAGATGGAGGGATGGAGTTTAGAGGAGTGGATAAGGTCAGAACTCGTCAGCAGGTTCGCTGTTTACTGATGTTTACCGTGGAGCCCCTGCTGAGGGGACACCTGGTGTGCTGTCATCGTCCACCACACACTCTCATACATGCATACACGCCGAGATACAAGCACAAACTATAGGATGTACACTCTGTTATGCAGTGACACACATACAAAAGCAGGTGATAAAAGGCATGGCTGGAGACGTCCTCTCATAATCAGATGCCTCTCTCAGTGGATTGTGGCTGCTGGAGCTCTCCATGGTGCTGAAAGCTCTCTGCGTAATCCACGAGCACTTTTAAAGAGAGAGACAGACAGGAATGAAGTGCTATATTTAAAACAGCCTTCATTCTTTATTAATGAGTGCTTGTTTAGACAGATCTGGAGTGGTATTCGATGTATGTTGACAAGTTGGGCATTTCGACATTTTTCTTCTAAATATATACAATTAAATGCACTTTCGGTGCTGTTCTCTGCTTTAATCTTCGAGTGATGCATATGCATTAGTAAGTAATTTGGACACACCTGTGGAATTTGCATGTGAATATTCAAAATACACACACTGTAAAAAAAAGTTTACCCCACTACCGTAAAAAATGTAGTTGTCAACTAAAATATCCAAGTTGTCACTTAAGTAACTTGACTAAAAAAAAGTTAAGTAATTTTGACTAAACTTGTATTATTTGTTATCTCACAGTATTAATTTGAACTATGCTAATAGGCCGTTAATGTGTGGAATATATATATATATATAAGAATAAGAAAATTAAAATTGCAGATATTGACTGCAAGAACTTACGCACAAGCTATTGCTTTTTTGTTCATTTTTTTAGAGAATGATTATGGAAATGATTTACAAATTCTACTGTGTTTCATAACTGGGTTTGGATAACTTTTGAAGTTTCATTACATCTGTGTAGTGTGTATTTATCCGAACTGTACAAAGAGTTATCAATGTAGTGACATAATTAGAAGTTATACTATATACTGTATTTTTTGCTAACCCTACATTTTATTTCAGAGAATGCATGCTTTACCATGCTTTACAATTACCAAATAACAATTTTTGGCATGTTTAGGTTTTATTTCACTTTTTACAACTGTGATATAAAAAATCCAAGAATTATAATTAAAATAGAAAAGCCAACTAAATAAATACAGTCATGGCCAAAAATATCAGCAGCCTTGCAATTCTCTCAGAAAATTGTTCCAATTGCAAATGTTTTGGTATTCACATGCTCATCGTTTTTGTTTGCATTGCAACAACAACACACACACACAAAAACAGAGAAGAAAAGTCAAACTTGATCAAATTTCACACAGAACTCAAAAATGGACTGGACAAAATTATTGGCACCTTGTCAAAATTGTAAGAAATAATTGCTTTTCAAGCATGTGATGCTCCTGTAATTTGAATTTAGACACACCTGTAGCAAGTAACAGGAGTGGGCAATATAGTAATCACACTTGCAACCACTTAAAATGGAGAAAAGTTGACTCAACCTTTGTGTTGTGTGTCACACTGAGCATGGAGAAAAGAAAGAAGTGTAAAGAGTTATCTGTGGATTTGAAAGAAAAATTGTGGGAAAACATGGACAATCTTAAGGCTACAAGTCCATCTCCAGAGATCTTAATGTCCACTGTGCGCAGTATCATCAAGAAGTTTACAGGCCATGGTACTATAGCTAACCTCCCTGAACGTGGACAGACGAGCAAAATTAGTGAAGAATTATACTGAAGGATTGTTTGAATGGTGGATAAAGAACCCTGATTAACTTCCAAACAAATTCAAGCTGATCTGCAGACACAAGGTACAACAGTGTCAGCTCGCACTATCCTTCGAAAAAGGACGCTATGGTCGGAGACCCAGGAGGACACCACTGCTGACACAAAGGCATAAAAAAGCAAGACTGAATTTTGCCAAAACTTATGTGACAAAACCACAATCCTTATTGGAGAACATACTGTGGACAGATGAGACAAAAGTAGAGTTTTTTGGTAAAGAACATCATGGCACTGTTTACAGAAAAAGAAATGAGGCCTTCAAAGAAAAGAACACAGTCCCTACAGTCAAACATGGTGGATGTTCAAAGATGTTTTGGGGTTGCTTTGCTGCTTCTGGCACTGGATGTCTTGACTATATGAACAGTATCATGAAATCTGATGATTACCAAAGAATTTTGGGGGGCAACGTAGTGGCCAGTGTCAGAAAGCTGCGTCTCCACCAGAGGTCATGGGTCTTCCAGCAGGACAATGACCCAAAACACACTTCAAAAAGCACTCAGAAATGGTTACAAACAAAGCACTGGAGAGTTCTGAAATGGCCAGCAATGAGTTCAGATCTGAATCCCATAGAACACCTGTGGAGAGATCTCAAAACAGCAGTTGGGAGAAGACATCCTTTAAATCTGAATGACCTGGAGCAGTTTGCAAAAGAAGAGTGATCCAAAATTCCAGTAGAGACGTGTAAGAAACTCATTCATGGCTACAGGAAGCGATTGATTTCAGTTATTTTATCCAAAGGGGGTGCTACCAAATATTAAGTTAAGGATGCCAATAATTTTGTCCCGTGCATTTTTTGGGTTCTGTGTGGAATTGTATCAGATTTGACTTTTCTTCTCTGTTTTTTGTGTTGTTTCAATGCAAACAAAAAATAAACGTGAATACCAAAACATTTGCAACTGCAACAATTTTCTGAGAGAAGGGTTGCATTTTCTGACAGAATTGCAAGGGTGCCGATATTTTTGGCCATGACTGTAAATAATGTACTTTAATTTAAATAAATAACAGGAATTATTTATCTATTTATGTATTTTTTATTTCTATAATAAATAATTTAAAAAGTTTTGAATTTATTTTAAAACAATTTTCACTCAGAAAATGCTACTGAATTTCACAAATAATTAAAAAGAAATGGCAAATAACAGAATTAAACATGAAATTTTGATTTAGAACGATTAAAAAGTATTTTATTGTAAAAGGAGTTATTTTTGCTTTATTTACAGCCTTGAGAAAAAAGAATTCATCAAAGTATCCTGAAAAAGTATCACAGGTTTCAAAAAAATTAACCTAGATAATAAATCAGCATATTAGAATGATTTATGAAAGATCATTTGACACTGAAGATTGGAGTAATGATGCTGAAAATTCAGCTTTACATTGCAGGAATAAATTACTTTTTAAAGTATAGAAAACCATTATTTTAATTTGCAATAATACTTTACAGTATTACTGTTTTTTTATGTATTTTAAATCAAACGCAGACTTGATAAGCAGAAAAAACTTCTTCAAAAAACATTACAAAATCTTACTGATCTCAAACTTTTGAACAGAATGTTTTTTTTTTTAATTAGTCTATTATTTCAAAAGACTTAATAGCTTGCTTATTTTACTTTTAGTCTAATATTCCTTACTGTAATTATGTACTATAATTATGTTCATTATGTTTGTTAAAAGGTTGAAACATTGTTTAAAATCTCAGCAGTTACTTCAGTAAATAATTTAGGTCATATGGGTTCAGCAAAGGTTCAGCAGATGCTGGGAACCCCTGAATTCACCCCTGCAAAAACAAGCTTGTGTGTAAACAGCCCTAGATGATGTGATACTAGAGCCACAGCGAGAGCGAGAAATGAATGAATAGGTGATGAGCGAGAAAGTTATTTCAAATGTTGTTTCTGAGAAGAAAATGAATGTCAGAGCAGTTTGGGTTCTGTGGTTGTACAGCGATGCAACATTTGTCTGTAACTCCCTGTGCAGCGCTGCTCGTTACGCCTCTAATTTGACTTACCAAACACACATTCATCCATACAGAGACATGACAAAATTCATTGTCTCTCCCCGATGAACAATTCACACATGAGAACATGCACTTGGAAACATGTCAACACACACACACACACACACACATGCGGCCGTGTGTTTGCTTAAGGGGGCATGAATGACACAGGAGTGTTCTGACAGTCGCCTGGAAGATCTCACAGGGCAGGAGGGAGATCAGTGAAAAAAAAACTATTTGTTTCTCCATTCTAGATTGATGAGCGCACACACACACACACACACACACACACGCAGTGAGTCACCATAGCTCATTGAGGCCACGCTTTACCAAACTGACAGCAGCAGGTCTGTGGGCAAGCACAGGAAAGGAGGAGAGGGGTATGCTAGAAAAACGAAAGAGAGAAAGAAGGCAGGGATGGAGGGAAAACAGGAAACAATGAGGAGGAGAGGAGAGAAGTAAACGTAGGAAAACACAGACAGCAGAAGAGAGAGAGAAAAGTCCCTGTGGCACATTGTTGTATGGCGTGTTGTGGTGTCACTACAATACAGCGGCAGTTCTCGTCTCCCCTCCAGCGATGTCATGATGGAACTAGAGCTGGATGGATCCAAACTTTATAAATATACAAATCCGCATCTGTATAAGCAGGCTTGATAGCGATGCCGAGGTCCTCGCCAGAAAGGGATCTGGAGAGGTTAGGGAGCTGTTGTGCAGGTGTCGTTCGTGTTCGTTTCGAATCTCATTATGTCAGGGGTCAGTTTCATGTGATTGAAACAAACAAAGAACATTCTGCATGGCAACAAAAGCATCTTAAAATCTATTGTTAAAAAAAGATGATTAAATAAAACTTGCATTTAGGATTATTATTGTGTCTGTCTGACCCAAGGCACCTGCCAAGGGCAATTTGAAGGGATAGTTCACCCAAAAATGTTATTTACTGACCCTCATGTTTTCTAAACCTGTAAGACCTTTGTCTATCCGATAGATATTTTTATTAAATCTGAGAGCAGATTTAAATTCTCCATGCTAACACTTACCAAATAATAATTTTTGGCATGTTTAGGGTTTATTTCCCTTTTTACATCTGTGATATAAAAAATCCAAGAATTACAATTAAAATAGAAAAGCCAAATGACACTAAATAAATACAGTCATGGCCAAAAATATCAGCACCCTTGCAATTGCAAAAACACTTCTCTTTTAGAAAATTGTTCAAATTGCAAATGCTTTGGTATTCACATGCTCATCGTTTTTGTTTGCATTGCAACAACACAAAAAGAACAGAGAAGAAAAGTCAAACTTGATCAAATTTCACACAGAACTCAAAAATGGACTGGACAAAATGATTGGCACCTTGTCAAAATTGTAAGAAATAATTGTTTTTTAAGCATGTGATGCTCCTGTAATTTGTATTTAAACACACCTGTGGCAAGTAACAGGAGTGGGCAATATAGTAATCACACTTGCAACATAGTTAAAATGGAGAAAAGTTGACTCAACCTTTGTGTTGTGTGTCACAGTGAGCATGGAGAAAAGAAAGAAGTGTAAAGAGCTGTCTGTGGATTTGAGAGAAAAATTGTGGGAAAACATGGACAATCTTAAGGCTACAAGTCCATCTCCAGAGATCTTAATGTTCCTGTGTCCACTGTGCACAATATCATCAAGAGGTTTACAGCCCATGGCACTGTAGCTAACCTCCCTGAACGTGGACAGAAGAGCAAAATTAATGAAAAATTACAACAAAGGATTGTTCGAATGGTGGATAAAGAACCCTGATTAACTTTCAAACAAATTCAAGCTGATCTGCAGACACAGGGTACAACAGTGTCAGCTCGCACTATCCCTCAAAAAGGGACAGTATGGTCGGAGACCCAGGAGGACACCACTGCTGACACAAAGGCATAAAAAAAGCAAGACCGGAGTTTGCCAAAACTTATGTGACAAAACCACAATCCTTCTGGGAGAACATACTGTGGACAGATGAGACAAAAGTAGAGCTTTTTGGTAAAGGACATTACAGCACTGTTTACAGAAAAAAATGAGGTCTTCAAAGAAAAGAACACAGTCCCTACAGTCAAACATGGTTGAGGTTCAAAGATGTTTTGGTACTGGTACTGGATGCCTTGACTGTGTAAACGGTATCATGAAATCTGATGATTACCCAAGAATTTTGGGGCGCAACGTAGTGGCCAGTGTCTCTTCCGTGACGCAGGAGCCAGCATTCTGATGTAGAACGTCCATCTCTCTTATATATATTTCGGTTCAAATAAGTAAGGCTGGGTAAAAGATTGCAAGTCATCCTCTCTGTCGAAATCTTCAGACATGTTTATGAAGACTGTTTTATGTACAGTGTGTATCTTCCTCTGCTTGTAAACAAGGTGCAGGGCAGCCTGCATCAGTTTGCTGTGGTGCTCTCCTGAACGTGTTAAAAAGACTGATATGGAAGAGAAGCAATTGTTGTATGAGGTTGTTACTTTTTGTTTACTTTGCGCAAAAAACCAAACATTGTTTATGTTCAGTGCCGCCAATATGGCTGATTGCCTAAACAGAAAATGTTCTAAATATTGTTTACTATATATATTTATTGATCATTTTGTGGCAGTTAAGTGAAATGTATATATGGTTTATGACTAGCATAGTTCATGTCACACATTATTTACTGAACTGTGCCATTTTGCACTTATTTTTACCTGACAAACCAACTTGTGCCCTCACAAGTTCTTATGTTCTGTATGAAAGCTTGGCTTGTTAGATTGACAGTGTATCAGCTTTGTCCCAAATGAAATCATAAGCCCTTGCCGTCTCCCTCAGACTCTACACTTTTGTGACCTAATGGCACTTTGACTGCTTGGGTAGAAGTCTGCTGCGGAGCAAAGGTGGTGCTTGCAAACCTAAAATGACAAATTAAATACCCTACACTATAGTAAGTCTGCAAATGCACATGAATTGTGCCATTTGGGAAATGGCCTTCATCTCATTTTGAAGGCTGCACCTTTGTCAGCCACACACGTCACTGAAGCTGCAACATTTCAAAAATGTAATTGTTATAGTCCAAAGTATGAAAGAAATTAAAGTAATTTTGCCTCATGGGGAATACAGCTGGTTTTATAATGGTTTTCTGAAATGAGCCATCCTCAGTGACTCAAAAATGTAGTGTTCATCTTTTCAAGTCATGTGTATCCATATTGTTTTGCAATGTAAATGCAATCTTTTACTTTGAATGTGCAAGACTTCTGATTCATTAGCTGTTATAGGCAAATAACTAGAAGCAATAGCAAAGTACAGCTAATAATAACTGGAACGAATGGTACCATAAGTTCTTGCTTGTCCAAGTTACTATACAGATAGTTGTTCACGAGTCCCTTGTTGGTCCTGAACAGTTAAACTGCCAGCTGTTCTTCAGAAAAATCATTTAGGTCCCACAAATTATTTGTGGTTTTTTTTCAGCATTTTTATGTATTTAAACCCCTTCCAACAATGACTGTATGATTTTGAGATCCATTTTTTCATACTGAGGACAACTGAGGGACCATTACACAAGGTTCGAATGCTCACTGATGCTCCAGAAGGAAAAACAATACATTAAAAGGCAGGGGGTGAAAACTTTTGATGAGAATGAAAATTAGTAAATTTTTCGTATTATGCCTAAATATCATACTTTTTTCATGTAGTACTGCCCTTCAGAAGCTACAGAAGATACTTACATGTTTTCCAGAAGACAAAATAAGTTAAATGTACCCTGATCTTCAAATTCAAAAGGTAACACTTTGTTATGATAGTCCTGTTTAGACATTCTACTAACAATAAGTTACTTGCAACTGCATGCCAGCTCGTCATTAGAGTATTAGTAGACTGTCTGCTTAACCCTAAACCTAACCTAACAGTCTGCTCTGAGAGTAAGTAGACATGTAGTTACAAATGAATGAGAACTGGTTGACATGTAGTTGCAAAGTTACTTATAGTTAGTAAAATATCTAAAGTGGACTATCAAAATAAAGTATAACCCTTTTGACTTCAACTGTATGTTTATTATACTGGATCTGTCCTAAAAAAAAAAAACCTACATGTAACATTTGCTACAGACACACCCCAAAGTGGAGGCGTTGTAGTGTTTTGAGTGGCAAAAAAGCTGAGCACACACAAATGACAGGATTTTGGGTTTTCTCCGCTTACATACTGCCAAAACGTGCCGCTTTCTGCATGAAAATGATTGCCACTGTATCAAAATCTAACTTCCTGCAAGATTATGACTCTTTTGCTTTTTCCTACATCCCGTATCAAATTGCCTTTAGGCATCTGGCTTTGACAGTACTAGAATGAACAGTAAAAAATTGCATATGAAGTAAAAAAAAAAAAGTGTGGATTGCTAGCGTACAGAAAATATTTCCATGCCACACCCGCATCCTCTAAACATCTCTGAGGCTACATCCACCCTCTCAAATCTCATGTTTGAATGTGTTATGTTTATTAGAAAGAGGGCTTTTGTTGCAGTTTAAACTCTTTTGTAACTCAGCATGTGTGTATGTGATGGCTTGGTCACATTGTGAATGTGAGAACTTGTGTGTGTGTTTATGTAAGCTGTGCGTCAGTAATACCGGGGAAGCCCTTTTCCACCCACCTGCAGCTTGCGCATGAGTCTTTTAACACCAGCCGTTTGTTTCCTCCTCCACTCCAAGCTCCCTCCATCGCTCTGAATAATGGAACAACAGCCTCCTGATATTACTTCATAAATATTACATCAATAATCTGACGCTAATGTTTTTCCCAAGTTATAGTTTCCTAAACGGCATGTGCATTCTCTCTCCAGTCGCCAAACACAATGTACCCTCTGAAACAAGTTTTAAACTAATGTTCTGTGCATGTGTGTTTACATATGCATGCAAACTCTGATGTTCAAGCAATTAATCAAGATCTGTGATGAAAAGTGCAAAGTCATTGCAGTTGCATGGAATTTAATGTAATGTTTATGCGTTAAATTATTTATTAGATGCTTATTAATATATAAATAACTACGAATTTCATTGTTATGCAATGTAACTATTATTGTAGATGAATGCATTTAAGCACTGAATAGACAAAAAGCATGTTTAGAAGTCAATGCATTGTTTTATGTAAAATTTTTTTTTTTATATAGAATTACACTTAATTAATGTGTCCCCATCTGTATTAATACTAATACATCAAAATGTGCATTCATATGCACTAAATGGCCCATTTTCTATTGCAAATGCATAACTGTTTCTTTAAAAGGAACCTAACTTTCATGTGAAGGAGTGTGAAAGTCAGATTCATACATGTCTCCTGTAACTTTAAGGACTACCTTCATGTATTATGTTGTATTTTAGCATAAATAATAGATGTTCCTCCTCTGGTGTGTGTGTCCTCCATTGTGCATTTTGTTTTGAGAAGAATAGCATGCACAGTTGACTAGCGGGTGGAGGTGAGATGGAGGGTGGGTGTTTCATTTTGTGTTTGTTTGCTTTTTTTAATTGTGCCACCGGTTGCCGTGGAGAGCCTGAAGGCTATAACTCGTCCCACTCAGCGTTGTCATGGACGACGGCGCTACAGCACTCATGGAATTGTTTATATGCCTGTAGTCTTCCATTACTTACAACGGGCCTGCAGTAGCTTAGTGGAACATGATTTAAACTCCAACTTTTCCAGATTCAAAGCGTAACTGTTGCATCTAATACATACAAACTGCATTAAGGCTGAGGCAGTAAAACCCAGCCTGCGTTCTCCAAACATTTCTCTCATTGGAGTTTTTCAGATCAATGCCTGTGTCATATTTCCGTCTCCTTTCGACTCTTTGAAATCTCATAGCTCACAGCGGAGAATGCCAGTGCAAATATGAGCTATATGTTCCTCTTAACACCATCGGAAAAATGAATCTCCATTACGTCTGAAAGCTTTTCTCCGGCAGTCAATATCTCTGATATGCACGGAGAGATTACAGAATGAATCATCCACGGGCTGAGCGCTTGCACAGCGATCCGGAGACTTTTAAACACGGGAGATTCAGAGTTGCAATGGCGCCCGAGAGTTATTCTCGGACGCGGGCTCTGTCACTATTGTGGCAGATTCAATATGTGGAGATGTTGTCCGAGCGCAGCGCGATGTCCTTGAGAAGCCGCTTGCGGAGTGTGTCATCAACACCTGGCTTTGAAATGACTTGTGAAATGTCTTCTAAGTAAAAGACGCAGCAGAGATTGTAGCGGGCAGGTGGAAAAAAGACCATAATTCGCGCTGCGAGGGAGAAATGTACCATAAACTGTGTTAATCTAGAAGCAAAGAAAGTTTGAGTCAAAGCTGACCTAACTTGATAATAATAACCATTGCTTTGTATCCAAGTTATATCCTCCTGAGTGGAACAATTCTATTGGAAACACTTTTAATGGAGTTCTTTTGCTACATATGCCTACACAGAGGAAGAAAAGGGCATGTACTGTTTTTAAAATAAATGAAAAGAAGGTTAGAAAGTATCGATCTTCAAAGCTGAGCCAAAAGCATTCACTTTGAAAGGAGTAGCGCTGGTTTGTGTGTGCTTGTGTGTGTGTCAGTGGCGTAGGAGGCTGCTGGCTCTCCCGTTACAGCTCCGGAGCGCTGCTGAGGGGGCGATTTGGGATGGCCGCTGCTGGTGATGGAGTTTTCCGTCTCCCCAGCCTGTTGTCAGGAGAAAGTCCCCTCCACCTCCACCTCCGCCCCCGATCCCAGTCCAGGGACAACCTCTCCACCTGCCAATAAACCCTCTGCTCTACAGGTCGAAACCTTGTGGAATAAATGCATGAAAGTGCTGCATGTTCCTCTGTGTTCCCAGTACCATTCATGTCATACGTGATGTGATCTTTCGTGACTAGGACAAATATCTTAAAATGCTTCAATTATTTCAGAGACATACATGTGCACATGGTTCCTATTGCTGTCATATATAAAAGACTAAAATATGCTGAAATAATACTTTGGGTCATAATGGGGGTTTTCACAGCAGTGCCATAGAACTATTTTGGTTCTCCAAAGAACCTTTCGGTGAACAGTTCTTAAAAGATGTGAAGAACATTTGAATGATCTGAAGAAACTTTTTCCACTCTAAAGAATTTTTTGTGGAATGGAAAAGTTCCATGAATGAAGGTGCTGTATGTAATTTCTGGACCCATAATTTGTTGCAGATAGTTAGGAAACATGCTAAGTTCCCATATTTGTTTCTCTGAAAATCAAGAGATGGTCCTCACTGCAGAACACAAGATCCTGGGAGCAAGGTTGGATCCAGATCCAACTCCTTCCACCTTACATACTGTACACCTAAACTTACCTGTCTCCACCCCTTGATCCCTAAACCCACACATCTCCAGCCCTAAACCTACCATCTCCACACCCTAGATGTGGATCCAACCCCGCCCCATGGATCTTGTGTTCTGCAGTAAAGGGCTACTGGAAATTAATGCTACGGACAGTTATTCTACTTTGAAATATGCTTTTTGTGTCGGAATGTCTGTTTTTGTTTTGGTCTTTGTAATTCTGCCCACTGCCAGTTTAACCAATAGTATTTTAGTCTCAGCCTCAAATGTCACGCCCACTGACCACTGGCTGAACATCTGCATATGGCACACAAAAGTGGAAACACTTCATGAGTTTGAAGTCGTCATCAGATTGGTTTACACAAATTTCTGGGAGATGTGTGTGAGCGTTCTTTAACGTTCTGCCTGGAAACAAAGATGCTGTGATTAGGCCTGTCATGACTTTTTGTTGTGCGATACATTGCCCTAGAAATAATTGCGCTAAGTGATATTATTGTCATTTTAATCATATTATAACGGCATAATACTGCAAGAAGGCCTGCACTCTTTCAAATGACAACCTTTTAATTTTTAAGAATATTTAGAGCAGGAGTTACCTGACCTGGTCCTGGAGGGCCCTGCAGAGTTTAGCTCAAACCCTAATCAAACACACCTGAAAAACTGGGGGGCGCGACCGCCCGGCAGTATTCAGCGCGCACCGCTCAATGTGTGACGCACCGCCAAATATTCCGCTCTATGAATGTGCGTTCCGTTGAGTTGATCACGGCCCATATGAATGCTCCACTCGTGTACGGCTTATGTTCACTGGAAAAGTACAGAAAATGTACAGCCGACAGAAAATGTCTATGTATACTTGTTCCTGTTTGCAACAGCGTTGCATACTGTGCTGACGGCTGTACTGGACAACGCTGGTAAAATGACGCTACCTTCTCGTGACGGTATGCTTACATGCTCTGATAATAATAGCTTTGTAGGACTATACATTATTTTGATAATTAGTCAAAAAAAAGTTATATCTTATTCTGTTTGATAGAACTGAATAAAAATAATATATTGAGATTTAATATTCATATATTTTCTGTCCAATTTTATTTTTACTTTTCATAAACGTGGTTATTTTATTGGCTTGTGTTTTTTTTTTTTTATTCAGTATCATTAAAATTATTGAGTTCAATTTAAAAGTCTTACAAAATGACTATATTATTTAATAAAATAATAACTAATTATTACAAAGCAGTTTAAGTTTCGGCCAAGAATTTTCATTTCGGTACATTCCTAGATCGTTTTCAGGGTGATACAAGACCCCACTGTGAAATTATCTTGCTATGGCTACTTGCCATATATGTAAATAATTTAACGCAAAATATGAATTTCATCATATTTTATTACCTCAAGACTCGCAGTACCCGCTGCAGCTGTCTGTAATCAGCTGTAGCGGTTTTTGTCGTAAAATAACAGACCACTAGATGGTGCAATTAATATCAGAAATGAGAATTGCCATTAGCCGAGTAAAATTATGAATGAATGACGCATAGTAGTTCTGCTCTAAGCATGGATAAGTTTTTGAAAAGACAACAAAATCTGTTTAAAAAAACAATTAATGCTGTTACATAGTAAAGCTGCATGCTTTACTTGTAATGTTTCTACTCTTAAAAATGAATTTTTATTCTGCAAAAGGGGGGCCCGGCAGAAAAAGTTTGGGAACCACTGTACTAGATATACTTGAAACTTCCAGGAAGGTGTGTTGAGGAAAGTTGGAGGTAAACTCTGCAGGACACTGGCCCTCCAGGAACAAGTTTGGTGACCCCTGATTTAGATCATTGAAATTAAGTATCAAAACCACCCCCTAATATAGTGGCAGGGGAAACACTGTTGTGCGATAAGTTGATATATAGATTATTTTTACAGCTGTGACAAGTGCTGATCAAGATCAACTAAATGCTGGATTTTCAAAAGTAGCACAAAATCTTTAAAATACGTTCAAGAGTAGTTTGCACGAGTCTGTTAAGAGTTTGTTATTGTGGGGAATTGTTTTACCTGTCAGTTATTGGTTGATTTACCTGTCAGTTATATGGCCTCTTGGGCTGGCCTTGGCCATTCAAAGCGGCCAAGGTCCCCAGACCTTCTGCCATCATTCTGAAGGTCTGGCTATGCAAGACTAATAGCATTTCAACTTCCTGCCCCTGGGTTGTCAATTGCAGCCGTGGAAGCAGGCAACTGAAAGAGGTCGCAGATTCTACCTGACTCGAAAAAGCCTCAACATCCATCTAAAAAGCTCTATGACCTGAGGCATTTTCAAATTTGGATAAACCAACTCATCAACTTACAGTGTAAGGCCATTCGCCTTTCATTGTCAACTGCGGTCATTCCTGTTGTTTGTTTTCGATCTGGCAACCCAAGTGAGCATCCAGTCCAAGGACGAGGGGGTGGAAGAAGCAACTCTCTCCAATATTTTGAATTTGGATTTCTACCGCTTACATTAAATAACGTTTAAAGGTTCCACATGGAACCACTGATGCCAATAAAGAAGCTTTATTTTTAAGAGTGTAAAGAAACTGTCAGGTAATGGTTTTTTTTTTTTTAAGTTATATTTATGAGGTTTTTTGCCTTCGTTTGACAGGACATATTAAAGCAGACAGGAAAGCACTGGGTGAAGAGAGAGGGGGTGGGATCAGCAAAGGACCTCAAGATGGGAATTGAACTCGTGTCGCCAGCAGCACAGCTGCGCTGTATTTCGGCACACTAAACCACCAGGCTATCTGTGCAGACAAGGTAATGGCTCTTAAAAGAACCATGTTTTTCTTAGTGTGAAGCACATTCTAATAATCTGAAGAACCTTCTGTTCCACTATAAAGAATATTTTGGGCAATGGAAAGGTTACATGGATATTGAAGGTGCTGTATGTAATTTTTGGACGGTACTAATGCATTAAAAAATATATTAGACACAGCAGATATTTGGAAATATGCTAAGTTCTGTCATGACAATACTCTGAGGGATTGGCATGGTAATGTACATGACAGTGTTAATGTATATGGTCTTGGCAGAATAGTTCTGCTACGCTAACACATATAACATACATGAAATAACCCCCATATAGAATACATGAATCAGAATTATATTATAATGATGTCATTAGGTCAGATCGAGTTAGACCTATTGGACTGCGCCATCAAGAGTTTCATGCCAGATCTCTGTATTTCACATACTTGTTTCTCTGAAAATCAGTGCTACAGCCAGTTATTCTACTTTGAATTTTTTTTTTTATAAATGTGCCTTGGAAAAACATTACTGAATCTTGAGACAAAACAAAGGCAGAGATATATTTTAAGATCAGTCAGTGCAAGTTTCGTTCAGTTAAAACAGCTCAAACTTAACTCAACACAACACCTCAATCGCTCAATTCTTGTCTAATTTACATCCCTGCTCCGGCATCAAAACAACTGATTTTAGGTAAGATGCTCATGTCAATCAACTATCATGGGAGCTGCCTTTGTTGTTGTGACCACACCGACAGGCATCTGAGAATGGGTCGATTTGAAAAAGGGAATATTATTTTTACAGATTAATTAAAAACCACTGCATGGATTTTTATCATTATAGGGTAGATTTGTACATACACTGCCAACACACATTAATGTTCAAACAACATGTAAAAGTGAACTTAGCATCCGATGATCAATAGAGCTAATGTACATTATGCGTTATAACAAATGCCTGCAGAGGGCACCAATGGCCTGACGATTGTTTTTACACTTTACTGTGCGATCCTTGTTGAATATTGACTAAACGACATTTAATTAAAATGTCCACTTGATCTTTAATATTTTGCAATTTCTTTATAACAGAAAAGCTGCAGCCACTGTAATTTCTTAAATATGTGGACGTCAAAATGTGTAAACTCAGAGTGAGTGTTTAAACTTTTAATTTGAAAATCGTAATGAACAATTAGCATATTGAGGAAAAATAATGATGTATTCTCCTGTGTTTGCATAGGTTTATAAATAATACCTTACAAATCTGATGAAATAGTGCATGTTGCATTCCCAGATGAATGTTACAATAAACCCAAACTCACAACAACATTCAGAGATTGAGTTTGAGACGCTTCACACATGCAAATGATAACAGTTTGTGTAGCAGCATTTACTGTGAAGGGAGCCGCTCTGAGATGCACATACGTAACCTACATGCATGTAAATAAATAAAGTGCATATATTAAACCTGCATCGCATATATTTATTTAACTGAATCATAGTGTTTGTGAATTCTTAATAGGATCATGTTTTATTATGATTTTAAAATGGGTTTAATATGTGGAATGCGTCATTTCTGGTATTTTGATGATTACTCAACACAGGCAAAATGCAATACTCAAATAGAATCAAGGAATCGTTGAACTCTAGTGCATTCTGTGTCAGAATGTCTGTTTTTGTTTTAGTCTTTGTGATTCCACCCACTGACAGTTTATCCAATAGTATTTCTACTTCCCGGGTTGCCAGTTGCAGTCATGAAAGCAAGCAAACGAACTTGGATTCTACCCAACCTAAAAGCCTCGGCATCAATCTAAAAAGCTCAATGACTTGAGACATTTTAAACCTCAGATATATCAACTTATCAGCTTAGAGTGTAAAGCGATTATTCCTGTCGTGTGTTCTAGATCTGGCAACCTATGTGAGCATCCAGTCTGAGGAGGAGGGTGCAGGAGAAACAACTCTCTCCAATATTTGGAATTTGGACTGCAGTAATTACTTCATCTGCTAGCTGTCAATATTACATAACCTTTAAAGGTTCAACATGCAACCATTGATGCCAATATTTTTAAGATGGTAAAGAAATTCTCAGTGAATGGTTATTTAAAGAAGCATGTTTTTCTTAGTGTGAAGCACACTCTAATAATCTGAAGAACCTTTTTGCCACCATAAAGAACATTTTGTTCAATGGAAAGGTTACATGGATGTTGAAAGTTCCTCATGAAACTATTTTTAAGGTTATATTGCTGTTGCATTTTTCTTTTCCTCTTTCAGCTTCATACGCAACTTGTATTTCTCTCTGTTGCCCTTGATGACCTGACATAGAATAGTGTTACAGGCTGTAGATTCACAGAAAAAACTACAGTAGCTGCAATGAATTTTTTTCTCTTTTTGCTGGAAAAGGTGTAAAAACCTCAAAGTTAAGTGAGTATGTGCTTTTTTATATATAAACGTGCTCTTTAACCTCTGTGCTTTGTGCCTGCCGCTCTGTGGTGAAAATCATATTAGCTGTAAATGGCATGAGAGTTGGACTCTCTCTCTCTTCCACCAGCTATATTAATATGAGTCTAGTTGGGCACTCAGAACAAAGCTGCAAACCTTTCCTTAGCAAGATATGGAACACACAGTTCAGGGAAGGCAAAAGTACAAAGAGCTAAATTTATTGGGCATTCGGTTTCAGTGTGATCTATGTCTGTTTGGAGTCATAAGGTCTGTTGCATAAAGCTTCAGTATAGAACTAGTAAACAGAAAAAACGTTTCTATATTTGAAAAAGATGTGAGTGGTGTTTGTGCATGCGAAAGTCACTGCTGTAATGATAGGCTGTTATGGCTGTTTGTTGCTGAGTGGTTTTTAGCATATTGCCAAGTTGTTTGCTATGGCGTTGCTCGAAGATGGCTAGGCTGTTTTGAACAGGTCTTAACATGTGTCCATGTGGTTGCTAGGGTGTTCTGATTGCTAAGGTGTCTTGAGTGATTTATATTGCATTTCTCTGTGGATGCCAAGATGTTCAGAGTGGTTTCTAGGTAATTTTTAAAGTCTGTGCAAAGGCAGTTCAGAGAATTGTTTCTAAACACATTCTAAATGTTAAAATCATGACTCACACAATGACATAGCAGTGCTGCGCAGACCAATCGTTGTATGACATCAGACTACAGTGAGAATTCAATTTGCGAGGTACTGTCATTGCTGTTAGTTGCTACAGCGTACAGTGTGCTAGCTTGCTATGCCTTTGTCATGTAAATGCCTATTAACTGGTACCCCCCTTAAAAAATAAGGGTGCTTCATGATGCCATTGAAGAACCATTTTGTCTAAATGATTCCATAAAGAACCTTTTACATCTGAAGAACCTTTTTGTTTCACAAAACTGTTCTTTGTGGTGAAAGAAGGTTCTTCAGATTATAAAAAGGTAAGAAAGATATGGTTCTATAAAGAAGCTTTGACTGAATGGTTCTTTGTGGAACCAAAAATGGTTCTTCTATGGCATCACTGTGAAGAACCTTTTAAAGCACCTTTATTTTTAAGAGTGTAGCAATAATTTACAAAACAGCTCGGTCTCCTTATGTAAATTGTTTTGTATTTGACAGTTGAAAGAAGGACTGCAGCTTTTCTGTGAATGGGTGTGGTTTCAGCACAAACAGTGGACACGCCCCTAACGTTTAAAAACAGAAAATACTGCTTATTTTTTTTTTTTTTGCATTGCTATTCGGAGTGTGTATCAAACTGCCATGTGATTTCAGTAAACAAGGTTTCATTATGAGGCTTCATTACTTCATAACTCTTTCGAAACATTTCGAAATGTCAACGGTTTGCCATTAGGGGTGATGATCTCTGTAAACCCGTGAATCATGCGAGTTCATTTAGATTGAGAACCATTGAAGCAGTGTCTATGGTTTTTACCTGATCTCGGATTAGTTTCATCCATTTGTAGACATGTTTTTAATGAGAATTAAATTAAAATTAAAAGAATAAGAAGTAGATAATAGTCTCTTAACACAAATTATTGAATACTGAATATTGCATCACGTCTCAAAAGCGTGTCGAGAGCCTCGCGTTCTACGCTGTGCTTTTCAAAAAAACATTCCTGAGTGCTGCATCTCGCGTTTTTAGACGCAAAGATGCGTTCTGTGTGAATGGCCCCTGTAGTTTTAAGTAGCATAATTAGGGCTCTATGAAATCTGTTTTATTTTTTCCCAAATTCCGTTTTATTTTTTTCCAAATTCCGGTTTTTCCCGTTTTAATTTTTCTCAACTCTTTTTTAATGGTTAATTTCATTTAACTTTTAATAATTGAAAATTAAGCAAACTTTTTTTTTTTGACAAAGGGGAATTTACTATTAAAATTAAAACATGGAAGAAATGTTGTTTGATTATACCCTAAAAAATAATGTTTGTTTCATTTTAGTAGTAGTAATGGTAGTATATTTTTCTTTTCACAATGTCTTCAAGTTAAACCTGACCTTTTTTTAATGGGTTGCTGTGTCTACCTTTACATTTCTGTTTGTATATGATATAACGCTAGTTTTCCTAAAATGGAACGGTCAAGTGCTTATGAAGTGATCAGATATTGTTCATGTATTTATGTCCTCATTTAGTGAGACGACAGACGCTGAAATCACAGCAAGCGTCACGTGCGCTTCAGTGTGCGTAGTAAACAAAACCGCTAGTCTGCTCCATTAATTAAAACAAAGACACGCAGAACATGCAGGATTCACATTTAAATGGTATTTTTGCGGCGTAATATTTACAGATACTAGTCCATATTGCGGTTTGATTTAAGTGTAATGACCTACTTTTGATTAATTAACTGAAACTTTGACAAATTCCGTGACATTCCGTGTTATTCTGTAAATTCCATCTTTATGACTGGATTTCGCGATTCGGTCCGTGTTTTCTGCATCACGGAATTCATAGGGCCCTATATAATTTCACAAAGCTAAAGTCAGATTATTGTTTTTGCTTCAAATTTTGATATTATACAATCTAATTTAAATGAAAAACTGCTTTGTCTTTGTTTGAATTTTGATTAAAAAAATGCAGTGGTTGCCTCTAATTTTTAATTGCTACTTAACAAATTGTGAGAAAATTGTATTACATTGTGAGTTAAATGAATTGTTACATGCCTAATGTCAACTAATCATTTCAGTCCTACTCCTCAGTGTAAATCTATGAGATTTTTAGTCCATGTTTTTTGCTCAAATTCTCCTACTGTATTTTTCTTTTGGCTCAGAAATGTAAAAGCGCATTTCAACAAGCCACATGATTTGAGGTATCATTCATGTCCATAGCACAAATGCGAGTTACAGACTAAAGTTTAACATTTATAAATAACATGCAGGTGTTTTGTTCAACACAAGTATAAAAACATTCAGGAATAAACAAACTCAAAATGGCCCTAGTGCTTTTCAGCAGCGGAGCGCGGCCCCGGAAACATAAGTGCAGAATATGAAAATGGTGAGAAATATTGAATGGTGGTAATCTACTGGCTCTTTAGGAGATTTTAAGCTTGCCTCTTAACACATTGGAGTGCTGCCCTGTGGTAACAATAGTGTTGGTACACAGGGATGATAATGATAATGTAAGCCCGGGTAAGGCGGGATAATACAGGCTTAACCACTGCTCTGGGATGAAGGAGCAGTGGAAGAAAATAAAGAAAGAGAGAGAGCAAAACCCTCAGGCGTCCGCCTACTTCTTACCATTCAGACATGATCAAATATCTACACAAACACCCACAAACACACTCGCACCAGTGAAGCACACACAGCTCAAAGGTGGAAGCTATAAATAAGTGATCCAAAATCGCTCTCTCTTTTGTAAGTTTAGGTTTTGTCCATGTAAATGAGGCTTGAGGATTAATCCGAGACTCCGACACGGCTCTTCCTGGATAACGTGTCATCTTCAAACCTTCGCCTGGCATTGTAAACTGATATTGTGCTCTATTTAAGAGTGCAGTTTAGGTCAGCAACGGTTTGGATTAAAACAGGCTAAACGTCATCGCTCCAGTGAATAAGTTTTGCCCACACAATACCTGTACAACAGAGAAGTCTTGAGTGGCTCATAAGAGCTGTTGACTGCAGCGCTCTCTCCTGAGAGCTGTTTTTATTGTGCCCCTGACTGCATCGCTCAATATTATACATCTCCCGCATGTCCATCTCTCTCGCGCTTTCCTTTCTCTTTACCTTATTTTCATCCCTCTCTTTTCAGCTTTGCTGTTCATGATGAAAAGTTTGATTTGCCATAGCAACCACTTGTGTTCTCATTTTTCTCTCCCCCTACAAAAAGCACTGTGGTGGTACCATGGTGCAGGAATGGTAATACCAAGGTTTGATCTTCATATACCATGCTGTGTAGATGGTACTGCAGGATGTCTGTCTGTCTATCTATCTATCTATCTATCTATCTATCTATCTCTCTTTCTATACACATAGACACACACACATGCTATCGTTATTATTATTAATTTAGGAAAGGAAAGGAAAGGAAAGGAAAGGAAAGGAAAGGACTTGTGGCCAAGTATGGTGACCCATACTTGGAATTTGTGCTCTGCATTTAACCCATCCAAGTGCACACACACAGTAGTGAGTAGTGAACAAACATGCACACACACACCATGAACACCGTGAGTTGAGAATAAAGAAGAATATTATGTTATGACTTCAAAACAATTTTAACATCCTGCATCATTCAGAAACTGATACTTTGGAATGTTGTTGTCGACTCGTCACATATACAGCTTCATATGCATTAATTATCTAATTCATGTATTTGCTTCATAGCTCACACGATACGGCGTTGCACTTGAGAGATGAAGTGCTCTGGTACGAACCCCACAAAACTATGGTTCAACAAAACAGCTTAAATCCACATAAGGAAGTTAAAATAGCTACATCAACAAATGCGTTTGTATGTAACTTTAGCATTTGTTAACACTATTGAGTAGGTTTAGGTCTGGGTTTGGTGTAGGGGATATTTCTAACACGATAGAGCATTAACCTTTTGCGACACTCACTGGATATTTAAATTCTGAACAGCTGGAATATGTACCTCAAGCAGCGTAATAAAAACACAGCAATACGTGCCTGTAGCAACGTAATAAAAATGTGTCACGGTCACTTATTGAACGTGTTTTAGCACCACTCTCTGAACTTTTCACTTAGAAACTGCTGTGCAACGTGCAGTAAGGTAAGTAATTACGGTGTTGCAGAAATGTATATAGAGGCGTGTATCTTCATGAGCATGGGTTGGATAAATTCATTCCAATGCATTCTATTTACACTAAGTGAAAATAGTATATATTAGGGATGCGACAATACAGAATCCACGGTTCAATATGTACCTCGGTTTTTAACCATGGTTTTCGGTGCGGTTCGGTTCTTTGCTACTTCAGTGTGATTTTTTTTTTTTGCAACAAATTAACAAAATACTCCCGTAAATCTCTGTACACTGGAAAAAGTGTGGTTTAGTATATGTCTGCATAATTTTTCTTTTGAGAGAGGAATTATTTTTTTGATTTTTATGCAAAATAGAATAGGTTTCATTCATACTGGATGCCAGAGGGTGCCCTCGTGCAGGAAATCCAGAAAGAAGTATCACTGATGATGTTCCATTTCAGCTTCTCTAATGTGGATAAAGGAATCGCTGTTGCTGTAACTGAATAAAAAAAAAAAAATAAAGTTAAACGTTTTGAATGATGAAATGTAAGGACAATAAACACCCGTCTGCAATAATATATGGTTTATCTGTGTTCTTCAAGCCATCTTGTGTATTTTCATAAACCGTTGCTTATCGACATACATAGAATATGAGTATAGATTTTATTGTCTGCCTCATTTTGTGATAAGAATCCACATCAGATCACATAAGGAAGTTATGTCAAACACTCGACTGATGTTGTGAATTAAAAACAAGTTATAATGTTTTTTTTATAACTTTTGTTTTTATAACTCTTTTGTTGGACAACAGGTTTAGAAAGGCTTATCATTGCATTTCATTAGAATTGAAGATGCTCTGCGTGTGTTGCTTTTTCAAATATAAACCGGGAAGCGTTTCCTCATTTCAGCACATGAAATTGCGGGCAAACATACAGCAAATTCTGAGAGAAATAAAACAAGGAAGTTATTTAAATGCAAAACCGAAAAACTGCACAATTCACAAGCGCGTATTGAACCGTGGATGTCAGATCAAACGGTTTGTGTCATCCCTAGTATATATACTACCAGGGGCGTTTCTAGGACTTTAAAACATCCGGGGCTGGTGCCAAAACATCAGGGGCTAGTGGTAGTGGGTGGGAGCTCCCATCATGCTCACATAAGATTTTGTTAGACACAAGTGGTTGAACCTGGATCCTTCTAGGTGGGTCCAGGGGCATTAAACCGGGGGATAAAGACCTTGTCCCACTATTAACAGTAGTAAATAGTAATCACTGCAAATAACAAACATATCAAAGTATTATAACAAACATTACAACATTACAAAAATATGACAAATAAAATAATACATTTGAAAATGTATTTATAACTGTAACAAATATATAGTTGCATGCAAAAAGAGGGCCCTATTTTTTTTCCCCCAAATTCCATTTTATTTTATTCAAATTCTGTTTTCTGTTTTCATTTTTCTGGTCTGTAGCATGTCTGTTTATTTGAATGCATAAAAACAACTTTTATTTATTTTTACAATAACCTTATGGAATTCGGTGTTGTGTATTTTTCTGGTTATCAGATGAAGTTATAAAATATTGATTTAATTGATCTTTTAATGAAAATTATATTTTATTTTTGGCAAATAAAGGGGATTTACTATTAAAATGTAAAACATGGAAGAACTATTGTGTGAAATTTTTTGTATAAATTTGTATTAATTACTAGTAGTAGTAGTAGTAGTAGTAGGCACGTGCATTATACTGAATAATTAATAAAGTTAAACCGAACTTTTACTTTAACGGGTTGCCGTGAATACCTTTAAATTTCTGTGTATATATTTGACGCTTGTTTTACTCAAATGAAACAGTCAAGTGATCATGAAGTGACTCTCAGAGCAGTTCTGGAGATGTTGTTAATGTATTTATGTCCTCATTTAGTGAAACGGCAGACGCTGAAATCACTGCGCGCGTCACTATAGGAAACGAAACCGCGCATCCGCGCCGTTCATTCATAAAAAGACACGCAGAACCTGCAGGATTCATATTTAAATAGTCTTTTGCGGGATAATATTTACAGATACTAGTCCATATCGCGACTTGATTTAAGTTTAATGACCAACTTTTGATTCATTCATTCAAACTTTGACAAATTCCATGGAAATCATAGGGCCATACAAAAAAACATTCGGGGCTGGAGTAAAAACTTTCGGGGCTCGAGCCCCGAATGATTAGCCCTAGCGACGCCCCTGTATACTACTTAGTGCAAGTAGCAGATATTTACACCTCAGTATTGTAGTACATTATAAAACAGTATGCAATAATACCGTATTGAGTGTAAACGATCATTATTTAAATGGATGCCTTGACAATACAGCCTTTTCTACACCTACCTCTAACCCTGACCGATAAACACCCTTGAGGCACTTTATTTTTTCACTTTTTGATTATTTCCTTTATTTTATTGAAAATAAATGCTTTTGCGTCTTACCAAAGATCAGTTGTAACAGTCCAGCCTCCATGTTTCGATGCCGGAGCAGGGATGTAAGTTAGACAAGAATTGAGCAGTTGAGGTGTTGTGTTGCTGGATATAATAATGAACGTAGTGGTCATCATTTACTCCTGACATCTGAGCAGCTGAAGATGCAGTGGATTACGTTTGTTTGTGAAAGGAATGCGCCTCTCGATATACATATATCTGTCTATGTTCACGCAAATCCATTTGTGATTCAGGCTCACTTACAGCAGAAGTGAGTATAAGGGTTTTTTATGAATCTTTGCAATCGCCTTTCCTAATAATGTGCTAGTTAGCAAGTTTAGCGGCTAAACCAGCTAAATGCGGCTAAATGCAACTAAAGTAAACAGGCTCGTCACTCCACAGAGAGAAGAGAGGGGCGGGGCGAGCAGAGCTCATTTGCAATTAAAGCAGCCTCGACCAGAATGAGATGATTTTTGCAGAGCTCATTTTGACAAGGTAAAAGGGTGTTGTTTTACACAACCATTGAGAATTTTTAACCAAAGTATATTATAGACTTTTCATTAAGACCCTAAAGAATCACATCAACTTGTGGAAAATGGGCATCCGATGACCCCTTTAAGGGTTAATTTCAATGTGTTACTTGATATTTCTTTGCATTTGTTTGTTTACTAGCAATTTTTGTGTGGAAATTATTTCTACAACAAATTTTTCAATTTCTCAGAATATCTTCTTTTATGTTCCACAGAACAAAGTAAGTCAAGCAGGTTTAGAATGACATTAGGGATTTTTTGGGCTAACTAACCCTTTGATGAGACAAAGTACAACAATAGTTTGTAATAGTTTGTAACCAGCTCATTGCAACAAAGTTCCCAGGCCTGAACTTCAGCAAACTTTAATTTTATCCCATTTTTGTGATTCTATACCTATCCCTGTCATTACAAAATAAGACACTGGCTTTTCAGCTCTTGCCTCAGTCACTAGTTATGAGCAAGATGTCAACATTATTGCGACAGCTCGCCGCTGATTACCTGTGGCCATTTCTTATTTTAGTTCCTTTGCTTCGCTTTCGCTCCTCATCTGTCTCTATGGCAACCACTGCAGCTCGAGCTTGAGCCGCCCGCGCTCCTCTCTCTCTCTCCCTCTCTCTCTCTCTCTCACGCGCACGTGCTTCCCGCCTCCAGCCGTGTTGGGAGTCTTCCCGCTCCCAGGGTTAAAACGTCATATCCGGAGGCTGCAGCTGGAAGTGGACAGAGGGCCGTCGTTTCAATGTCAGCTCAATACGACTCTTGACAGCAACGTGCCGTCGTCTTGCGACGCGGGCATACGCTGACATTGATGCTAAAGCTAAAGGAATAGGTCAATGTGTCTGTAAATTTGTAAATTTTGCCAAGAACGGCATGCCGGCATTAACGCCGACGTGCCTGTGTCACCGCGTGCCAGACATGGGTTGACAATGAGACGAGATGTGTTGTGACGCGGGTCAGAGTGACAGATGTCCACTAGCGGAGTCGGCCCAAAGTCAGTATCGGGTGTCAGGATCACTTGAGGCTAGAGCAGGCAGGATAACAGAAGAGGAAATTACTGTCATTAAGATGACAAATGCCTGAGCCTCTGAACACACTCTATATACTTAAGAACCAAAGAGCACCATTATATACTGACATGTCTAATAAATGGGCTTACAGAGAGGCTGGGGGGGGTTACATGATTCACAGATATACTTATCTAGATTATGTATTAGTTGAGTATAGTGTACCTGAGGATATCAAGAGCAATTTTGAACTCTAAAAGAAACAGTATTTTATATAGTGACCCCAAATGTTACTCAGGCACTTAAGCCAAACTAAATATTACCAGTGTTGGAGGTAACACATTAAGTAACGCTAGTTATGTAATCAGATTACTTTTTTCAAGTAACTAGTTAAGTAACACATGTACTTTTAAACTTACAATGTACAAAGCAATCTGAGTTACTTTTTCATAATTAATACAAGTTACTTTTTTCATTGTCATTTTTTTTTTCAGAAAACAAATGGCTTTCAAAAAAAAATACAGTTATTATTCATTATCCATTATTTAAATAGACAAAAATAAAACAAACAGAAATACATTTTCTGATTTTTATTTAGAAAAAAGAGAGAGAGAAATCATGATCGAAATAATCCAACACTTCATACTTGAATATTCAACTATATTACATATATACAAGTGTTTTTGTGGCAGTTTTCATTCAAGAGACTTTTTTGTTCATGCATGCACACATATACACAAACATACGCACATACATTTGCACGCAAGGACACATTATAGAAATGCACACACCACATGTGAAAAAGTCTCACTCAGCCTGCTCTCATCCAAAAATCACACAGCTGCTTTAAAAGGGTTAAAAGCTCACTGTATTATGTAAAGTAGAGTATTATAAGAAAGAGATGGTCTGAGTGAGTTTGATTGGCTGCATCTGATATGGCATTCATTCTTCAACTTAATCTTGTATTCACAATAAAACATTAGTTTGAATGTCTGCTGAGGAAAGCGTGTTATCTTTGTCATAACGTTAATATCCTTTCATCTGTTAAAGGTGATTTCTGATAACAGCGATGCTCAGTGCATTTGTTAGATGCGTCAAGCTTCTATTTATAACAATGTTTATTTTTCAATGTAAAAGTCTTTACTGCTGAGTCATAAAAACTCTCTTGTCGCCTAATGGTGCAATAATGTAACTAAACTCACCATCACAAACACACACACTGTTTCTCAGTCCCAAAAACTATTGTTAAATACTACTATTATTTATATAAATAATATAAATATAAATAAATAATCTGCTCTCTGCAGATTCATGAACGCTGAACAGCTGCTGACGTGCTGAAGCTCACATCTCTGAAAACACTGATGCAAATTACCAAACAGACATTATCTTTATTAACAAACTGCATATTTGTACTATAAACAAGTACTTTTTTGTTTGAAAACAGTAATATTTTTAAAACTATAATGGATTTGAGTGTCCGCCATGACACTCACTGTGAGAAGTACACCAAGCAGAGTGATACAATTACAAACGGCTGTTGGGGTTCTGTTGGATTCTAATATCGTACTCAGCCTATCAGATTTGAGGACCAGAAAGAACTGTTAAATAATTATAAATATTTATAATTATTTAGGTCAGGTAAATCTAAGTACTTCTATCATTACTATAAATTATGAAATGCTGGTTTAGTACAGATACGTTTTTGTACTAATTTTGCATGTTTTTTTAACGTTTTTTTGCAGGGATGAGAACATTGTACAAATTCATGTAATATTTAGTAACTTTCTAGTGCTTTCTGGAACATTGCAGAACATTGTGGGACAAGTTGTAAGAGACAAAAATCATCCAACATACACTTCTGAAGTCACTTTATGTTAAATTGTTGTTAACTCAGTATTATGCATGTACCTTGTAATTTTTCTGCATGAGTAATAACAGATTAGCTTGTGTAAGTTGTTAACATATGTTTTTAGTTTTCATGAGCACTGTTAATGATACACAAACACAGTAATGTGTTTCATATTCAGCACATCAAACTTTAACTTCAACATTCAACTTTTATAAAAATTTTGCAGTGTTATAGTAGATAACAATATCAATCTAAGTGGCATCTGCACATAAAATAAACTAGACGTTTTCTTAAAAACTAACCTAACTTTTCTGAGCCATTGCAGTGACTTTTAATCAGCTGGTGTCAAGGTTATTTGAGTGGATGTATGAAGTCAGTTCTCTTCAAGTTCACACAGGAGTCAAGCAGAGTAATCACAGGTGTTGAGAGTCACATTAACTGTAAACATGTTCCACAAACACAAACATGTTTGAAACTCCAAAACCTGCATTTCTGCCTACTGCCTACATACAGTAGGCAGCTGCATTCTAAGGCAGTATCCTAGTTGAAATGTCACCTTATGTGACTAATTTGGAGCGCTCATGATTGTTAGCAGCATATCATAAAAGACCCTTCCTAGTGAAGTGCAGGGGGGACTTGAAATACTCAAATTGATTCCAATACAGTTTGACATTTGCAAGTTGTAAAGCTAATGATGTGATACTCTAATGAGCATGAAATACATAGCACACACAAATATTGTCTAAAATAGTACATACTGAGTGAAATATTTACGTCATTTGGCTTAGTGCAATTATTAAAGGTTGTGATTGAAAAAATGTGAAAAAAATGAATGAATGTGCCATGGGTTTCACTTACACGCATCCATAAATGTTTTTGAGCAGCAAATCAGAATATTAAAATGATTTCTGAAGGATCATGTGACTGGAGTAATGATGCTAAAAATTCAGCTTGGAAATCACAGAAATCAATTACTTTTTAAAATATATTAAAATAGAAGTTATTTTAAATAGTGAAAAATTTCAGAATTTTACTGTTTTGCTGTACTTTGGATCAAATAAAGGCAGGCTTTGTGAGCAGAAGATACTTCAAACTTCAAAAATATTAAAAATCTTACTGTTCAAAAACTTTTGACTGGTAGTTGACAATGAATCCCGGTTGGTTTAAAATTTAATTTAATGTATTAATGGTGTGCCATTAATTTTTATTTGTGTGTGTGTGACATTAAAAGTGTATAAATACCAAATACTGCTGTTTGTTATATACTTTTTTGGCCGCTACTAGAAATCTGTCTATTTATCCATGTTCTGGATCTAAAACTAAACTCGAGTCAAAAAACAGGTGCTTCATTCAGCCCGGGAATGAAAAGACAGTTATGGCAGCTACTTGGCAAGCCCTTGTAATTCATCATTTTATCTTGCAGTACATAATCACACAAGTCTTTTATCTTTCCGGTGATGGATCGCAAGTCTAGTTTTCACGCAGTTTTGACGAATAGTCTCTCAGCGCGGATCGTTTTTCTGCACTACACCAGGAATTGGTCTTAAGTATCAGAATGACAGCTGACATTTCCCTGCTGCCTATTTTTAGTTCAACACTATTGATTTCGGGTCACCTTCAATGTCTGCGCTCGGATCCGACCCCTCCTCGTCGTGTTGAGATGATTGTGCGAGCGTGTTAATATGTGATGTGGCAGTGTGCCCCCTTCCTCGCTCACATTGTAATTCTCATAGTAGCTGTAGTATGATATGGGCCTCCTGTGGTGAAAGGGCTGCTGGGTAATGGTGTGAGAGTCAGTATTCCCTGGCAGACGGCTTCATTAAAGGCAGTGGGATGGTTCCTGGATCAATCTTCTCGCACGGGGATCGATTGATCCTCCTCTGTGTGCTGGGGATTCCTCTGCGCTCGACCTGTTAACAGAGTAAAGAGGGCCGAGGGGGGTGCGGTGTCTCGCTAATTATCCAAGAAGCCCCCGTCGCTGGCAGAGGCTGATGAATAACCGACATATACGTACAAAGCCTATATGACAATGCGGTCTGTCTTGTAGTTAAACTTGCTCTCTGATGTGTTTGTTAACCCTCGGCTTTGACGTGAGCGTGTTTATGTGTGTGTGTTTGAATGTGTCGTGTCTGGCAGCGGCCCTCGATTCTCCAGCGGTCCACACTAGAATTAATAGCTCAGCTACTTTCCAAGCTCAGCAATTACGGTTATTAAGATTAGGTAATTGACCCAGAGGGTTCGAGAGTGCTGCTGTGGAGATATGTTTAAGCAAACATCAGCCTCTCAACATAATGAGCGAATACAGATGGAGAAAAACAAAGGCTTTTATAACAATGCTTTAAAAATTTTTGGAAACCAATTCTAGTGCATATATAGCTACCATTATTATTCAGCCAAATTTGGTGAAATTTTGTGAAAACGTAAAGCCTTTTATCCATATATCCTAATCAAGTTAGATGCCACATTGGATTTAATGTGGATGAAAATGAGGCTATGGGGGAAAGACTTACAGATTTTATAATGGCAATCACTGTATAAAGGTTCTAGGTCACATAATTGTCAGAACTCACAGCTTAAAAACTTAAAGCTTTTTGTTTTTGGCATTTAATTTTTTTTTTCCCCTGAAAATTTTTTTTGTCAACTTAACAGTTGGTATGATCAAAATTAGGGCTGCCCATGACTAAAGATGTTTCTGGTCAACTCGTAGTCATTAATTTTAAGCATTAGTCAACTATTATTTGCACATTTATTAAAAAACCATATACTGTAAATCACAATAATGAGTCTTTAATTGCCTACATAGCCTAATAAGCACTCATGTGCATGCAAAAAAGCTTACCACAGCTCAACGGCAGATATAATAATTATGAATGTGTCAGGGAAAAACAGCGAGTAGACTGCATTAACATTTTAATAATTTATTGATAAAGTAGTGCTTTCTTTGTTTTCAGTTCAAGAGATGTCATTTCCGCAGTAGTGATGTGCCTGTATGCATGTTTGTTACGGATTACATAATCTGAGAATATATGCTTTCTATTTGAATCAGTTCATTTAAAAGTAGACATTTCACTCTATATAGATTTTTTATTCATGTCTGTAAGGCAAATATACAAAGAGTTTAGAAAGTGACGCGCTCAAGTTCATAGATACTGACACGGCAGAAAGCACTGTTTGCTTTATTTTGCAAAAGTGCAATGTTTCGTTGTTATTGTGAATGCACACAAATAATTTCTAGGTTAACATTAGATTGAGCAGCCATGCATCTTTCAGATGAAAAGCCATATTTGAGGTTGGTGAGTCATAGGTATGTCCTGCCCGATGTACCATATTACTACACAGACCAGCCGTTAACAATCTGTCAGCCACAGACTTCGTGACTTCGCCACTTCATGGGGATTTTTTTTCTGTGACTAAGCAACTAACAAAATTTTGTTCGACCATATATATCATGATATATTTGTATTTATATTTATTACATTTTAACTGTTGACCTTCTTCTTCTTCTTCTTTCACTCTGGAAGTCTATGGCAGCCCATATGGCTGCTTGCCGAAAAGTTATGAAATTTGACACACAGATAGAGGACAGTCTCAATATTAACCACAGCAAATTTGGAGTCTCTAACTAAACTCTCTAGTGCCACCAACACTTCAAAGTGGCACTTATGTATGCAAATAACTTTTGAACCGTAAAGTTTAGATGGAAAATTATTTTCCTTTGATTTGTTGATTGCACACCAAAATTTAAAATTCTGCAGGTCAAGATTTTTTCTGACATTTTTAATTACTCGGAAAGCCTACTTTTTAAAATTTTTCCCAGACAGTTTGTCTGATTCACCAAATTTGGCTTAGATCACCTTCAGTCCCTGCTGGCAAAAAGTTATGGAATTCAGGTCGATTAGTCAAACCGTTCTTGAATAACGTGTGACCGAATTTGACGAAGAGCGCGCAAAAATGGATGTGAGGCTATATCTCCTCAATGGTTTGGCGTATTGAGACCAAACTTGGTGTGTGTTATAATAACCATGATCTGAGGATACCTGTTTTGGTTTCGTATTGATATACTAAATGGCTGTCGAATTTGCTAGAATGATGCCAAACTACATTTGAGGCTGTAACTCTGCAAAGCTTTGACATAGTGACACCAAACTTTGTATGTGCCATTGTCACCTCATACTAACAACGCCACATCAGTTTGGTAACAGCGTCACCTACTGGTCAAAAGTGATAAACCATTCATTAACCATTAGTAATGAAATTTCCAAAAATGCTAATAACTTTTGATTGCATTAGTCCATTATAATGTCATGCCGACAACATACAGTAGATACGAATAATGCACTAGTTGGCCAGACTTCTTTTCGAAATCCTTCTAGACCATTTGTGTGATGACATGACCCAGGACTAATACTAATAATTGGCCCTTTTTAAAGACCTGCATTACTGCTATATCCGACAAGCCACATGGTACTCTCAAGCCACACATCATGTTCAGCACAGTGAGAAAACTGACAATGTGCCAAAAGTCAAGACAGAACAGGTTACTTTTGGTATGAAACAAAGTCTTACCTTTAAAATTGTGTAATTTTCTTTTATAAATTCAAACAATAAATACCGTTTTGTGGCTCTTTATTGTGTCGTGACAGATCACTGTAACGCCTCAGTTCAAGCAGCATATGAACCGATCATCTCTTCCTCTTTACTAGTTATAGCACAAAAAAAACATGAATGAACATCAGAAGATATCTTGTTTCACTTGTGAAAAGATGTCAGTACATGCCATTTTTCAAGCTCAAGTCCACTGATGTTAACCTACTCTCACATGATCGACATTTTGACATAATTGTGTGAGAACTTTAGTTAATGTGACCGCACCTTTTGTTTACATCATTATTTCACTATTATAGTTACGAAGACTAAAAATTTTATGGCAAAAATCATTAGGAAATTAAGTAAAGATCATGTTCCATGAAGATATTTTGTAAAATTCCTACTGTAAATATAGCAAAACTTAATTAGTAATATACATTGTTAAGAATTTTATTTGGACAACTTTAAAGGCAATTTTCTCAATATTTTGATTTTTTTTGCACCCTCAGATTCCAGGTTTTCAAATAGTATCTCGACCAAATATTGTCTTATCCTAACAAACCATACATCAATGGAAAGCTTATTTATTCAGATTTTAGAGGATGTATAAATCTCAATTTTGAAAAATTGACCCTTATGACTGGTTTTGTGATCCAGGGTCACATATGATTTTCACATAACTGAAGATAAAACTAAATAAGAAATGCTGAGCCATATCTAAAGACAAAAAAATTCATGGAGACTTGGGGCTGGGCTCTTTTGACTTATCCAGCAACATGCAAAAAGTAAATAAATAGATAAAAACACTTTTAAGAAGAAGTACACCATGCACAATACCCTAAAAGCCACATTTCCCACATCAAAAATGTCTTATAATTATTGTAATTATTTTGACTTAAAACGAATAACTCTTTCCAGAATATTTTTGTTTAGAATAATTTTACCTAAAAGTTTCAAACTAATTAGCTGGAAAAGAGTAGTTTAATTAGTCGTGCAAAAATACTACAGCATTTATTTTTCACAGCATATGCTACAAATGTGCCTTTTTTTTCAGAATGCTGCTTCACAGTATGTTTAACAGTGATACGGCTAATTCAACATGTTTTTTCATAAGCCCTTATGTACTAAACTATAATTTAGTGTAATTATAGAATAATTTACTCGAACTATTCAGTGCAGCACATTTAGACCTCAATATTCTCAAATTGCCCTTTATGATAAATAATTAAGCATTCTTAATTTGGAAACTGAGACTGCACTCTGCGATCTTGTACTTTCATGCGATATCCGCTATTCCATCGCCTTAATTTAATAAATTAAATATCAACATTATGTTGATATTATGTTAGCGGTGTCCTCGGGGACTTCTCATTGTGAAGTGTCTTTTCAATTTCCTCTGCATCGTTTTCATAATGCGGATGTGCCGGAGCCAAACTGTTTTCCGCATTCTGAGCGCGCTAACAATCGGCCACCTGTCAGGGCCGGATTTCATCCCTTCTTTGCTCCGGTTTGAGATTATAAGGCAGTGTGGAAACATTCGATTGCACCATTGTTTGATCAGAGAAGGGCGAGCGTGCTAAATAATTAAGAGATCAGCACCCCTTTGAGAGAATACAGTGCTAAGCCCTACATGAGAGGCAACCCAGGATCCCGCTCGAGCTCAAAGCGTCCGCATTAAAACAAGTAATCATGCGCGCGACGCTGAAGTCAAATGAGAATTTTTCTTCTGCCTTACATGTATTTTTTCCTGCGTTTGCTCTGTCAATCTGTAGCATAAAGAGATTTGCTTTTCAAAACAAGGCATGCGGGAGCTTAAAAAGCGTGGTTTAATAAGCGCCGAGACACATCCATCTTTGTTTGCCGGAGATAAGTTAAAATGTGCACCGAGTGAGGCATTCTGGGTGCGCTGGAGGTCTGCCCATTGCCGTGCGTCGCTTCCTTATATTTATTTACATGCTCATGCACAAGCGCTTCGCCTTAAAGTCTTTTAATGGAGCTCAAAAAAAGAAACGGAAAAACAGGAAGGGAAAAAATGAGTCACACTTTCCTCTTTACAATTTGAAGGTGTTTGGCATGTTCGCTTTATGCCATCTCAGAGATTAGGGAATCCAACCAGCGTCTGTTCCCCAGCATGTCCTCTTTCAACTCCCCCCTCCTCGCCAGCAGCCCCCCGTGTCACAGAATTAAACACACTCCTTATTTATTTATTTTATTTTATTTTTATTATTATTCATCCGGCGGAAAAGAGGCACCTCAGATACCTGTGACTTATAACACGCTCCCAGCCGAGCCTTTGATTGATTTTTTTGACAGAAATGTCCTCATTAGGTCGCTACAAATGGCATGAAAAGACGCACGCCGCAGAGAAGGGAAGAGGAGAGGGAAAGTGGAGGAGAGAGGAGGGAAGAAAAAGTTTGCTTGCTTTTTGACACTTGCTGGCTTTTATCTGTGTGGCATTTCCAGAGTACGGTTCAAAGTTGCGAGCGTGCACGCGGGCGCACGCGTACACGCTACCGCCGAGCGCCTCTATAATTATAATGCACGATTAATTAAAGAAAAGGAGTATAATAGATTCCAGATGAACCTCTGTGACTAATTATCATGTCTTTGATAGTGCAAGTGTGGAGACGGCGCGAGAGAATGAAAGAGAGTGAAGGGGGCTCAGGGCATGAGAGAAAGAAAGCGGTGAAAGAAAGAAAGAAAAAAAAAAAACTACGTATGGAATGGGAAAGAGATGGAGTTTTGAATGTTCCCCAACATGGCATCCGGAGATGGGGTTGCACAGTCGAATTCAAAGCCTGTTTTCTTAATTAAAGGGTTTAATAGGAATGGGGTTGGGCTGCCTGAAGAGAGAACGAGAGGGAGAGAGAGGATTATGGGGGATAGACGATGGGGAAGATGAGACTTGTGATAAACAAAAGTTCTGTTTTTTGCTTTATCTTCGCCGCGCTCAGATAAGTTTTGGAATATTTGCTGTGTTCATTTGTGCTACATTTTCAAGTCCGCCACTTATTTTTGGCGTGTGATTGAAATGATATTTTGGTGCTGCTTCAGATGGCAGCGGTATTAAGATAAGTAGCTTTGCTTTAAGTGTAACACCACAATAATCTCTCTCATATCGCCACCTTTTAACAGCTCTCCGGAGGAAAAAACAAAACAAAACAGCATTACTTTCTTTTGTGAAATACAAGTTCTGAGTACGGCTCCGACCTGGTTTATACTATACACAACACTGACAAGCGTGCAGTGATGTGTATACAACAATAATAGACTCATTTAAACCACTGTAGGCATAACAGAGATTCAAAAATAAACAGATTAGGATTAATTATCTAGTGTGTGGAGTGTAAATTTCAGTTTGAAGATTTCTTTGGGTAGATTTCTGTGTGTGTGGAGTTACGTGTACGTGTGTGAGTGTGTGCGGCTGCAGATGGAGTCCTTGGCGAAAACCTGTTGACACATTGAGACCATTAGTGCTGTTTTCCTTCTACTCTCACTGCCAGTCTGCCTCTGCCACCTCTCCTGCTGACGAGAGTAAAAATACTCCGTAATGCCTAATGCCAGCGCTTTCTGGTTTAAAACCCACGGTTCGCCCATCTGTAAGGCTCTCTAACGTTAGTTATGGAAATATGAGCGTGAATCTCACTAAAGATTAGATTTTGCATAAAGAAAATGTCTGTTTTAAAGGACAGTAAGATTTAAATGTTTGCTGTTTCACTTTTTTTGACAGTTAAGCAAATTTCTCATTACAGCAATGTGTCTAGATTTAATAATAACAAAATAATAGTAATACTTAATAACTAAATAATAAAATAATACTGTAATAAATGTTTTATTGTTTAGACCGTTAGTATATTTTAGTTTTTATTATTTTATTACTTAAATAAAAGGCATACAACAAATGCTACCCTTACACTTTATAATTTAAAAATAATATATTTTATAACAAATATATTTACACTTTACACGATAACTGTAATTTTCACAATACCAACTGATGCTTAAAATAGGCCTGATTTTCCCTAAGCAAAAAAGATGAATGTAGTCGCTATATTGTTATTATTATTATTATTATTATCAGGGTTATTATAGTTAACTAAATCTAACACCATCTAAAAAAAAAATACTTGAGATAAAATAAATCATATTATATCTATCTATCTATATCTATATCTATATCTATACACAGATAGATATTAGATATAACAGATAGATTTTCAAGGCATTTTTGATTGTCATGTGGTTTAACTTGTACTAAAATTAAAAAAAATAAAATAAATAAAAATTAATAAACACTTTCAGACATATTAAAAAAAACTTTTAAGAAATTTTAAACAACAAAAGACAAAATTACTAAAACTTCACCATATAAAAATGAAAAGGGAAAAGATATAACTAAAAACTAAAAAAAAGTAATTAATAATTAATAACCTAAAATGGTTACCTAAATAATAATTAAGAATATATTAATAATATTAATACAATTAATTAATTAATTAATTAATACAACTAATATAATATCTCAACGACACAAAACAACAACAACAACAATAATAATAATAATAATAATATAATGAAATAAATGGATAAGAAAATTTCTCAACACAACAACGTGTTTAGATTTAATAATAATAAAATTATACCAGTACTAATAAAATAATACAATAATTCAATTTAAATATCACTGTAATACAATTATTATTTTAATATATTTTTTAAAATATTATTTTATTTTCATTTTTATTATTTAAATAAAAGACATTACAGCAAATGCTACCCTTACACTTTATAAAATAATAATTTAATAATGAATATTTTTATAATGTAATAATTTTTTTACGACTAATACACACACACACACACACACACACACATATATACCAATAATAATATGAATTGGCTGTATGTTGTCCTGTATGTAGTTATTTGCCAAATAATCAAATAAATGGACATGAGTTAAAATGATTTTAACATTTGTGAGAAAAAAGAAACCATAGAGTGATGCAAGTGTAACACAGAGTGAAAGAGTGTTGGAGATCGGTTGCCAGGGACAACGGTCAATTATATGTTGTAGCATCATTCTTAAGAACTATTTGACTGCGGAATGCTGTAACCAATCAGAATTGAGAATTCCAGACAGACGTGTTTGATTTTGGAGTGCAATATGACTGGGACGTGTTCTTGACAGTTTTCGTAAGATTCACCAATAAAAGTAAAACCACATCATGTGATCACCTCTAACCCTTCTTCACACTCTGGACGTGTTTCACCTCTTCCTGTTGGACCGGTGGACAAGGGATCATTTAGGGGCGGCTGAAATACAAGACCGTGCTCTGATGATATAGATATGAAAGCGTACGGCAGGCTCATTTGAAATGTTTGTGCGAAAAGGAAAAAGGAGAGAGACAGAGAGAGAGAGAGTGAGAGTGACAGAGAGCAAGAGAGAAGGGAAAGTCGGTGGCAGTGCTGAACCTGACACTAATGAGCCGCCTTTCTGATGGGACCTGACAGCGCAGAAGAAAGCTGAATCCCTCGACACTGACGCTACACAACACTCCCTCCTAATTGGAGCAGTGTGTATGTGTGCGTGGTGTGTGCAGGGAAACCTGGGCAGAAATAAGATCCGCTTTGTGTGAAACATGTTAATAACAATGATAATACACTCTTGAGTGTGACTGGGACCAAGGCTTATTTGTAGACGCACGTCGGTGCGTCTGAGGTTGACACTGTTCGCTACACCCAAACTCTCTTTTTCATTCCTTCTTTCTCTCTCATTCACACTTTCTCTGCTTTATTTGCATGCATTTGAGGAAATTGTTGTGGTGGGGCTGTTGATTTAAATTACTGTGCAAGTGCGACTGTCATCAACTTAATGCATTAATGATCAAAACAGGACTTTAAATATACACTAATTTAGTATTCACCCTGTGTGTGAGCAGAAAATGCTTTTAGATTTCATAACTGGACAGAGCAGCAAATTTCTTTAATTAAAAAATAAAGAGTTTATTATGCAAGAAATCCATGTAAAGCAACAACAAATTGCTGTTGAAGTACATTTCATAAAAAATACATGTAGCTATTTTAGTAGCTGAATATTTTATCTGCTTACAAATTAATGACTGACACAAAAACAGTAAGAACAGACTATACAAAAACAAAAAAATGTAAATGTAATGATGAAATACAGTTAAATTCAGTGATAACAAAAAGTGCTTAGATGCATAAGCTGCATATATGAATTTAGTTTTATTATATATCAAACTTTCAAACCATGTGGTATCTGCAAATAAATAATGTTGTAGCTTTTTCAAAAAGCTATTTTAACTATTTTCAAAGTGATTTTAGTATATATATGTATATAACAAAGTCACAACAGGTATACTGTAGTTTTGCATATACAGTGCCTTGCAAAAGTATTCATACCCCTTCATTTTTTTCACATTTTGTCACACTTTTTTCCCTTATCAATCTACACTCCATATACCATAATGGCAAAGCAAAAACTGGTTTTTAACATATTTGCAATTTATTACAAATAAATAAACTTACATGATTCCATTGCATAAGTATTCATACCCTTTTCTGGGACAGTTGAGATTTAGCTCAGGCTCATTTATATTGCTTGTAGATGTTGCTACACTTTGAGTAAAGTTAACCTGTGGCAAATTCATTTGAATGGCTATGTTTTAGAAAGGCACATCAGAAAATGCATATCAGAGCAAAAACCAAGCCCTGAGGAAAAAACTACCCCTAGAGCTTAGAGACAGGATTGCGTTAAGGCACACATCTGGGGTAGAGTTCAGAAAAAGATTCTGCTACATTGAAGGTTCACATAATCTTCCAAGAGCTTTTCCTAGAGCAACAATTGATGTAGAAGGGCTTTGGTTAGACTGGTGACCAAGAACCTGATGGTCACTCTAGTTGAGCTCCATGATCGTATATGGAGATGGGAGAAACCTACAAAAGGACAAACATCACTGCAACACTCCACTGATCTGGGATTTATGGTGGTGTGGCAAGACTCAATCCTCTTTTCAGTGAAGACACATGAAAACCCACTTAGAATTTGCAAAAAAAGAAGCACCTAAAGGACCTTAAGACTCTCTCAGATTCTCTGGTCCGATGAGCCTTAATTCCTCAATTCTCATGTTTGGAGGAAACCAGGCACTGCTCATCACCTAGAGAGTACCATCCCAAAAGTAAAGTGTGCTGGTAGCAGCCTCATGCTGTGGGGGTGTTTTTTTAGCAGCAGGGACTGAAGGACTTGTCAGAGTAGAAGGAAAGTTCAACACAGCAAAATATAGAGATAGACTTAATGAAAACCCAGTATAGAGCATTCAGAACCACAGACGTAATGGAAGCTTAATGAAACCTCAGACTGGGCAGAAGGTTCACCTTTCAACAGGACATAGACCCTAAGCACACAGCAAGAGTGGCTTACAGACAACTCTGTGAATGTCCTTGGCTTGACCCCAGTCAAACATTTTTGGAGAAATCTAAAAATATGCATCTGCTCCCATCCGAGCTCACAGAGCTTTAGAGATGAAATGCAGATGTGCAAAGCTTGCATGCCCAAAAAGACTTGAGTCTGTAAAGGTTCTTCAGCTAAGCACTGAGTTAAGGGTATGAATACTTTTGCAATGTACTTATTTCAGTTTTTTTTTTTAAATAAATGTATGAAGTTGTGACAAATCTGTTTTTGATTTTTCACAACTGTGCATTGAGTGTAGATTGATGTGGAAAAAAAAGTTTAACATAAGGCAGCATCATAGCAAAATGTAAAAGAAATGAAGGGGTATGAATACTTTTGCAAGGCACTGTATATCAAAAACATGCAATGTATAAATTGCTGCTATTAAGTGTTAAGGATTCAATTAATATTTTTGTTTTTAGTGTGCAAAAACGTTTGAGCCTGCTGCCAATTTCACTTGTCTAATTTAAAAAACTAAATTACAGATCTGTGATGTTATGAGGTTGATACAGAACTTTATTTAACATTTTCAAGATTTAAAATTACATTTTGTCAAATAGGTTGCGTACAAGAGGGACAATATGATGATAAGACATCAAAAATATCACAACTAAGTAGAAGTGTTGATACTTAATTTGTCCTAGTTTAATTTCTCACGAAATGAAGGGTTTTATACAGGATTTTATAACTGGTTGGAATAAATTGTAAAAACTGTCATTAGAATTTACTAACAGAGGACAGACAGAAAACATTGCAAAATAAACAACTTAAGACTTATTAAGATTTATTTAGCATACATCTTAATAAACTTTTGACTAGGTCAAATTTTACGATAATATTCAGTAGTTTATGACTATTATGACTATCCGGGGATCCCACGTTTTCAGTGTTCTACTCTAGGGGGCGCTATTAGGTATCTCCTATATGAATCCCAAATCTCTCGTTCATAAAACAGACAAAGAAGATGCAGAAAAGAGCAATCTCATATGTAAGCAGATGCATATGAAAAATAATGTGATAATCAACAGTAAACAACATATGAATGATCAGTGTTGGACATGTTACTTTAAAGTAATTAGTTATAGTTACTAGTTACTTATAACAAATAGTGAGTTAGTAACTGAGTTACATTATTATAAATGTAACTAATTACCAGGAAAAGTAACTTTAAGTTAAAAGTAACTTAAAGTAAAAAAAAAGTTCAAATATGTCAAATAACTTGAATATCCCCAATATTAAATATGTTAAATGAATGAAATGTAAATAAAATGAATGAAATTTTTAGTTTACTCACCAGATATATAAAGCTTAATGGCACAGTTTTTTTTTTAAATATCTGAATGTACATTTAGCATCAGTCAGTCAAGCATTATAATATAACATTACGATAATTTAGCAATACACTTTAGTAATTATAACTTTAGTAATTAGAATAACCATGTATGAATGCATATTTGTCATGTTGACTGACAAAAAAACTAAAAATAATACTGATAAGATAACAAAACTACTATGAATTCTACTACTAATAACAATATAAAACGCACTAAGGATTAATGGGTTGCTGGGTTCATGAATATTAATCATGTTGCCTGCGTTCGCTCAAACTGATTTGCTGAAATCAAAACAGGGGTGATAATAGGTGAGCGCCAGCCAATGAGATTGCCGCTTGTGCATTTGTTCCGCCTACTACCGGAGAAACCGTCAGTTCTTAAAAGCTGAAGAATTCCAAAGGAACTACGTTATTTTGACAGAAAAATAAAGCAAAGAATATCGTTTATATGTAGCGTGTCAATTCTGCATGGTATATAAGACTCTCTCGCTCTGTATCTTTCTTTGTGTGTGTGTGAGACAAAAGCGACGGCTAGTCGTGTGCCTTCACACTAGAGTTTACGGTTCGTCAAATACAGGTATGCTATGCATCCATTCAGATGAACTTAAAAATACAATTATATTAATATTATTATAATAAATTATAGTAACACCGCATTTTATTGTCAGTAACGGTAACGGCATTGTAACGGGGGGAAACAGTAATTCGTTTGATTACTTGTTACTGAAAAAATAACGGCGTTAGTAACGCTGTTTATTCATAACGGCGTCATTCCCATCACTGTGAAAGGCAATAAAAACTGGCTAATGCTACCAAGTGAAATTGATCCAGGAAGTGGTAAACAACTGTGAAGCTTTGGGGGTGGTGATGGAAGTAGTTTACTAAATCTTTGCTTTGATCATCGTACTGAAAATGATCCAGATGTAGTATTTAATAAAAATATGATTATCTCAGCTTTTTGCTCAAAACTTACCTACATTCAAGTGTTGATAAAAAAAAACAATGCTTGAAGCTAAAATAAAACTTCTAGATTCTGGGGGCCATGAAATTTTAGTGAAAATGATCAAAAATGCTGGTGGCTCACAACTATTTTTAAAAACGCTGGCAGGGGAAAGAGTTAAGGTGACAAACAGCATCAGGACACACACAGACGATCCTGTCAGGAAAGTGATAAAATTAAAAATGTTCAAATACATGTATTTTTTTGTCGAAATGCACATCTCAACTATGAACATAATCCTCCTGGGAGCAATTCAGAGCCATGTTTTAAATGTAATACAGGATCGGTTTCCTTTGAGACTGAAAAGTCAGGGCGTACAGAGAATGGCCCATTAGCACAAGAAGTGACCGGGCTTATTTTATCACACTTGGTCAATATTATCCCTTTCATGCTGAAATTCAATACAAAATAAGGTTTTTGCATCAAGCTGATTCTAATTGACAAAGCGCTCTAAAAAGCGAGGCAGGTTAAAGCGAGGGGCGGACTGATTGCGGTATACTCACTCCTGAGGTGATTACAGGGCCTGACTCTCACGCTCAAATGAATGTGGACTCAATTATGTTTCCCTTTTTGTCCTCCGTTGCCAATAGATTCCTCCCCCCAACCCCTATGGTGCTGTTTCCTCCTCTGAATCAATCATTTTTAATTTATCGGGGGGATTTATGTGACAATGGCTGATGAGAGTTTCAATAAGGCAGGAGAGGAGAGGAGAAAAAAACAGAGATGAAAAAAAGCCCATGCAAATCTCTTGGATGATGCGATTAGTGTTGGAAACCAAATCAAGGCTGACTTGAATAGACACAGAACACAAAATCATATTAGGCTGAATTCGATGTGCATGGCTTTACATTCAGCACTGCATCCTCTCTCTCGTTCTATTTGTCTTTTAGATTTTACTGACCTGAAAATGCTTTTCCACATCACATATTCTCTGAATATTCCTGGCTCGTCCCATCCTGTGCCCCTCACACAGATGTTGGTTTAAGTACTACCACAAGCTCACCGAATGAGACCAGAACAAAGTGCTGCCACTTATTCTGTTATCACATTTCACAGCACGCAACACATGTACGAGTTCCTAATGATTCCCCTCAGGTGATATTTGACGTCCTAGCTGTGACAGAACTGCTTTTGTACATCAGAAATATATGTGATGTTAATTTGGTAGGTAAGAGCGGTGACCCGTGCATCAAAAAAGAATCACGTATCATTTTCCTCTGATCATTTCGGCACGGTTAGATGGAGAGTGGCATGAGGCTTGACAGTAGCTCTCAGTGCAAAGGCTGATAGCTGAAGTGTATGATGCTATGTGTGTGTGTGTTCGAGTCACAGGGCATGGCATGCACGGCCAGGTCCTCGGCGTGAGGTTCCCTAGCACAGATGGCCCTCTCTGTAGGGCAGAGCAGGGAACGGGGACTCCCCCCTCGGCCCCCCTCCGCCGCAGAAGGTCGAACTGTCCGAGCAGTCAGGGATGCCTCAGCCAGTCGCGTGCCTCACTTGTCTCCACAAATGTGTAAACAAGGCCACAAACAGACTAAAAAAAGACATTTTACTGCTAATATAAATGAATTTTCCATTCATTTCATACAGAAAGGAAGAGTACTTTGTTAAAAATATATGTTTAAAATCATGAACTAACATACAAAACTGCAGTCTCACATGTAGCTTATTAAACGTAGCTTAATAAAAGCCATTTTTATTAGTGGATCATCTCATGGGAACCGCTGTCACATGACCAGTTGAATCAGGGTTGCCAAGTCTGTGGTTTTCCCATGGAATTGGAATACTTTGATGCAGTTGCTGTGTGTTGTTTTTTAGTCCGGAACATAATTTTGACCAAGGTGAAATCCCCTTGGAAGAGGTTTTGATTAGGGATGCACAATATTATCGGACCGATATCGGAGTCAGCCGATAATCGGCATTGGCTGATATGAAAAATTATGCTGATATGTCGTTCCGATAAGAGGAATAACTCAGAGCTCAGAGTGTGCTAGCCTAATGCACAAAGAACATTTAGACTGTGTTTCGATTAAATAAAGCAGTAATTGATGTCATAAAATCATGAGCATGTTTTGATTTAAAGGTCAGAAGCTGTAGCTAAATAAAAAATAAAAAAATTACAGACATGACACTTGGAAATTAAATAATTCTATATATACTGATTTATTCATTAATGTACAATATGTTACATCTTTTAAACAAATGATGAGCTCTAATGCTTTAGACCATCTACAAATGTTAAATCTTAAAATAAAATGTTAAGGTTACCACTGCATTTTTCTGGGGAAAAAAAGAAGCAGCAGCGACTGATATATATTTATGGTTATTTTCAAAGCTACTGTCATTATAAAATAACTTCACTATTGTTTATTTAATAAATTAAAAAATTTATAGGTTCTTGTTAAAAACTAACCAAAATGAAAAATACTTTGCTTATAATTTTATGCACAGGAGAAACTTGGTGTTGTTTCCAAATATAAGGAAATATATCGGTATCGGCCAAAATGAGTTGAAAAATATCAACATATCGGATATCGTCAAAAATCCAATATCATGCATCCCTAATTCCCTGAACACGATTTTGAAGCAATTTTGATTTGGATCAATTTGCTCTGGAACACGATTGGGCTAGTTTTGTCCGTGATTGGGCTAGTTTTAAGTAGCAAATGGGCCATTTTTGTTATGTAGACCTGGCAACCCTGAGTTACGATAATTACTTTTATCTCTGTAACCGCCAATAAGTGATTTGGCAACATAATTTCATGGCAATTTGTAACTATTTTACATTTTCAAAAAATTGGTGGATAATTTGTATAAATTTTTATCTAATTTATACGTTTTCATACAATCTGCTTACGTCCACTGATGGTAAGGTTTAAGACATTTGCGGTTTAAGACATATGCAATTTTTTTTTCCTAAAAATCATATGTTTCCATACAAATGAAATGAATTCATACAAATTTGCCATCTCGCAAAGTACAGTAGTTAAGTTCCTGTAAGACTGGGTTGGAATTGGTTACCAAATACTATTTATTTTGAATGATGCTACATCTGCATCACTAGAGGTCAGATTTTCGAACAGCTTGCACCAGTGTAAACCATCTTTTGGTGTTAAACTACTGCCAGGATTTACTGAGGACATGCAGTGAAGCAGTAGAAATGGAAAGACGTGGACAAAGTGGCTGACCTTATTGCAGCTGACCTTATTGCATATGCATTTATAAAAGTTTTATTTTCATACACAAATTTTATGGGAGTAGAGTATTTAAATTAATCATGGTGGTCAGTTTACTGGTATTTGTGCCATTATTTAAAAAACAAAAACAACAACAACAAAAAATTATTAACCCATGTTGGGCCTGTTTTGTTAAAGGAGACCTATTATGCCCCCTTTTACCATATGTAATAGTCTCAGATGTACCCTGAATGTGTCTGTGAAGTTTCAGCTCTAAATACTCCACAGATCATAATATCTTATTATATAATTTTGAAAATGGCCATTTTGAGTGAAAGCAGAAAGACGCTGTTTTCATGCATGTTGCTTTAAATGCAAATAAGCTGCTGCTCCCCGCCCCTTTTCCAGTATAGAGCTGTGCCTTTACAGCTCATACCTCAGATACTCTGCTAAAAAAAATCAGATTATTTATTTTACTTATCATGTCTGTCACGCTGAAATCATGCATTTGAATCCATATTAGTTTAAACTTTTGATATGTGGTTTTCTGAGCACACACATCTGAAGCACACACACAGAAAGCGGCTGTTACACGGCATGTGAGTACTAAACTAAATTCTCTTTTATGTCTCATTGCACTTAAACTGTCAAATACACACCAGCTTATGTTAAAACACACAGGAGTTACAAAAACAGTGGGTTATGTCTGTGAAGGTAAACAGCTGGGAAAGAAATCACGTTTATGAGATCTGTGTGGCAGCAACGTAATATACAGTAAATAAATCAATAAATGCACTGCTCTCTTGTCTTCTCTCAGGCTGGGACTCTAAATTGGATTCTGTGCTCATCCATGCAGCCAACGACACAACAGTTACCGATGTCGTCTGTGAAAACAAGCTGGGGGTGGAAATGTGCAGATTAAGGATCTGTAATATTATAATAAGATCCCCTTACCACGTCACAGGGGGAGCGAAATCTGAGCAGTTTTTCATATGCTTGCAGAAAAAGGCTTACCAAAACAAAATTACTGCGTTGTCCTTTTTCAAGTTTTCTAGGTTGGTAGATGCTCTGGGTCCCGATTATAGCACTTAAACATGAAAAAAAGTTATATTTTCATAATATGTCACCTTTAATAGATTACCTACACCTAATTATCATAAGCTCTGCTTGTTTGCATCCTACACTAATTTGCGCTGTTCTTGGTAGATTGCGTTAGTCATTATGGAAATGATCAGGCTGCATCTGTTCGTTATTTTGCATATTGTCAGTAGATCACCTGCAGATCTTCCCACTTCCAGCAGTGCTTTTATAGGATTCTGCTTTCACATTAATTTGCTCAGTTTAGTAAATCTGGCCCTAGGTGTCAGTATTCAAAATGAATTTCAAAGTGAATGTCATATTGCTCAGTGCAATATTGGTGGGGAAAAAAACCCCACTGCTTTCACCTTAAAGAAAAAGTGCATTTGTGTGAAAGGTCTTCCACAAACACAGAGATGGTCACATGAAACGAAAGACCCTACTGAGCTAACAACTTCCTGTTGTGGATTTCCGAAGAGATGTAACGTCCACGAGTCTAATGGGAGATGGATTTCCAGACATGCCTTTATGTTCAATAAGGCCACAGAACAGCACAAGCCAATCTGATGAATGGTGGCTGCTGAGCGGTGCAGTCTGGTGGCGGTAGGGGGGATTTTCCAGCCTTCCAGAATCTTCTCAGGGAAGCCAGATCAATAGAGAGGCACACAGATGGCTGGGGTTGTTCCTGCTCGGTGAGATTTGGAAAAAGTCTTGAGGAAGGATTAGAGTTGCTTTTGCTATTCCAGGGAAGGGCCAGACTAAAATCAGGTCAAAGGAGGTAAACAAGGAGATGGGATAGATTTGTCGAAGTCTGAGAGTGACCTGACCTGTCTAGTGGGCTCTTTGAGAAGTTCCTGGGGTGCCTGCAACTATCTAAACTTGAGGTTCAACTGGCATAGAGTACCTTGCCAGAATGTCTTACAGATAGTTGAACTACTGTATCTTACAGTTCAGCTGATTTTAGTTCACGGTTTATAGAGCACAAAATCCAACTTGGTCTGCCTACTGTATTGTACCTATACATCGAATTCACTGCAGATGCAGCTGAAATGAACACTAGAGGCAAATAAACACCAACAACTACAGAGGCATGTTATCCAATTAATAAAGACCTAGTTTTGCATGCTTACTTGCACAGTACTATTATGTTAAGTTATGACCTCAGAATGCTTTTACCATAGTACATGATTTGTAAACTAATACATTTTGATGTTTGCATCATATAGGTAGCTCCATATTTATAGCTTATCTAAAGTAGCTTCAGCAAATGCATTTTTATCTCACGTCCACATTTAGATTTAGGTCAGCTTTGTGTTATGTATAGTGTAGGTGGTATGTTATTTTCAAACGCAAGAGCATTAAAGGGATAGTTCACCCAAAAATGAACATGATTTACTCACACTCAAGCCATCCTAGGTGTATACGACTTTCTTCTTTAGACAAATACAATCAGAGTTATATAAAAAAAATGTATTGGTTCCTCCAAGCTTTATAATGGCATTGAATGGCTGTTGAGATTTTGAAGCAAAATAAAGTGCATCCATCCATCATAAAAAGTACTCCACATAGCTCTGGGGGGTTAATAAAGGCCTTCTGAAGTGAATCAATGCATTTGAGTAAGAAAAATATCCGCATTTAAAACATCATAAAACGTAATCTCTGGCTTCTGCTAACTGTCGTTTGTGCTTTCACATGGTGACAGTGGTGTTCCAGTGGATGATGTAGGACGTAGGTGTAGTGATATTTTACTTGCACAAATGCATCGGAGTACTGTGGAGTACTTTTTATGATGGATGGATGCACTTTATTGGACTTAAAAATCTCAACACCCATTCACTGCCATTATAAAGCTCGGAAGAGTCAGGACATTTTTTAATATTACTCCTTCTGTATTCATCTAAAAATAGAAAGTCAAATACGCCTAGGATGGCTTGAGGGTGAGTAAATCATGGGGTCATTTTAATTTTTGGGTGAACTATCCCTTTAAGCTTTACTGCCACACACCCAACATTTTAATGTGTAGCAAAATGTACAGGAAGCAACTTCAACTTCAGGAAGCAATATCATTTTGTAGAAATATCGCCAGTGAGCCTGTCAACAAGTCTATCTGCCATCTGTGGAGTTTTGTTTTACCAGGAAAAATCTACACGTTTTCCACAAAATCTCATAGATATTCCTTACAAATTATTATATTATATTATATTATATGTGACCCTGGACCACAAAACCAGTCATAAAGGTCAGTTTTTTTTTTTTAAGATAATTAAGATATGTGACCCTGGACCACAAAACCAGTCATAAGTGTAAATTTCTTGAAATTGAGATCTATACAAACTGAATGAATAAGCTTTCCGCTGATGTATGGTTTGTTAGGAAGGGACAATATTTGGCCGAGATACAACTATTTGAAAATCTGGAATTGAAAAAATCAAAATTTTGAGAAAATCACCTTTAAAGTTGTCCAAAAGAAGTTCTGAGAAATGTATATAACTAGTTTTGATATATTTAAATTTACAAAATATCTTCATGGAACATCTTTACTTAATATCCTAATGATTTTTGTCATAATAATAATAATAATAATTTTAACTAAATGTATTGTTGGCTATTGCCACAAATATACCTGTGCCACTTATGACTGGTTTTGTAGTCCAGGGTCACATATTATATTATATTATATTATTTATTAGTTGGAATATTTTTTTCTCCATTATTTTATTTTTCATCAAGCTGAAGAAACAACACATGGTCTTGTAAGAGTCGATGCAGCGCTGTTATTTTCCAGTGACATTAATGAAGTTGTAGGTCAAGTGCTTCAAAACTGAATGTTAAAAATGTAGATAGCTGGTTTCTTGGAAATTACAGCAAAACCTACTAGTGGAGCATAAACAACCACCATTTTCTAGGAAACTAGCATCCTTAGGAAGACGATTATTTCCTCACCTAAAGATGCTATAATAATATGTTTTTTACTCAAAGGAGAGCTTTTAAGAGCCTTCTTGCTGCTGCAACTCAAGTATAGGTCGATGTGCAAATGACTATCAAGAGGAGTATGATGAATATAACATATAGACATTTTGTGAAAGGTGTTGTCTTGATGATGATCTTTTCAAGTCTTGAAGCAGATCAGTCTACACGAATATTGATGAGTAAACAAGACACACTGTGTACTGTGTTTTCCCCAGGAACCCTCTCATAGCAGGTCTAGTTTGCAGTCATCCTATCCCTTCTCCCTGGTGCAATGTTTTGTAACCCAGACTGGTAGAGGTGAGATCAGGTCAAGTCTGTTCTGTCCAAATCAGTATGTTGTCCTGTGTGGAAGGCTGCGTCTCTTCAAGCATGCGGTGTGAGAGTCACAGTTGGGGATGTGAACCCTGCTTAGCATCAAGTCTGACCCCTGGTTGAGAATGTCATTGTGTTTCAGAAGTGTTGTGGGTTAATGAGTCCTTTAGGCAGGTGGTTGAGTTTGTCTCTTGGATTATGCGCTCCGTTGAGCCTATCATTGACACGAGACCATGACACAACTGCAGGGTGTGGAGGTGACTTCAGGACAGGTGTGAAGATGAAGCTTAATGGGCTTATGAACATCAAAGGGTCAAAATTTAATGGAGACATAAACACTGGCTGATGTGCTGATATAAAACAAATATTTTAAAAAGTTAAAGCTCAAGGTTCTTCATTGGCCACATGCAGTCTTAGAAATTAAGGTTCCAAAAGGCGATGCAATTTTTACCCAAAGAAGTTTTCAGTAAACAGTTCTTAAAAGAACTAATATTTTCTTAGTGTAAAGAACATTTTAATACTCTAATGAACCTGTGCAATGAAAAGTTTCTATGGATGTTAAAGGTTTAAAAATAATACCAAAAAATACATGTAATTTTTAAGAGTGTGTATATTATACACATTTGATGTAATATATTGAAATGTTATTTATTTTATTTTATTTTATTTTACTTTAATTTTACTTTATTTATTTTTAGTTTCTCATCCTACAATGAAACAACAAACAGAACCAACAAAGAATTATGAACAAAATGAAATATAATGAATATTATGAACTATCAAGACAAAATGAATGTAAAATATAATCGGGAAAAGAACAGAGCACATCTTTTAATAAAAAATATACAAAACTATACAATGTATACAGAGTCTGTACAGAACACAAATTATTGTTTTTGTGTTTTGTGAGATTTTTAATAATAAAATATATTTTTTTATTATGTAAGGCTTTTAAAAATTCATAATTCATTCATTTATAATAATATTAAAATATATGTTTTTTTTTTATTGCACCATATGGATTATATCTTTAAAATAATCTATCTGTGCTCCTTACTTCTCAGTAATAAAATAAAAAAATACAATTATTTTATTATAGTTTTTGCTTTTAAAATATTTTTTATATAATATATAATTTTTATATAATATATAAATTATTATAATTAATTTATTAATAATAAAATTAAAATGTTTTTATTGTACCATATACACGATTATATAATGTTATAATATTAAGTTATCTATGATTTTTTTTTGTTAACTATATCAGCACTAAGTCATAAAGACATACAGTAAATGGCACTGATATATATATATATATATAATTTTGCTTTTAAAATATTTTATTATAATTTATTTATTTTTTATAAAATTAAAGTGTGTTCATTTTTGCACCACATACATTAATATATCTCAATACACAGTAAGTAAGTTTCAGCATCTGTGATTTTTCCTGTAAATTATACCATCAGTAAGCCATTTAGACAGGAATGGCAACACTTCCCAAAAATGAGCCTTACGCTAGTTGTCTCTAAACAGTTAGAATTAGTTGCTATATTTATAAGCAAAACTCTTCCATCTCTGCAGCTAAAAGGAAATGTTTGCTGAGCATCCGGGCCTGAACTTTCTCTCTTAAACCAGCGTTGTATGTTCAGAGCAGCAGTGGTCAGTTAAGGTCAGTGGTACAAAGGTCAACACCCACATCTCTGCTGTTCGCTCCGGAGCATGACAGTCACCTTTGAGGAGCTATCAAGGTGATGTTTGATGCACAAACATGACCACAAAACTAAGCTAAAGGTGTCGGTGAGTCAGAATCACTTGTTTGGAAACTATTTCTAAGAGCTCTTGGAATCTACCAGGTCATAACTGCAAACTCGTACAAATGTATGAAGTAAATGCATACAGAAAAGTGATTTTAGCCTCTTGTGAAGAGTGTGGGTTGATTCCTCTTGTTTGACACACAAACAGCAGTTTGAGGATTTAATACATGACTGTTAGTGTCAAAGACAAACAACTGTTGTATACACAACTGAAGTGGCTTTTTAAATGCTAAATCATTCGTTATTCCTTTTAAAGTTATGGTAACCTCTTAAAGTATGACATTTTGCATCAAGTCTTGCAATAACATTGTGTTCATGTTTATACTGCTTTAGTGTCTCTGTGACTTTTTTCCCAGGGTGATCAAACAGCTTGAGGAGAAACAAGTTAGATATTTACCACTCATGACTGTATTTTAAAGCTAAATTTCTGATATTGCTTTTTTCAAGAATGCTTGCAGGGGTCAGTGAAAGACACAACCATTGCCTGAGGATCACACTGAAAGGTCAGAGGTCTGACATTTCTCTCTGTCCATCACTATCAGCAAATGAGTTTCACTATGTTGTCACTCAAATGAGTCACATGCCATCAGACCAGGAAAGTTCAAGAGATCCTTAAGCGACACGTGTCAGTTTGTAGCACACCTCTTAAAATCAGGTGGAGGTTATTTTTGTTTGTATTGAGTCTCCTTAATCCCAGTTTTCAAATCAAGCTCTACATTTAAGTTTGACCGCTACTTGTAGTTGCTACTGCAGTATATTGGTTTAAATTAGACCTGAGGATACAGCATTCTCTATGAATAATAAAGTACTTTTTATGTAATTATATTTTTTTGTCCTTTTTCAAGAAATGGTGAAAAGAAAGGTTCTCAACCTTCAGAAGATAATGATTGTCCATCTCTGGGGGTCAAATTAAATGTTAAATGAGCTGTTTTAGTTTGCAACTTAGCTATCCAAATTGGAATTCAGTTTAAAAGCCTACTTTGTGCACTTCTATTATTTCCAGCATTATACATTTAAAAAGCAAAAAGCAAAAAAAAAAAAGGCAAAATAATAATTTTTAAAATAAAATAATTAAATTACATTAAATTAAATTATATTAAATTAATAAAATAAAAAAATAAATAAATAAATAGCTGCAATTACTGGGGTTCAAGCACTTTAAAGGGGTCATATGACGTTGCTAAAAAGAACATTATTTTATGTATTTATTGTAATGCAATGTGTTTACGCGTTTAAGGTTAAAAAAGCATATTATTTTCCACATTACTGTTGCTCCTCTCTCCCTCGCCTTTCTGAAATGCATTGATTTTTAAAAAGCTCATCGTTCTGAAAAGTGCAGTGTGCTCAGATTGGCCAGCTATCCAGTGTGTTGTGATTGGCCAGATACCTCAAGCGTGTGACAGAAATGTTACGCCCCTTACCATATTTGGAATATCAACTTCTGAAGCAATACTGACAGTTAATAATGTTGTTGTTACTTGAAAAATGTAAACAAAGTAGTTTTGCTTTCGCAAAGAAACACACAGCGTCTTCAAGACATATGAGAATAAAAGTTACGCCTTCTTTCTTTGCGTATACGTTTAGGCGATGTTATGCAAATCTTCCCACACAGTGATTTGTGGGGGTGTGAATGTGCCGTTTTAGGAAGGCTTGGCTGAGTCTTAACTTTTAGAAAGAATATCTCTTTGGGTTTGAGACTTTAGTCTTTGCAACTTTTTGGATCTTATGTATGCACAGACACTCAAAAGACAAAGGAAAATGAAATGAAATTGCATCACATGACCCCTGTAAGGCATTTATGCAAATATGAAAAAAAACAAAAAAACATTAGGTATTAATTAGCAAGCCTGTAACCACTTAAATCAATGATTTAAAAAAGCATTTTTGGCAAATCCAGGTATTTTGCCATCATCAATGATGTGATGATTTTTAACATTTATGACTGGTATAGCCCCACCTATGTGTATTGGAAGAGTTCGCAAAAGTGATTTTTCATTTAATAAACGATTTGATTGACAACAGTGGTTCTAGAGGCAAAGTTGTTTAGAATGAGGAGGTCTATCAGATGATACAAATATTGTGTGTATGTGTGAAAACCATGCAATATACAATCATTTACATGCTCGAAAAATGCGATATTGCACACAGTGGCTGATTTCTTTCAAATTTCCCACAGACCTGATGCCGTGAGTCAAACAGGCCCACTAACTTTTGCTTCAATCGACCTCCATTAACCTTGTCTAATATGTGCTCAAATTTCATTGGCTGATGGCAGCCATTTTTTTTGAGATACACAAATGTCCTTATAGATACCTGTGGCACTTTAAACCAATATTGTTCATTAGGGCTGGGCGATATGCAAAAAATTAAAATCTCGATTGTTTTTTTTAGCAGTCAGCTTGAAAATGTAACTACAACATGATATAATTAACGTTTTCTTTAACCCTAGTTAAAGAAAATTTGATTCCAAGTACACCACACAGTTGTCAACATGATGTAAAATATCTTTGCAGAAAAGATGCATGATATGAGCACATCACACGTGAGCGGTTAATCGTGTGCTGACAAGCGGTTGGATAGTTCTTTTCTCTTTACTGTTACATTGGCATATTGTCAAAGTGTCTAATTCTAACGTTTGATAATATTTTTATTGTAAATCAAGATTCATCGATTTCTAAAGAACAAAATCGTGGCATAGCATTAAATTTGAGTTAATTGATCAAATCGGAAAAATCGTCCAGTTCTACCATGCATACCAATTTTCATAGGGCAAATGGTTGCTTAGTTACAACAATTTTTAGTTTTTTTTTTTGCTTCTTATAGTGCCACCAAGTGGCTAAGCTCCACAATTTTTTTCAGGTTACCTCAGATTTAGCTCTTGCATACATGCTCTTGGTGAAAATATCTCATTCCGTTTAAAAGTTTTAGCTATTTTAGTAAAAGCACCCCTGCCCTATTTGGAGGTTTTGGTGTCCCTTTGTGACGGTGAGTCAAAAATTCAAAAAAAAAAAAAACCTTGGAAAAACCTTGGACTAGTTCACAAAAGTAGTTTTTTAAACCCACAATACCCAAAAATTTTGCCCAGGATGATGTTCAGATCCAAAGGATGAGTTTTGTCCGACGTGAACCAAGGATTCCGGCGACATAAGAGCTGAGCCTGCGACCAACGGTTTAGGAGTTATGAGCGATTTCATACTTTTGATCGCTATAGCGCCCCCGTCAGGCCGATTGGGGCGAGCGATGGTGACATTGTAGGTGGTGTGAGTACTGCAAACCCTCCAAGTTTCAAGTCTCTACGACTTACGGTTTGGTCTGTACGATCAGTTTTACATGGAGATTGCTGATTCTTGGCCATTTTAACAATTATAATAGAACCCCTAAAAACTACATCAGTATAGATAACTGGATTGCTAATTAGGGTCTTGCTAACTGGGACCAAATGTTGGTTTTCAGTTGTTAAATATATATTATCCAAGCAATTTAAAATTGTATTTTTATTTTGATCATTTTTTAAAAAAATAACTGGTATACTGGTATACTGGAATGAATGAATAATTGAACACTTGTGTGTTAATCATTTGCACAATTTAACAATTAACAATTAAATTCATTTGAGATAATTAGATATTGTTTTCCCCCCCATAAAACAGATTTTTTTTGTCCTAAAAGAAATGAATTGATTAATTATATGTTGCACATCTAAGCTATCTAATAGTTCTCACAGCTACAGCAACAACAAGTAAACATGATATTTGTGCCTCTAATGCTTGAAAATGACTTGTGGAAGATCAAAGTGTACTTTATTCATCTAAAGTGCCATCCAATGCGGCAAATGATAGGTCATCGCCTATGGGCATCTGACTGTTGCTACAAACATTTTTAAAGACTATTGCGGAACGAGTTTAGCACATGGCAGATTTTATATGTGTTGCTGCTGAAGATCATGTCTCAATAAGCTTTAGCAGTGAGTCACGTGTCAGTGTCTCTGTACGGTGTGACGGTTCTGGCCGTGTCTTCAGCGCTGCAGGGCAAGTACACATTCAGCTGGATTATTCACAAGCACTTCAAACGCCGCTCCATCGCTAAGCTCCCGCTTTGTTTAATAAGCTATATCTGCACTAACAAAATGCTAATTATTTATGCTTTTTCGAAAGCAAGCATATTTTTTACCTGTTTTTTGGGTGGTGGAAGGGGAGGGGGGATTACATAAATAAGCTATTTCCAAAAGGTTGACGAATTAGAATTAGTGTTTGGCAGAGCGAGTGAGGCGTACCAGCTTGCAGCGTGGACAGGGCTTTGTAGGTGGCCCATTTGAAGTAATGAATTCCAGCCGAGGAGATTTCGGGTGGCATTATGGTGGATCGAGGTTCGTGATAGTGCCTTCACCCAGCTGACCGTAAGAGATATAATACTGTGTGGTAGAAAATATTCAATTATGCCTCTGATGTTCACGAATGCTTATCAAATGATGTTTGTTTCAGGTCAAGAGGTGAACACTCAGAATAATTTGTACAACAGTCTGAATAAACAATACTGAATGATTACCATATTACCAGCTAACAAAAATACATTTTATGCTAACATTCCCATTAAGTTGTAAAATTGTTCTTGGTTATAGGAATGTTAATGGAATTCTATTATTTTGCTAACATTATGGGAACATTGTTTTTTGGTGGTTCAACATTCTTATGATAGGAAAAAATGTTCAAAGAACAATGTGTAAAAAAATGTCTGTAGCTGGATTTTTGGTATTTACACGGTACTTCAAAGAATACCATACATTTTGGTACAGGTTTATTTGCGGAGTGTCTATTTATAAGTGCGAATAGCCCATATTGGCAAAGGTTAGTCACACTAACACCACCCAACAATGTGTGTTAGGATTAGATAACATTTCAAAAGATGCCAGTTAAACAGCAGCTCCAGTGGCATAGCAATTATTTTTTAACACGATAGACCCGAGTTCGAATCCGCCTTTTGCAGAAGTCATTCTTCTCCCTTTTCACATTACATATCACATTGGAAAGGCATTTATTTTTAATAAAAATGAAGGAAATAATCAAAAATTGGAAAATAATGTGGCTCATGGGTGTTAATTGGCTAAGGTTAGGGGTTAGGTGTACCAAATTTATTGTACTAAAGTGGCATCCATTTATTCATTTTAATAAAAATTATAATTTAAACTCAATGTTATTAATGCATGCTATTTTGTAATTTACTACAGTACTGAGGTGCAGATATCTGCCACTATTTGCACTAAGTAGTATAACCATCATGTAACTACTATTACTAAAAATACTGCTATTTTTACATAGAATGTAAATAGAATCTATCGCTATTTGCACTGTAAATAGCATCTGTTGCTAAGAAAATATGCTATAACTACTTCATTCAACAATTTCTTCTCTTCTGTGTCAGTCTCCACTGCCATTCACAAGAGTGCTATGACGCATAGGCTACATGTGTATTCCTCTGATTGAAAGCAAGGTGCAGCGCAACCGGGTTTGATGTCAGAATGCCGGCTCCTGTGTCAGCAGCACCACATGCATATGACACGGAAGAGAAGAAATTGTTGAATGAAGTCATTATTTTTGTTTTCTTTGCACAGAAAAAAATATTTTCCTAGCTTCATAAACTTTTGAACCACTGATGTCACATGGACTATTTTAACAATGTCCTTAATACCTTTGGCATTGAAGGTGATAGTTTCATTGCTGTCTATGCAGGGTCAGAAAGCTCTCAGATTTCATCAAAAATATTTTAATTTGTGTTTTGAAGATGAACGAAGTTCTTACAGGTTTGGAAAGACACAAGGATGAGTAATTATTAACAGAATTTTCATTTTCGGGTGAACTAACCCTTTAACTAGAATGTTAGCCAAAGTTCTGAGAATGCACCCTGTTAGGCGATTTCTTGGTATTTACTTGGTCCTTCAAAGAATACCATGGTTTATTTTGGTACAGTTTTGTTTGTGTTACCTTTATTAAGTACACAACAAAAATATCAATTTAAATGCAAATGAATAATTTTACAACATTTGAAAACTTTGTCCTTGGAAGTACTTTTGCACTTTTTGTATTTTAAAAATTCTAAAAGTCTTTAACATTGATAAAATGATTGAATGACAGACTAGCTATTTTTTAATTACCCTTCCTCCCCACTTGTTAGACCTTGTACTAAACATAATGAGCAAATAAGCAAATACTGTATCTGGGTCAAACCATGTTATGTCAGTAAATTAACTTTTAGGTTATAAATGCCTTTTAAATGAGAAGTCCACTTCCAAAACAAAGATTCACATATAATGTACTCACCCCCTTGTCATCCAAGATGTTCATGTCTTTCTTTCTTCAGTCATAAAGAAATAGTTTTTTGAGAAAAACATTTCAGCATTTTTCTCCATATAATGGACTGATATGATTTTGAACTTCCAAAATGCAGTTTAAATGCAGCTTCAAACGTTCAAACGTTCAAATGTTTTCTTTGAAAAACATAATTTCTTTACGACTGAAGAAAAAAAGACATGAACATCTTGGATGACAAGGGGGTGAGTAAATTATTTGTAAATTGTTGTTCTGGAAGTGGACTTCTCCTTTAAATGGAGTATTTCTATGACTATTTATTTTTGTCAAGACTGAAATATCAAGTGAAATCACCAGATTTTGAGAATGACCCACTTATAGCCACTTACATGTCTCATACTTACGCACACTCAAAAATACTCATGCAAGGTCATTACTTGAATTCATAGAGTCCAAGACAAAATGACATGTAGGGGTCCCAGCCCTCATACTTTAAAGATGTATAATAGGGCCCCCTCACAGGGCCTGGAACAACATTCCCAGTTCGTCCTGCCTGACAGTGGCCTTGCACAGTGGTTCGTAAAGGAAATGAAAATTCTGTTATTACTCATTCTGATGTTGTTCCAAACTCATAAGACCTTAGAAAAATAGAGAGCTACGCAACTGACACATTCAAGGCCCAGAAAGTAAGGACATTGTTAAAATAGTCCATGTGACATCAGTGGTTCAACTATGCACTGTGATACTCTCGTGAACACACGCTGAAGACTGACAGAGAAGAGAAGTTTTCCTTGTGCACAAAAAATATTCTCATAGCTTAATAATATTAGGGTTGAGAGTATTAGTTGACTATTTTAACAATGTTCTTACTACCTTTCTGGGCCATGAAATGTTTCAGTTGCATTGCTGTCTATGCAGGGTCAGAAAGCTTTGGGATTTCAGCAAAAATATCTTAATTTGTTTTCTGAAGATGAACGAGGGTCTTACGGGCTTGGAACAACATGTGAGTAATTAATGACAGAATTTTCATTTTTGGGTGAATTATCCCTGTAAATAAGGAAAAACAAGCAGAGTAATTAAGAACCACTGGCGTTGCACCATAGCCTCTAGGTAGGAAGATCAGCCTCAAATAGTCCACTACAAAGCAAAATTATGCATAAACGTCTGTCGTTCAAAGTACTAAAAGGTGCATTTTGCACCCTGTCCACATACACTCCAGCAGTTCATTGGGTGAGTGGGACGTGTCTCATTCCGGGGCCCCTCAGATCTTCTTAGTGTCAGCGAGAGCACACGCTCAGTGAAATAAATGGGACAACTTGTGACGATTGCACTAATTTTGCGAGATTCCTTTCGCGCTAGGAGCCTCCCTGTATCCCTTTGTAGATGAAAGGCTTCCACTTTTTCTGTCAATGGCCTCGAGCGATGTGAATTAAACATTGATTTTATCAGAAGTTTAGTGGCTGTGGCCGTGTGGAGTGCTGATTCACCCGTGCGCTGGAGCAGACGGAATCTGTTGGAGGAATAAGTGGAATGAGGAGACGAGCGTGGAGAGAATGAAGCATAGTACGGTATTAAAAAAAGGGCAATTAGGAGAGGAAGAGGACAAAGTTGTAGTATTTTTCCTCTTATGTTTGTTCCTAGCGGTTCAGTCAGACAGCAGCAAAAGCGCTTCCTCTCCCGGCTTCTGATATTCCTGCAAAACTGTAGTTGTATTTTTAGTAGTGCTGGATTGAGAAATTCCTGCCTCAAAGCATTTATTAGAAAGCCAATATGAACTCTGTTTACAGTCATATGCAAAGCTCAGGATGCAGAGAACAGCATGGAAATCTGACCTAGTTAATTACGTTGAGAAATTCCTAGACTTCTTTATGTGTAATATAACAATAAAAGAATAAAGTCAAGGGGATAACAGCTTCTCTTTTGTCGTACCCCACTTTTTCTCCTCCTCTCTCGAGTTTGTTGTCTGCCCCGAGGAAATGACAGATGAAAGTTAAGGGGACTCTCTGGAGAATTTCACTGTATATGGAAATGCCCTCCACTTTCCCTTAATGTAACACTGTACAATTCACACACTCCCTACGCAGTGTACTCACCACACACTGAGTAGTGTGTAGAAGTTCACTTATAAACATTTGTTTACATGCAGCTTTGTCAAACAGACTTGAAACAGTTGGGTTGAGCAGATTTGAGCAGAGAAATCTGCATCTGCATTTCAAGTATTTTATTTTCAAATTATAATATTTCCAAGACAGTTGATTTTTAGGGCCTGAGCACTGCAGTGCGAGGACCCTATTGGAATTGCTCCATTTATTTATTTATGTATTTATTTTTTTACAATTACAATGTATTATTATTTTTTTTTAAAATGAAATTAATACTTTTATTCAGCAAGAATGCATTACATTTATTTATTTATTTATTTATTTTTTAAGTGAGAGTAAAGACATTTATATTGGTTCAAAAGATTTCCATTTTACATTCCAACATTGATAATAACAAGAAATGCTTTCTGAGCATCAAAACATATTAGAATGATTTCTGAAGGATCATGTGACACTGAAGACTGGCGTAAAAATGCTGAAAATTCAGCTTTGTACCACAGGAATAAATAAAAATTGCATTTTAAAATATATTCAAATATAAAACTCTTATTTAAATAATAACATAATAACCACTGGTTGATTTTTTTTTTTTTAATAATGTGTATTTTATTTTATTTTATTTTTTCTCTCCGTAATTCATCAGAAATAAAACAATATTGGATTGATTGCTTGGTCAGAAGCTGTAATGTGTAAGTTAAAAGTTCTAATAAGCAAATCTGTTAAACCATTTTTTGTCAGTGTTCACTCAGTCAAAACTGGGAATTTAGAGCATAAGTAATGAAACGCGTTTGACTGATCATGAGATCAGTCTCATGGAAGATCAGGAAAGACAAGTGACTAAGAGCTCCTGCGCTTTCCATTTTTCTTCTTTGCTTGTTTTCCGCATCCCTCATTCTCTCACTCACGATTTCCTCCCTCATGTTACCCACTCATAATATTGGTTTTGGTGCCTCTGTTTCCCTGTCCCAGGGCAACCCCCATGAAGCATCATGCACCTCTGTCCTACGAATAGCACCAAAAGCCTCATCTGGGTCAGACTCACTCTCTAGAGGCTAAATAATTAAATCTATATTTTCTCTTTCACTTCTCTCTTTTTCCTCTTATTCTCGATCTTTCTCTCTTGCTTCTACCAGATCAACCCTCCCCACATCTTGTTCTCTTTGTCAAATGGTAATAACTAAAATGAGTCATGTAATGGGAGAAAAAAACAGAAGCGTAACGTGCCGTTCAAATAGGAAGCTAAGTTTGGAGCTGTTACATAAGCTGTCACTGCTTGGTGTAGACAAATGAGAGAGGGGAGGTAAAGAGAAAGATGTTGAGACATGAGAGGAGGACAAGGAAGAGCAAAGGAAGCTGCTGAATGGTGATGGCTGCTGTGTACAAACTCAAAGTATACCAATGACATACTTCAGTAGTGTGGTCTGAGATATAATAACTTGATTAATGCTAAAAGCCACTTGTAGGAGATAGAACAATTGTACACATACAGTATGAATGGGAGAAATAGTAATACTCAGTATGGTCGACTTTACAAATCTGCTATGCTTTCAAATTAAAAGAGCCTGGCCATTTGTTTACTCTAGAAAGTGAATGCAAATTAACTGAACCATCCTGAAAAATAAAGTTTTTGCATCTGGCTCTTTAAAAAAACAAAAAAAGTACCTGTGGCGACATTTCTACAAAATGATATTGTGCTACTATGCTCATTTCCTGACACTTTCAAACTGAAACGTGGTGAATGGCACAAATACTGCGTTCAGTTTTATCCAAAGCAGATGAAAGTCAACCTGGCTGTGTTTTATTTAATTGATTGTTATGCTTATCACAGCAGTTAATGCTCTAGCGTGTTTGAAAATAACATCTAACCGAGGTATAACAAAAGCAAACATGATAATCTTGCCATTTTAGCTTGCTTCTATGACTCGCATTTCACAGGATTCGTACCCGGACGCTACATATTGCAAGTGCGGTGCTGTACTAGGTGCGCTACTAAGTTTACTACGTTGGAAAAGCTATACCTATGAAGCTGGTTATGTGTCGCAAAAAAAACAAAATGAATTAGTTTACAAATCATGCACTGTGGTAGAAATGTTTTGAGGTCATAACACTGTATTGTGCAGGGAATCAAATGAAAATATATCTTTATCTATCAATAATTTATGTGAAAAGGAATAAAAGTTGCTGCTATACTGCAACTAGTGTTAATTTAATTTGGAAACTCTAGTGAATTGCATGTTTAGCTATGTTTTTGGATTGGTTTTTGCAATAATTCAGACAGAGTCACATTTTTTCCAATGAGCCTGTGTTGCATTTTGCGTAATATTATTTGAATGTAATAATTTCTAGCAGTTTCAGTGATTCTGTGTTTCCTGAAAATAGATGCCTGGGAGCATTAGTAATATTGCTGCTGAGTGAAGAGATTTGCATTTAAGGGACTTTGCCGTAAGTTCAACTGTTTTTCAGATATTGTTTCCTATGAATAGCAGTAAACTTCAAGCAATTACTACTTTGCCATTGTTAATGTCACTTTGCATTATGTATGCAGCTTTAGTGCCAAGTACATCAGTAACTTGCATTCAATCTAGAGTTCAACCTCAGTTCATGCATGCAGAACAAACTTAAAGACAAGAGAAATTAATCAAACACACTCACCTCAGCCCTGCATGACATTTTAGGTCTTTTCATTGGATATTAGAGATATCCTATGTCAGCAACACCACACGCATGTGTCGTGGTACTCTCATGGACGTGCGTCGAAGACTGACACAAAAGAGAAGAAATTACTGAATAAAGTCGTTATTTTTGTAACTTTACAGTTGAACCATTGATGTCACATGATGTAACAATTTCCTTACTACCTTTCTGGGCCTTGAACGTGGTAGTTGCATTACTGCCTATGCAGGGTCAGAAAGCTCTCGGATTTCATCAAAAATATCTTAATTTGTGCACTGAAGATGAACGAAAGTCTTACAGGTTTGAAACGACATGAAGGTAAGTAATTAATGACATAATTTCCATTTTTGAGTGAACTATCCCTAACAATATATTCGTCCTTTCAGTCAGTTACTTTACAGAAGCTTGTAGTGTAGCAGATTTTTAAAAAGAGTAGCTTGACTGCAGTTCAACTACTTCAGATTATGAGTAGCTTGTAGCTTGACAAGCTACAGCTTTAAAGTACCTTCCCCAATGCTGGATGGGTGGCAGAGAGAATCCACTTTGGAAGAGCTGAGTTTGAAAGGACAAATGGAAAAAGAAGAGGGGGGAGAGAGAGAAAGAAAGAGAAAGGGAAAGGCTTACCTTCTCACACAGGGAGGCTTTCATTAAACACAGTCATCTTTGGTAATAAGCACTTGAAGACTGATCTCTCCCATTGCTTCCCTCAGGTGCTGCATTACCATAATGGATTCTCACTGCAGCGCGGTATTAAAGCGTGGAGGCATATTCCAAACTCAACGCAAATGCAACTTGTAATGCACATTATCCCGGCTCAACACATTAGATGTCATTACTAGGGCTGGAGCAGACAGCATTTCGTCATTATCTGCTGAAGTGTTCCACGGGGAAGAGGAAAGTGAAGGAAACGCACAAATAATTCTGGAATCGGCTGGTTTTTTTCTATCAATGTCTGTTAATGAGTCTTTGTAAACAAGATGATTATTAATTAATGATAAAGATAAAACTATATTGCTTTTAAGCTCTGATTTTGAGAGCTTAATATTAATATTCATGTTTTGGTTCCCCAAAGAACCCTTCAGTGAACAGTTTGTAAAAAAAAAAAACATTTTTTTCTTAGGGTAAAGAACATATTTATTATCTGAAGATCGTTTTTGTACTGGAAAAAACCTTTTGTGAAATGGAAATATAACCTGGGTGTAAATGTTCTTCATGGAGCCATCAATGCTAATAATGAGTATTTATTTTTAAGAGTGTGTAAGTTTAGGCTGTAAGCTTTACTACAATTGCTTGGTCATATAGAGTACTGTGCAAAAGTTTTAGGCCACTAGTATTTTCACCAGTTAAAAAATGGTTTAAAGTAAGTTATTTCTATCTTTTGCTGTAGTGTGTCAGTTTACATTTCCAAATGTTCTGTTTGCCATTAATTGTAATAATCTAGTGAGATTTTTGTTTGCACAAGGAGTCTGACAACAGCCAGTGCTCCACACTGAGATCTGATCTCACCATCATCCAGTCTGTCTCTGGAATGACATGAAGAAACAGAATAACTGAGACAGACTAAATCCAGAAGAACTGTGGCAACATCTCCAAGATGTTTCAAGTAACCTACCTGCAAAACTACCTGAAAAACTATGCACAAGTGCACATAGGGCAAAAGCTGCTTTAAACGCAAAGGATGGTCACATCAAATGCTTATTTATTTTAGTTAATAGAAGTTCTTTGATAAAGGAAATCTATTTATGACATTGTTTTTGACAGCATCCTCATTTTATGTGCTTAACTGCCTAAAAATTTTAACAGTACTGTAGCTTTGTAGGTGTAGGTCTCTTAAAGCATCTTGGAGATGTTGCCAGAGTTCTTCTGGATTTAGTCTGTTAGTCTGTTCGTAAAAGTTCGTTGAAATGTGCAATTTTATATTACATAGTAAACGTATTTAGTATGGTGGGTAGATTTGACCAATGGCATATTTACATACAATACATTGTACTCATGATTTAAATATTCTATGTCTCAAATATTAAGCTGTAATTAAACTTTGTCATGCGACTTTTTGAATCAGCCATGTAAAAATGTTCACATGCAAAATGTGAAAATTCAGTCTTCAAATTCAGAGCTAAATTTTGTGACCAGTGATTTAAATGGATTCATTTAATATCCATCAGTAGTTTTGCTACCTAGGCTCATTGGAAATACGTGCCTCAATACACATTTCTGCAAAACTGCCAAAAAATGTACCTGTATGTATGAATCACTGCAATTTTCAGTTGAAATGAACATTAGAGGCAGTAAAACTCCAACAACATTTATTTCTTTTCCCACAAAGTATAATTTACAGATACAGAGTTTTGATTAATAAAGCCTAATTTTCACACAATATTATGACTTTTTAACAATTTCAACATTCCGCATGATTTGAAAACAGATACTTATGAATGCTGTTGTCATATATACAGCTTCCTAAGCATGAGTTTTCTCACAGCTCATGCGATACAACGTTGCACTAGAGTGATTAAGAGCTCTGGTACAAACCCAGTGAAACCACTGCTCAAGGATTTAAAATAAAATAGGATTCTGGATCAACAAATGTGCTTTTATGTCACTTTTGCATTTGTTAACACTATCAGGTGGGTTTAGGCTTGGGTTTGGTGTAGGGGACATTTTTAACACGATACAGCATTAACTTTTAGCGACACTCCCTGGATATTTTAAATCTGAACAGCCACAGTACATACCTCAAGCAGCGTAATAAAAACACAGCAATGTGCGCATGTACCAGTGTAATAAAAACATGCCACGGTCACGTATTGAAAGAGTGTTTTAACACCACTTTCTGGACTTTCCACATTGAAACGGCCACAAAACATGCAGTAAGGTACGAAATTACAGTCTTGCAGAAATATACACAGAGGCACATATAAGTGCAGCAGTTGCAATATGTTGTCAAAGGTCTTTGGTTTGTCTTCGCATTGATTTTAGAGCCTAGTCGTGTGAGGATGTGTGTGTATTCATGTATGAGAGTGAAAATGTTAAGGTTTGTGGAGTTAATTCCCAAGCAGAGCTTTTAAATGACTCATAATGCTGATATAAGGACACTTGCTGTGCTCTTCATGAATAAGAAAAACAATAAAGTGCAGAGAAATGTTCCAGCGTAAGAAAATAGAACAAAAAAGCACAAGCTAACTATGTATGGATATGAATATTTGATCATTTATCTAAGCATGCAAAAGAAGGCAATCTCTCTTATTTTAGCGAGGCAGACAGAGTTTCCTGAAGAGAGGAATGGATAATTCATCACATTTAAGAAAATACAGAAAAAGACTCGGAGCGGAGAACTAAGAGCAAAGAAGGGATATAAAAAGTCGTTTTTCAGTATTAACTTGACACTGAAATTGTCATAACACTCTTATAGTGACTTGATGTAAAATGTTATTACAGCCAATCTCAATTAACACAACAGACTCGGAGCATCCACCTGCCTCAATAACACACTTTCTACTGGGACTGTGTCGGCACTGGGAATTATGGCTACATCGAGCGCTCCATCTTTCCTGTGACAGTTTTATGAAAGATTCATGACACCGGGTAACACAGCGTAAGCTCCTCTTTCAGGCCTTTAGTCCCGAGGCTCCAGCAGTGGGAAGAGGCAGAATTTGTTCTACAACACCAGCACAACCAGAACTGCACTGCTGGAGAAAAAAGTAATGCATTGCACAAGTTATGTGCCTTATACTTACAGCAGTGGAATTATTTCAGCGATTTTTACTTGTACTCTCTTTTTATACATTTTTATACATTTATATACAACTGTGCAGCACTCTTAAAGCTGAAATTATATAGCAGTTTATGCTATAATGTGTAATTATGTGTAATTATGTGTGTGTGTGTGTACATATATATATATATATATATATATGTACTTCTTAATATTCATATACATTTATTAAGTAGACCTATTAATACTTTTATTCAGCATTAAATTGCATTAAATTGATCAAAGGTGACAGTAAAAACATTTATATTATCATTATTTATATATACAGTGTATATATATATATATATATATATGCTGTGCTGCTTGAAAGTTTGTGAACCCTTTAGAATTTTCTATATTTCTGCATAAATGTGAAATACCAAAAAAAATCAGATTTTCACACAACTTTTGAAAACTGACAAAGAGAACCCGATTTAAACAAATGACATGAAAATATATGCTTTGTCATTTATTTATTATGAAAAATTCTCCAGCGTTAAATATTTGTAAGTTGCAAAAGTATGTGAATCTCTAGGGTTAGCAGTTAATTTGAAGGTGAAATTAACAATGAACAATGAGCAACCATGTCATGCATGGCAGGATTGCAAGGAGAAAGTTACAACTCTTCAAAAAACACTGCTTCCTGTCTGCAGTTTGATAAAGATCATGTGGACAGAAGGCTATTGGAGAAATATTTTGTGGACGGATGAGGCCAAAATATAATTTTTGGTTTAAATAAAAAGTGTTATGTTTGGAGAAAGAAAAACACTGCATTCCAGCAAGAAGAACCTTATCCCATCTGTGAAACATGGTTGTGGTAGTATCATGGTTTGGGCCTGTTTTGCTGCATCTGGGCCAGGACGACTTGCCATCATTGATGGAACAATAAATTCTGAATTATACCAGCAAATTCTAAAGAAAAATGTCAGGACATCTGTCCATGAACTAAAATCTAAAGAGAAAGTGGATCACGCAGCAAGACAACGACCACAAGCACACAAGTCATTCTACCAAAAAATGGTTAAACAAGAACAAAGGTAGGTTTTGGAACAGCCGAGTCAAAGTCTGGACCTTAATCCAAATAAAATGTTGTGGAAGGACCTGAAGCAAGCATTTTTTCAGAAGAAACCCACCAACATCACAGGGTTCAAGTGTTTCTGTACTAAAGAGTGGGCTAAAATTCCTACAAGTCGTTGTGCAGGACTGATCAGCAGTTACAAAAAACGTTACCTGCAGTTATTGCTTCAAAAGGGGTCACAACAGATACTGAAAGCAAAGATTCACATACTTTTGCACCTTGCAAATATGTAACACTGGATACATTTTCTCAATAACTAAATGACAAAGTATGTATTTTTGTCTTGTTTGTTTGATTGGATTCTCTTTGTCAACTTTAAGGACTTGTGTAAAACTCTGACGATGTTTTGCGTTACATTGCTGCAGAAATATAGAAAATTCTAAAGGGTTACAAACTTTCAAGCAACACTGTATATGACCCTGGATGACAAAACATGTCAGTTTGTTGAAGATTTTGAGATTTATACATTATCTGAAAGCTGATATAAAAGCTTTCCATTGATGTATGGTTTGTTATGATAGGACAATATTTGGCCAAGATGCAACTATTTAAAATCTGGAATGTGAGGGTGCAAAAAAAATCAAAATATTGAGAAAATTGTCTTTAAAGTTGTCCAAATGAAGTTCTTAGCAATGCATATTACTAAGCAAACATTAAGTTTTGATCTATTTAGAGTAGGAAATTTACAAAATATCTTCATGAAACATGAACAACGATAATTTTGACCCATACAATGTATTTTTGGCTATTGCTACAAATATACTCGTGCTACTTAAGACTGGTTTTGTGGTCCAGGGTCACACACACATTTTTTACAAACTTACCAAAAATTACACATTTTTTATGAAATAGTTGTTAAATAATTTTAGATATGTTTTAGATAATATGTCGTACTGAGGGACACCGCAGTCACTGCTGCCACACGAAATGTCAGTTCATTAATTAAGCAATTCAAGGTAGAATTAAAATAGTCAAATCTGCAAGCCAAGCCTTTATCTCACTCAAGGATTACTAATATTCATGCTTTGTGTGTCTCCCCATCCCCAAATGCACCTTTCAAATTGTTCCTCCACTCCTGATATTAAGAATTCAGTACAAAATGACTTGGCACCTAAAGTTAAGTGCAGAGAAACGTGTGGAGACAGATGACACATTGAAAAGTTTAATAGAAATCTTTTGAGACATCTTGTTGTTGTTGTCATGCAAATGTGCTCCATGCTGCTAGTAAATAAAACAGACTGAAAAAAGGCACAAAGCAGGAGAAAGTGTCTGCGTGCCCATGCTGATGTCCGTAGGCAAGACTCCAGGCAACATGCCCCGTTTGGCGTAAAGCAGGAGTGCGGTGCCGAGACGGCGCCCCGTAAGACCTTCCCTCACTTTCTCAAATCTTCAAATTCCTTTCTTTGTTTTTCAATCAGTCACACCATCATCGCCGTACCTGGGAGAGGAGCCACGTTCCTACCTTCTATTGTACTTTTGTGCCTCATCTGTCAAAAAGTATCGCTCTTTCCTTGAGGTTTGAGGAAAGCTGAATCGTGATTTGACAACATAAACTATTGTTATGTTTATTTGTTTACTTGTGAAAGCAGCGAGCGTTTGCATATTCGTATTGCTGTTGTCTTTTCAGGGTTTTTTTGTTTATTTCATTTTCTTTTTTTGGTAACCCGCCTAGTTTTGGGTGGATCCGATGTCGAAGAACATTTGACAAGCATTATTCTGCGTGCCAAAGCACTTATATTTAAATAACGAACGTGTGAATGCATATGTCATCTCACGCGCTGCACAAATCCATATTGTTTTTGAAAGTTTTTTGACCGGCTCAAGGCGGCAGCATCTGAAACTAACGCTACACGCTAGTACAAGATATGAATGCATTATAATCTCAGGCCTGTAACAGGAAATGTGATGGTTAATTGTATATTTCAAAAGCCTTAATTGCTTTAATTCCCTGTAATTAATCAGTAATTGCAGCAGGAGTGCTTTTCAACGCTTAGCTTGAGATGCATAGACCTTTCCAATATGGAAAAGCATGAATATAGATGAGAAGCAGACCACGGGAGCTATATGACTAGTCTATATTTAGGAGTTTAAAAGCTGAATCTCGATATGCACTCCTGTTTATCATTTATGTATTCATTTATGATGCAAACGCATAACTTAGTGCTTCAAACTGTGCTGGCCAGGCTGGGTGCCGTGCAGTTAATGTTTTATTGAGGCTAAATGAACTTTTTCTCCATCGCCCCCTTGAGACATTCAGTGTGGGGAACACCTGGTAGGTTGGTCCCTGTCCGCCCTCCCATGCTGAAAACCCACAGCTCCTACCTACAGCCCCCTGCTGGGTTCCACGGTATAATTTGAGGTTCCATCACTGTGGCAGATGTTGAGTAATTGCTGTTCTATAAATGGCAGTCGCGCAGCCCATCTGCCCAGAGGAGACACCTGGAGAAGCGCGGCACGCTTAGCTCCTGAGTGGGAGACTTGAGGACTTGTTGCTGTGACGAGCGCTGTGTTGCTTTTCCAGATTGCCGGCTTTGCAACTTTATTTTCCACATGCCAGAAACTTGCTGTACTCAAGTACACATGCTGTTGCATTATATATATGGAAAGAGTGCCACATTGTCAATGTTTAAATGCTTCTATCTCAGTTTAATATTCAGATACAAGTAAACCTTTTATAGGTTTATTCACATAAAAAAGCATAAATGCTGTTGAGGCCATCAGACCTAAATTTAAGATTTACCTATTTGAATTGCATATAAAATTTCCATACAATTTCCCACTCCATCCAATTAAAAAAAATAAATATATGATAAGTTTGGAGGGAAACCTGTCTGCAAACAGCCATTATTACACACTTTACCTCACTCAGGTGATACATTTCAAATGTCTGTCAGCATTGGCAATGCTCAATGCATGACCTGTATTTGCACCCATATGCATATACATGACTGGTAAAAGGTTAGGAATAATAATAATAATAATTAAAAGCAGTAATATTGCAAATTTAACGTTTTATTTGAATACAGTATATTTTAAAATCTAATTTATTTTTGTGATAGCAAAGATGAAGTTTTATTGTAATATGCTGATTTGGACCTCAAGAAATGTTCCGTATTATTTAGCAGTCAGAAGTGTTCAAAAGAGACCGTAAAGACATTTATAACGTTACAGATTAAGATAAATAAGATTTCTGTTTCAGATAAATGCATATCTTTTGAGCTTTCCATTTATCAGGGAAAAAAAGTATCACAGTTTACACAAAAATCTTAAACAGAGCAACTATTTTCAATACTGATAATAGGATAATAATAGGATAATTCTTGCGCAGCAAATCAGCATAGAAGTAATGATGCTGGAAATTCAGCTTTGCGTTTGCAGGAGTAAATTACAATTTAAAATATATTCAAAAAATGTGCTTTTGATCAAATACATGCGGCCATTTCAAAAACATTGCAAAGTCATAATCATTCCAGACTTTTGACCGGTAGTGTACATCTTTCCGTTTTCACCTATCCACATGAACCCGTTCACATGAATGGCAATCAGATGTTTTGACCTTTGAAACAAATGAGAGGTGGGAGCATAAGGCAAATAAATACAATGCCTTTCTTATTTGATATAAAGCTCTGTTCTGTGGGCATTTCATCAGCATCTGCATTATGCAACACTTTAGTTTCTGATATAAATTCTCAGTATAAATAGTGTGCATTTACATTTAGTCAGTTCCTGCTGCTCATACAGGGTAATATACCGTAGGTTGATAAATGTATGCATATTGCTAAAAGGCTCATGCATGGTTCTGATATCACATAAATATTCAATTACATGTGTAAAATTAGATTTTTGCATTAAGAAAACAAAACCAGGTGTTTTACCATACACAACCTGCTGCTACTGTGTTGCTGTGCAGTTACTAAGGTGTTCTGTGCAGTTGTTAGGGTGTTCTATCCAGTTGTTAGGGTGTTCTATCCAGTTGTTAGGGTGTTCTGTGCATTTGTTAGGGGGATATTCTGTGCAGTTGTTATGCCAGGGTGTTCTGTGCAGTTGTTAGGGTGTTGTTGTGCAACAGTTGTTAGCTGTTGTTGTTAAGGTGTTGCAGTTGTTGCAGTTCTGTGCAGTTGATAGGTGTTCTATGCAGTGTTAAGGTGTTCTTTGCAGTTGTTAGGTGCAGTTGTTAGTTGTTAGGTGTTTGCAGTTGTTAGGGTGTTGTTTGCAGCTGTTAGGGTGTTCTGTGCAGTGTTTGTGCAGTTGTTAGCTTGCAGCTGTTGGTGTTCTGTGCAGTGTTAGGGCATGCAGTTGTTAGGTGTTCTTGTTTGCAGTTAGGTGTTCTGTGCAGTTGTTAGGTGTGCAGCTGTTAGGTGTTCTGTGCAGCAGTTTGTTAGGTGTTCTGTGCAGTTGTTGTTCTTTGCAGTTGTTAGGGTGCCAGTAGTTGTTAGGGTGTTCTATGCAGTTGTTTTGTGCAGTTGTAGGGTGTTCTGTGCAGTTGTTAGGATATTCTGTGCAGTTGTTAGGTGTTCTATCCAGTTGTTAAGGTGTTCTGTGCAGTTGTTAGGATATTCTGTGCAGTTGTTAGGTGTTCTGCAGCTGATAGGGTGTTCTGTGCAGTTGTTAGTGTTCTATGCAGTTGTTAAGGTGTTCTTTGCAGTTGTTAGAGTGTTCTGTGCAGTTGTTAGGGTGTTCTTTACACTTGTTAAGGTGTTCTTTGCAGCTGTTAGGTGTTATTTGTGCTGTTAGGGTGCTCTGCAGTTGTTAGGTGTTCCATGCAGTTGCTAGGGTGTTTCTAGCAGTTGTCAGGATGTTATGGGCAGTTGTTAGGGTTAGGGTTAGGATTAGGTTGATAGGGTTTCTTTGCAGTTTTAAGGTGTAGTTGTTTGGGTGCTTCCTCGGCAGTTGTAAGGTGTTCTGTGCAGTTGTTAGGTGTTCTTTGCAGCCGTTAGGTGTTCTATGCAGTTTTAGGGTGTTCTTTGCCGTTGTTAGGCGTTCTGTGCAGTTGTTATGCAGTTGTTAGGTGTCTATCCAGTTGTTAGGGTGTTCTGTGCAGTTGTTAGGGTTAGGATTAGGTTGATAGGGTTTTCTTTGCAGTTCTTAAGGTGTTATGGGTAGTTGGTTGGGTGCTTTCCGGGCAGTTGTTAGGGTGTTCTTTGCAGTTTTTAGGGTGTTATTTGCAGTTGTTAGGGTGTTCTTCGCAACAGTTGGTTAATGGCCCAATCTAAAGAACCTGTAAGTCTCTAAAATATTCTACCTCTGATCCTTTAATGTGAACTCTATTATTTTATTTTCAGCAGATGAAAACCATAAATCTGATCTTTTAGAAAAGTAATGGCATGTCAGGTATCATTCATGTCTGCAGTGTAAACTGAGTTGGTTTAACACTTCAACAAAACTCTCACCCTAAATGTAAGCACAACAACTCTAGCGCTCCTGCTTGTCCAAAGCAGAACTGCATGTCTAAGGCATTGTGTGTGGCTATCTGTGTGTGGGCTCTAGTTTCCAGGGGGATCCCTATCCCATTACTTTTCTAACAGGAGAATCCCTCCCACATAAAACACCCCCACTCTCTGCTAATCCTGCATCTTTCCTCTGTAGCTCCATGTTCATCCCTTCATCCAGTGTGCTCTTCTCTCATTAATTCCCTATTAACACCCACCCCCGTCCACCCACACTCTACTTCACTACCGAGTTTCAAGAATACTCTTACTCTGGTTTTCTGTGTTCAGTGATTGTGTAAGATTCATTTTGTCGCATATTGTACTTCACATGAAAAGACGCTCTTTCCGTGTCATTTTATCGCAGTTGTCTGTGGTGCGTTAAAAAGGATCCTCTTGTGTTAGGCCAGCGCCGTCTCTGTCTTTTGTTTCTGGGTTTCCCGTCGCAGCAGACGCCAAGCAGATTTATATCAAACAGTCACACATGTGGAAAGCCCTTCTCAAAGGAATGATCTTCCTCGGAATGATCAAATCTGATCCGATGAATTATTAAGCTTATAAAACATCCTGTAAATCTGTTGTAATGAGATCAAAAACGCAAGCTTCTGTAATCGTGCCTCAAGAACACAAAAGCATAATCCGCAACACATCGGGGTCATGTTTTTGAATGCATCGAGATACCGTTTAGCCGACGAGTTGGTTAAGAAGACGCGACGAGCACGCTTTGCATGTTGTTATGCATGTGTGCATTGTTTGCAAATCTGTGTTCTAATGCTCACTCACACGCTAAAGAAATCTCCGGCGAATCAATACAGGGGCACAGCAGCTCCTAGATAGAGGAGAGCTTTAAGGATAATTATGGATTAAGCCTATGAGCCGCTTTCAATATCAAAACTTTTTTTTTCCCTGCCCTACTTAGAGAATGGCTGTCAGTAATCGAAGTTAGTCATCCAGAGAGCCATTACCAATTCACAAGGGTTGGCGAGAATCGAATTATGCTGTTGAATTGATTCCGCAATCCAAGCAGTTTGACAATGTAACGACAACAAGGTCATATTTACACCGTCTTTTAACATCCCATGACTCTCCGCTGGCTGCACAGCCGGTTTGGGTCGGTTTCATTACGGGAAACGGGCCCTGGTGGCTCGGTTCGGAGTTGGTGAGATGAAGTGGGTATGAAAATCAAGCTTTGTTTTATGCCTCAGCAGCATGAAATGAGCTGCTATTTATACCGCGGCTCAATTGTGCGTTCGCGCTTGCCTGAGACAGGTTGGAAAAGGTCAGATGTGGCAATTATGCAGGTGTGGTTTGAATAGAAGTGCGGGGCTGGTGATTGGGGGCTCGCGAGCTGTTGGGGAGGTTGAACGCGGAATCTGCAGGAACTGCGAGCGGACGGCGAAATGGCAAACATCTTGAGCGTGATGAACGCTCATATTTTTACACTAGAGGGAGGAGACGTATAAGTGTTTCGTGATTAGGGAAGGGGACCGTATTGTTATGCAGAGAGCTCTGGCACAATGGTATCGATTAGCAAGCAGTAAACTCAGTTTAGAGAAACAAATCACAGATGCAATCCTCAAACACTACATGCACTCTCAAATTACCTTCCCGGCACACACTCGCACTACATTGAGCAGGTGATAATGAGCCATGGATTCCTGTGCATGAATCTGAACACACACACTAAAAAGAAAGAAAGAAAGAAAAACACTGTAACAAATGAATTGTGTCCGACAGTAATGTTTTTTATAGGTATGTTTTCTTTTATTTTAACATTATTTGAACCCACTATTATCGGCACTGTAAAATATCCTGTTAAAATTATAGTAAAATGTGTGTGTGTGTGTGTGTATTTTATTGTGTTAGTTAGTTGTGTTAGTTATTTTTGTTATTTTTACTTAATCAAAATAACCCAACTGTGTATATATATATATATATATATATATATATATATATATATATGGGCAGTCAAACGATTAATCGCGATTGATTGCATACAAAATAAAAGTTTGAGTTTTACACTGTGTGTAATTATTATGTATATATCACTATATAAAAATTCTAATAAATATATACTTGTAAATATTTCTTAAATATATACATGAATGTGTTTGTATGTACACACAATACACACAATAGGCAAATTATGCGATTAATCGCTATTAATTGTTTCACAGCCCTAATATATATATTTACAGCGTCACCATATTTTTATGTTACATGTAGTTGTATGTATAGTCTTATATGAAGTGTAAGTCAATAAACATTAACTAAATAACAGAAAGTGAATCATAAAAACCCCAGTGTACATTCCTGATAACAAAAATAAGAAGAAAGATGATATTTATATTAAAAAATAATAATATGTGATCTGTCACACAAGGACTTCTGGGAATATCCTTTTACTTTTTTCACTTATATGTTAATTCATAGTTTTTATTCCCAAAACCCATATTTTTGACAGTATTTTAAAGTAAAATTACATATATTAAGCCATTTACATTTTTTAAGGTATTTTTGGTAAGGTAATTACACTTAACTAATTAACAGGTTTTTGCTGTAACATTTACATCATTTTCTGTATTTTTTTTTGTAGTGAATACAAAATAGACATAATTATCTTTAATTTAGAAATGCTTGAGATTTTGCTTGAGAGAAAATAAAAATAAAATATTACTTTGAGAAGATAAAAAGATCATATTTTGAAGAATGTGGGTAACCAAACACTTGCTGGTCCCCGTTTACCTCTGTAGTATGAAGTAAATAAATAAATAAATAAAAATAAATACTAGAAGTCAATGGGAACCAGAAACTATTTGTTAACCAACATTCATCAGAACATCTCATCTTGTGTTGTTGCTACATGTCTGGAACAACTTGAGGTTGAAGGTAATTTTTGGGTGAACTATCCCTTGCAAAAGGTTTGTAAAAAAGGCCATTCAAAGCTTTATTTACATGATCGAAGATGTATTTGTGCTGACAAAAATGATTTAATACTTATACTGAAGTATTAATTCAGGGCTGTTTAAGTTGTTTAGAGAGCTGACAACCACTACAAATGTGCAAAAATTGTACCTTTAGGGGCACAACAGCTTATCACTGGGGCAGAACCCTCAAAGGGACACTTTGTACCTCCTTTACCCCTAAAGGGTGCATATTAGTACCTTAGAGTACCAGTATGCACTCTTTATATACTATTCTGAAGCCTTTAGGGGTAAAGAAGGTACAAAGGTGTCTCTTTGAGGGTGCTGCCCCAGTTGTAACCATAAAGGTACATTTTTTCTGAGAGTGCGTCAGCTCCCATGAGTCTTATCTTCTCTATGTGACACTTACATCCCATCCCCATCACTCCTCAAACGTTCATACAGATCTCAGTCTGTCTCGCTAAGCAGCGCTTGTCATCTGACCAGTGAACAAGACAGTCACTCACTTCATTGTTCACTAATTACCGTTCCCCTTCTGTAACATGTCGCATATGTGCTGTACTATATATAAACTTGCTCACAAGGGGTTCAAGGCAAAATAACTACTTTCGACAGTGCTGAATGGCAGTACTGTGGCTTGTCATTCTGCTGTAATAATTCTGATTGTCGGAGTGTGGCACTGATCCACCCATTGTATAGAGGAGCCTGACACTCATAATCACATAGTCTCAGCTAGTATAAAGGCATGACAGGCCCGTGATGTCATTGTTTCCAAGGCAACACTTTATTTGAAGAGTCCTTAATAAGTTCTAGAAAATGTTAATTAGTCATGGTCATGAACTTGACATAAGATGTTGAAGGCTGATGACTGACTTAACATTGTTGTGAAGCACAGCATCAATCCTCTTGTGTGGTAGATCGTCTACAGTTACTTGACACTTGTATCCCAAATGTGTTACAGTAGACTTATTATAAGGGGCAACCTGGGGTTAATTGCCTTGCCACTTTCACATTGTTGATAGATCATCATTAAAAGACTTGAACCTGCAACCTTTCAGCAACCAGCCCAGATCTTTAACTAACAGCCTACACCAGTGTTTCCCAACCCTGTTCCTAGAGGCACACCAACAGTACACATTTTTGGAAGGCTTCCTTACCTGACCCATCTATTTTAGGTTTTGGAGTCTCTACTCAAGACAAGAGCTGATGAGTTGATTCAGGTAGGTTTGATTCGGAAAAGTTTGAAAATGTGTAAAGTTGGTGTGCTTGCAGGACCAGGCTTTGGAAACACCAAACGAAAGTGTTTTTAGGAATAAAAATTAGTATTTTTTAAGCTAAACCAAGTTGTTTTTACTATTAACACCTGTTAATTAGCTTTAAAATGCAAAAAAGCCAGCACCATAAAGGTTAAAAAAGACAACAAAAAGCAAACGCCTCAGCAAAGCTGTGGTTTTTATCTTGCATTTGCTTTTTTGCAGTCTTTTTGCACCCTCATAGTGTGTGGGCCTTTTTCAACTTGTCACCTACAGCTGTGGTCAAAAGTTTCCATACACCTTGCAGAATCTTACCAAAATAAGAGGAATCATACAAAATGCATGCTATTTTTTTTTAGTACTGACCTGAATAAGATATTTCACATAAAAGATGTTTACATATAGTCCACAAGAGAAAATAATAGTTACATTTATAAAAATGAGCCCGTTCAAAAGTTTACTTGATTCTTGATACTGTGTTGTTACCTGAATGATCCACATCTTTATTATTTTATTTAGTGATAGTTGTTCATAAGTCCCTTGTATGTCCTGAACAGTTAAACTGTCCGCTGTTCTTCAGAAAAATCCTCCAGGTCCTACAAATTATTTGTTTTTTTCAGCATTTTTGTGTATCTGAACGCTTTCCAACAATGACTGCATAATTTTGAGATCCATCTTTTCACACTGAGGACAACTGAAGGACTCATATGCAACTATTTCAAAAGGTTCAGACACTCACTGATACTCCAGAAGGAAACACGATGCATTAAGAGCCAGGGGTGTAAACTTTTGAACAGAATGAAGATGTGTACATTTTTTCTTATTTTGCCTAAACAACATATTTTTTTCATTAAGTACTGCTCTTTAGAAGTTACAGAACATACTTACATGTTTCCCAGAAGACAACATGAGTTAAATTTACTTTCTTCAAATAGTTTTCACCCCCACCTCCTAATGCATTGTGTTTCCTTCTGAAGCATCAGTGATCAGTGAGTGTTTGAACCTTGTGTAATAGTTGCATATTAGTTCCTCAGTTGTCCTCAGTGTGAAAAGATGGATCTCAAAATCATACAGTCATTGTTGGAAAGGGTTTAAATACACAAAAATGCAATTTTTTTTTTTTTTTTTTTGTGGGACCCGAAGGATTTTTCTGAAGAACAGCAGGTAGTTTAACTGTTAAGGACAAACAAGGGACTCTTGAACAATTATTACTAAATAAATATTTTCTCATGTGGACTATATGTAAACGTCTTTTATGTGAAATATCTTATTCGGATCAGTGCTAAGTAGAAAAATCGCATGCATTTTGTATGATCCCTCTTATTTTGGTAAAAATAATTAACATTTTGCAGATTCTGCTAGGTGTATGTAAACTTTTGCCCTCAGTTGTATTTGGATTATTGTGACTTATGCACATAGACTTTTGGACTTTTTTTTAGGTGCATTGAGGTTTCGTAATTTCTTCATTAGCTTCAAGATCCACGAAAGTTATCAGTAAAGGCATTAGTATTAGTATCAGTCTTGATATTCTGGTATCTAAATATGGGTTCCTTATTTACATTTATACAACAGTTCTTTCTGGTTCTCGAATCTGAATGGCTGAGAGGAGTGCAATATTCTAGTGATAACAGAACTCCAACCGTTTTAGCATTTGTATCGCTCCACATGCTTTTTTTCTCACAGCGAGTGTTATGGCGGACACCCAAATCCACTATAATTTTATAAATAGTACTGTTTTTGTGTCACGGAATGTAGTTTTAAGAGCTTTATAGGCCAGAATGTACTTGTTTATACTTCAAATACATGGTTTGTACACAAATTCACAGACGTGGGGCAGTAAGACTGTAACTGTAGTTTAGAAAACTCATCCCTTCCGAATAGGCCAAATGGCTATTTATAGTCATCTTTGCATATTAAACTGGGATAGGAGATGGCGTTTAAACATCGTAAAAAAAAAACACACTTCAGCTTTAAGAATGTGTGAGAGTGATGGGTAATGAGTGATGACGATGGAAGTTTATGGATCTCAGGTGTTGGAGAACACTCAATGCAATTAAGAGGAAAGTTATTGTGCTGCATAAACATTTTCATACCTGCATCCGGACTCCCTGAATGAGTCACACACACACAAACGATGAGACGGAGAGAAAAGTGGATGTGTATGAGGAAGACTGCCAGTTGACATCATTATGAGGGATTCCTAGACTACTAAACTTAAGTTGGTCAGACAAAGACAGGGTGTAAAGGAAAAAAAATGCACTAAGAGAGGAACAGAAAGGTCAGACTGAGAGGACAGAAGACGGTGATGTCTATGATGACTTGCCTTGACTTTTAGAGAAGGTGGTAATGGTGCTGATGGAACACAGCCAAGACAAAATCACCATGACTGTTACTCTGTCATTATTTACTCACCCGCACCCCATCCTGAACCCGTATGGTTTTGTTTCTGAAACACAAAAAGGAGTTATTTTGTTGAACATCCTGGCTGTTCTTTTCCAAACAGTGAAAGTGAATAGGGACTTGTGAAGCTGAGCTTTAAAAATGTTATATTAGTTTTGATGTTAGTAGATATGTTTATAGCGCCCAGATAATTGTTTATAACTGAATGTGACTGTTGACATTGAAAAAAAAAAATCACACCCCAAAATATATGCAATAATGGCAGTATTATTACCCAATATATAAATTAATCATAATGATAAAATTCCCAGTGCCTTTTGCGTCAGCATTATGAGGCCAAGGGTTTCTTATTTAAAGCAATGAAGGACCCTGCATATCGAAAAATGACGCTAAAGGAGTGGGATTAGTGACTATAAAAAAGTATATATTTTTAATGCTGTATTGTTACTAATGGCTCATTTCCACTGAGCGGTATTGTTCAGTACAGTACAGTACAGTATAGTACACAATTATTTCCGTTTCCATTGTCAGAAGTTGTGAAAGGTACCAAAACAGCGAACCATACCGCTTTTTTGGTACCCTTCCGTTGGGGTACCTAGCACAGCAAAAGGCACTTAAAAGGGTGGAACAGTGTATTTTATAATGTTATATTTTCAGACAGAAAATAACCATTTCTCAATATGCATTCTTGCCTGTTCTTGTGGACTTGTGAAACGTCATTGCCCAAAAACAATTTTCAAAATATTACTGTTATTTTGTCATGAAATTTAGTTTTAAGAGTTTTCAGGGGAGAATGTAGTTGCTTAAAACTCAAATCTGCGGTTTATTTATACAGATAGTGCCTATTTGGAAATTTGCTATGCCGATTTCGGAGATGTGAGCTCCAGGTGATCATCGGGCACTCAGTGCTCATATATCCTGCCTAGAGCAGCCTTAGCTTAGCTAGTCCTTCTGACATTTGCCACTGACTCTGTAGTGATTAAACATGAGATACAATTAGTTTTGGATAAATCTAACAGGCAATCTTTAGTCTCATGAAACAATTATTTGTTCCTGGTCATATCGTTTTGGCTGAGCACAAGTTATGTTTAACTTTATATATTTAATTTTGAATTTTACCGTAGTACAGCACTGACTTTGTAGCATACGTTTGGCTGAATTGTTTGCTTTTGTCTTTATTTCCTATTATTTAAACCTCACTTTGTACTTGTACTTTTATAATGGCTATGTTCATTAAAACTGACATTTAACAAAAAGAGGCAGAGTTGTGCTTTATGTCAATATTAAGAAATGGTTATAGTTGTGTTTTATCACGCCTATCAAGTAAGGGAACTATTGGCGGTGAAAACGCAAGCTGGATCAAGGTGTTCTGTCCCGAATCATTCAGTACTGCATTGTACTGACCTGTACCTCTCAGTGGAAACGAGCCATAAAATGGTCATTTTTCCTGCATATTTCAGCATATTGTGTTTTATATCTTTGTATTCGCTATAAAATGGGTGAGTTTAGGTTTGGGGATAGGTTAAGGGGTCTACAAATCTAAATCGATAAAATTGTAATAATGCATTGATACAAATATCTTAATGGTATAAAAAATGTGTGAATATTTTCCTGCACATCTATACATCTATCTCATACACTGTATTCCTTGCCAATTTCATACTGTTCTGTCTATATACTGTGCTATTGCTGATAATGTTGGTCCTTATTATGTCACTGCTTACATTCCTATGTATTCACACTTTATGAAATTGCACTGTCAATTGATGCTCTAATGTAATCTTGTTGTTTTATAGCAATGACAATGAATTATTTATTCATTCAAATATTTTAAGCTGTTTTAAAAATATGTAGCAGTTTTTACATTTTGAATGTAAATGTAGATGAAATACATACAAATTGTGTGTTCATCATCAATAAAAACTTACAAAAATATATGTTTTTTGCTTGTAAACGTTATACATACTAATACCTACAGTATAAACAATGAGACCAGGCTGTTGCAATATATTAGATCTTCAATGAAAAGAACTATAATGTTAACAGTTTAAATTTTGTCCTTTTCCTGACAGGAACTTGGAAGACTTGGAACATACTGACTATATTAATGGTGCAATTTTTTTGTCATTTTTGGGGCTTGACAGTCTTAGTTCCCATTCACTTTCACTGAATGGAAAAGAAAAACTCCTTCTTCTGAGCTCCATAGAGAAAATTCCTGTGGCTCAAACAGTAGCGCTAGCAACTCCAAGGCCTTGGTTTGATTCCCAATACATGAGCTGATCCTCGAAGTTGCTTTGGATTAAAGCATCTGCCAAAAGTGTAAAGTTAGTATTATAGATTCAGAACAGCATCAGGGCGAATAAATAATTAATGCAATCTTTCATTTTCATTTTTTATTTAATAAGCTGCTTTTAAATCCATTACTTTTGAATGCGCTATCAAGTAGAATAATTTTAACATCCTCAAAGCTGAAACTGCAGAATAAATAAAGACGAAAGTCTTTGTAATGACATACAGCTGGACAAAAGTGTGATTCATGGTGGATTCACTGACCATATAAACGTTCCCAGCGAATGCTGGCCGTGTACCAGTTTCAGTGAGAGCTTGATGTTTTATTAAGAGAAGTCTGCTAGCTTTTCCCATGCAAACTACTAATCAACAACATAAGACCTCTCTCTGGCACATATGTCCTCTGCTCTCCCCTGTATGAAGCTGCTGAGGTAAGAAGATCGAGTTTTCCACTTAGTGGAGCACAAGGACTCCCACCCTTTTCCCACAGTCATCTCAGCGGTGTGTGTGTGTGTGTGTGTACATGGACATACCTCTGTGCACCTTTAAAGACGCAGGAGCTAAAAGCACAGTTTATAAACAGGTGTCTTATGTGTGTGAACGTGCAGCCAGCGGCAGCAGTACACATCTATGTTAACAAGTGGTCAGCGAGGAAATAATAAATAAATACTAATGTTATTTCCAACCAAATTATTAAATTTGCCTGGTGGGAAGCAGCAGGGGACAGCAAAATGAAGCACAAATGGCCTTCGTTATTTCAAACCAGGCCGATTCTGCCTTGATTTTCAGACCCTGGTGTTTCGTTCTTCAGTAGGCCCTTTGTAAGGATGTCATTTATTTCATACTGCGTTCGGATGGAATAGTTATACGTTTGCTAGCGGCTACACCCTATTAGCATAATTTCTCTTGAAATGGTTCTGAAATTGCCGCGGCACTGACAAGTCGTTCGCTCCTTGCTCTTGTATTCGCATTGTGTCGGAAGAAAATATGTGTGTGTAACTAAAGGGTACTAATACAGTGAAAATGGTGATTTTGGAAGTGCGTTAATGACAGTACCGCGCCGCTCCGATGCCTTGCGCACCTAATTCCTTCACAGGACGCAGCGGTTTGCTCAGCCGCCCTGCTCATTATGAAATACCTCCTGGTGCTTCAAACCAGCTTCATACGTTCACGCGCACACTGTGTCACTTCTCTGATTCTCTCAGTTTAACACAATACATCGTTAGATCCTTGCAGCGCTGTATTCGCTTTTGTCTGTGTGGCCTGAATCAGGTCTTTTTGACAGTGAAAAATGGAAGAGGTTTGTCTCTCACTGCCGTTGTCTAGTTAGACTAAATGCAAACTTCCTCTCCTTCTTGTCTTCGGGTTGTCTCAGATAGGAAACATGTTTTAGACTGCATGCATCTCCTTTCTTTTCTTTGCTTTCATCAGGTAAGACACTTCCAGCACATCTGACGTGAAGCCTGAAGTACTTTTGAATAACTAGAAGAACTCACTTCCTCACTTAAGGATGTTGACAAAGAGGAATCACTTCGACGACGACCGCTAAAGTAGTGCCACGCAGTCAGACTTCACTATCCGCATGAAGTCTGGTCCACGTTCAAGTCAAGTTGAGGCAAGTTTTGTTTGTAGAGTGCCTGCTTTGCTAGGTCGTAGAAGATGCAGTGAACTCTCCCTTACCAAAAGAAGTATAGTTTTCTTTTTTTTCTTAAGTATAATTAAGTAAAGTTCAAGTATATTTTTAAGTATACTTTATGCAGTAAGTATACAAATATCAGTGTACTAGTAGTATATTTGAGAGTGTACTATTTAAATACTCCTTGGGTCTAAATTGGGACTTTAAGTATAACAGCAGTAAACTTTGAGTACACAACTAGTTTATATCTATGTTTTTAGTTTGCACTGCAACTATACTAAAAGTGAACTTATAGATATACTAGTTTTTCTAATTTAATACTTGCAGCATTTTAATACACATTGAAGTATAAAATGCTGGGGTTTTATTCTAGGTTGATGCATTCTTTTTTTTTCTAAACACTTAAATATGGATAAGTTTGATTAGTTAAAAACAACAACAACAACATTTTGAACCAAAAGCTGAAAAAAGATTAGGAATTGGATTCAGATTGATAATCAAAATGTATATGGAGTCAAACAACTCCCCAGTCATTATTACCTCTTAATGGATTGACATTTTATTCCATAACGTTACACAGTTTTGATGCTGTTTTATGTCTGATGATGACGTTAGATTGCACGTGGAAGCATCTGTAGTTTCGGTTTCTTCTTCGCTTGTGTTTTGGAAATTCTGTACTGAAGATCTGTAATAGCGCCGTCTTCCATATAACAGTGAAAACATGAAGTCTCAGAGCACAAGTATAGCTTAAATATATTTAGACATTTACACTTAAATGTCATTTAAAATATATTTCTGAGAAGTACATAAAAAGTAGACTGAAAGTATGTTTTCTTATTTTAGTTTAAAAAAAGTATACTAATAGCACATTTGAATAAACTTCTTTTTCGTAAGGGCTGTGACACTGAGTGATTAGCAGGGCTCATTTTAATCTGTTTTTGTCTGCTGGTGAAAATATATGAAAATGTATCCAATAGAATATGAAAACTAGAAGAGAACTACAGTCCCATGAAGCACTGTGAATGACATAATCAAATAAAAAATGGTGGTGAAATATAAAACTATTAATTTAAAGTTGTTTATTGTATCTACAGAAACAGTACATTTTAATTTTATTGCAAAATATCCACACAAATTAAGTGTTTTGAGAGCATAGGGAGACTTGATTATGTCATTTGTGAATGGGCAAAGCCAAAAAGCTTGTATGGCATGCTTTGAATCGCTAATTGGTGCAATTTTTGTACTGCATCATGGGTAATGTAGTTTTTCCACCAAGAATTTTGCTATTAAAGGAGTAGTTCACTTCCAGAACAAAAATTTACAGAAAACGTACTCACCCCGTTGTCATCCATGTTCATGTCTTTCTTTCTTCAGTCGTAAAGAAATTATGTTTTTTGAGGAAAACATTTCAGGATTTCTATCCGTATAGTTGACTTCTATGGTGCCCATGAGTTTGAACTTCCAAAATGCAGTTTAAATGCAGCTTCAAAGGGCTCTAAACAATCCCAGCCGAGGAATAAGGTTCCTAATTATCAAAACGAAATGATCGGTCATTTTCTAAAAAATAAAAATGTATATTCTTTTTAACCTCAAATGCTCATCTTGTCTAGCTCTGACATGCACATGTGTACTCTGTGTATTCCCGTTCAAGACAGTTAGGGTATGTCGAAAAACTCCCATCTTATTTTCTCCTCCAACTTCCCTTCGTCCTACACCGCTGTTTTACCTTTCTTTGTAAAGGGTGTTTGATCTTCTTTGCATGTTCACTTTGTAAACACTGGGTCGGTAGTTCTGCAGCGATGTAGGATGATTCTAAAGTTGGAGGAGAAAATGAGATGAGAGTTTTTCGACATACCCTAACTGTATTGAACCGGAATGCACAGCGTACATGCAGAGCTAGATGAGCATTTGAGGTTAAAAAGTATAGAATTTTTTTATTTAAAAAAAAATGATTGATCGTTTTGCTAGATAGGAACCTTAATCCTCAGCTGGGATCATTTACCAGGGGCAGCCGTGGCCTAATGGTTAGGGAGTCGGGCTTGTAACTGAAAGGTTGCGGGTTCAAGTCCCAGGTCCGGCAGGGATTGAAGGTGGTGGGAGTGAATATCCAGCGCTCTCTCCACCCTCAATACCACGACTGAGGTGAGTCCCTTGAGCAAGGCACCGATTCCCCCAACTGCTCCCCGGGCGCCGCAGCGATAGCAATATGGCTGCCCACTGCTCTGGGTGTGTGTTCACGGTGTGTGTGTGCGTGTTTGATCACTTCTCACTACTGTGTGTGTGCACTTGGATGGGTTAAATGCAGAGCACAAATTCTGAGTATGGGTCACCATACTTGGTCCTTTCCTTCTTTAGAGCCCTTTGAAGCTGCATTTAAACTACATTTTGGAAGTTCAAACTCAGGGGCACCATAGAAGTCCACTATATGGAGAGAAATCCTGAAATGTTTTCCTTAAAAAAGCATAATTTTTTTATGACTGAAGAAAGACATGAGCATCTTGGATGACAATGGCATGAGTACATTATCTGTATATTTTTGTTCTAGAAGTGAACTACTCCTTTCAGATTAGTTAAAAAAATAATAAAGAATAGCGCTAACAGATGGCTTCAACAGAAGCACATACAATCGATTAACGTCTCTGAGCTCACAAAGGTCTGTATTTAAAGGTTTACCAGTTATTGTTAAAAATCAATTTCCCTGCGGAGAATATTAATTGAGTTTTCACTTCTGGAATTCAGTTGTTGTGCTCCATAATCATGACATCTAGAAAAGGAAATAAGTTCTTTTTGTAAGCTTTTGTATATGTGCAGTACAAGCTTTCTCTTGACCTCCCTACAGTTGTATTTTGAGTGTGATTCATTGTTAAAAAGAAAGAGAAAAAATTACACACACTTAGTTGTAATAAAGTGTTTATCCAAATAATAAAGTTAAAGATTGGTTTGATTGTCATGGCCAAAGTAATTCTCAATAATAATATTATTGCGGTAGGTAGTGATGAAGAATTTTATTTATAAAATAGAAAACAATTATTTTGTACATTTGTGAAAGCTGTTTTGCCTCATATGTGAGCTGTGTGAATTTTGAAGGCCTCAAGGCCAGACTAACTGACTGAGTAGGCCTTATGGTCTGCGTGACTGCGCTCATGAATTGAGAATACAGAAAGAGATGGCAGATGCTCCAGGATGAGATAGTACAGAAATGGATAATGTGTGTAAAAATCTTTAAAATCCTAAAATGCACATGTCTCTGCAACCTTGGGCACCTGGAAGGGGGTAGATAAGACAAGATATGTTTTGAAAAAACAGACTGCCAGTTGATTTTCTACAGTGAAAACAAGTGTTATGAAAACTAATAAACAATAATAAAATTTACCAGGAATGACATATCAAAGAATGGTCTATACATTCACTGGACAGTAACCAGTAATGGAACTGTATAAAGATGGTAGTCTGGACAAGACAGATTCAGATGTCCTGGAGGCATCTCGGCTTTGTTGTCTTCTTGCAGTAAAGTCTAATTTTGATGTTTGGAACTCCTGAGCATTATTTTGCAAGACAGAGAAGACTTTTCCTCACAACAGCAGGTAGGTAATTACAGGGGTTGGACAATGAAACTGAAACACTGGCCAATACCAGCTGTGTCCCAAAGTGGAGTGCACGCACTTCGAAGTGCACAAAGGACCCTCCGAAGTGCATGAGACGCTCCACCTTCGCAAGAATTCCTAATTGCGCCACCAGGTGTTCCCGATTACCGCTCCTGTCGCATAGCAACGGTGCGAGAGGGGCGCTGCCATCCTGACAGGTTTAGACGTTTAAGTTATGGAGCCAGCATTGGTCATATTTGTTTTTATATGTTATGTTTTACTGGAGGAGATGGTGGGAATGTACCTCAGGTTTTTTATAGGTAGGTAAATTATATTGTTTTGCTGCATCCTTGATGGATTACAATTTTAAATGCATTCACTGGGTTTGAACTGTTGAATAATGTAATGGTACATATGAAAAAAATGCAAAACCATGCACACACATAAATATAGCAGTTCAAATACTGACTAATATGTTACTAAGGTGCGATTGTCTTGATGGTGAACATATTTAGAAACCCTGATTTTAGGCAGTGAAGTAACCATAAAAATAAAACGGTGAATAAATAAAAGCAAATTATGCATTGTTCATCTCAATGTTCAGTGGCAGCAGAGTGTTTGACATGCCTCGTTTCACTGTCCACCGAGTTGCTGAGGAGTTGGTGGCCATTCGCCACCAAGAGATTCACCTCCCCAAAGACCCCAGAACACATGGAGGCAGGGCTGGATTTAAAATTGATGTTGTTTTTCTAATGTTAAACGTAAGCGATGTTGTAAATAGTTGTAAAAAGTATTTTCAGTAACGTATAGAACAATTTTGTTTTAATGTGAAAAAAATATATATTTACAGGACAAAAAATAAAATAAAAGTATAGAAGAGTGTTTTGAAAAAATTATAAGCTGCATTACAGAAATTTACACATTGTAATTTACAAATTGTACAGAATTAGTTCTCTTTTATTAACACGTGAATATACAGTACAAAAATATAAAATGTACCAAAATTATTCGTTTCATTCTTAACTTCACAAAAATAAACTACAGAAATTAGGTTGTTTCATTGACAAAGTGGCAAAAAAAGATATTAAAAATTTGTGACACATGCAATCCTAAATCAGAGCAAATAAACCATGCCTGTTAACAACAACAGCACAATGAATTTCAGCAGAAAAAAATACTCTATTAACTTGCTTACTTTGTATTTTTTAAGTCCTACAACAAGAGAAAATGGAAACACTTATAATATAAAGAAAGGTTTGCAATCTTAACATTACAAAACATGACACAGCAGGACATGCATACAAAATACTAAAGTGCTAAAGTTTGTTTACTTACATTTCAATGTGAATTCCCCAACAGAGTTCTCACCCCTCATGTTCTTTGAATATAAATTCCATCGTCATCTGCGCGCAGGTGATTCTGGGATATGGTAGGGTGCGAAGTGTCCATCAGATGTACACTTCATTTTCCTGGGAATCGGAGACCACATTTGAAGTTGCTTTCGATTTACGGCAGCCTTCGTTGCGCTGCGGTGACGCATTCGGCCTTGGAATGCGCACTTCGGAGGGTGCATTCTGAATTGGGACAGCTTACGTCGTGACGCTGTGACGCAATCACCCTTCAAATTCGCACTTCGGAGTCCGCGCACTCCACTTTGGGACACAGCTATAGTGTTGGAGGTTTCATGGCTATATTTGCACAGCCTGGTGGCCAATCTTCACTGATTGCACACTGCACCAGTAAGAGCAGAGTGTGAAGGTTGACTATGTGCACCCAATGGATCAAACTGATGATAATGCACACAACAAGACTGGTGACAGAGTGGTTTGATGAACATGAAAGTGAAGATGAACATCTCATATGGCCTGCACAGTCACCAGGTCAGATTATTGAGGGATGTTTTGGAAGAGCAAGCTAGGAAACGTTTTCCTACGCCAGCATCGCGTAGTGACCTGGCCACTTTTTTGCAAGAGGAGAATGGCTCAAAATCCTTCTGGCTACTGTGCAGGACTTGTCATTCCCAGGATGAAATGATGCTGCAAAGGGCACAAAAAAGGCTCAACACCGTACTAATTGTTTTTTAAAACCAGGTGTTTCAGTTATATTGTCCAACCCCTGTATGTAAGTACATAAGTAAGTAAGTAAGTAAATAAATGAATGAATGAATAAATGCAACTTTTAAAAATATATATTTTGGCCATTATTTTGGTTAATTTAGTAGTACAAATCTGATATTGTGACAGTTATACTCACAGTCATATTTTAGTTAACAAAATTAAAGGGATAGTTCACCCAAAATGAATCATTAATTACTCACCCTCATGTTATTCCAAACCTGTAAGACCTTTGTTCATCTTCAAAACACAAATTAATATATTTTTTATAAAATCCAAGAGATTTCTGCCACTGCATAGACGGCAAAGCAACTGGCACATTCAAGGCCCAGAAAGGTACTAAGAACATTGTTAAAAGAGTCCATGTGGCATCAGTGGTTCAACTGTATATTAATGAAGTTACAAGAGTACATTTTTGTGCACTAAGAAAACAAAAATAACAACTTTTTCTTCTCTTCCATGTCAGTCTTCGATGCAAGTTCATAAGGGTGTCATGACGCATCTAGCTTCCTAAAATTAAGGTTGAACCACTGATGTCACATGGACTATGTCTTACTACCTTTCTGAGCCTTGAACATGGTAGCTGTGTAATGCAGGGTCAAAAAGTTCTGTTTTCATTAAAAAAAAATCTTAATTTGTGTTTCAAAGATAAACGAAAGGTCTTGCAAGTTGACATGAGGGTGAATGATTTATGAAGGGTGAACTATCTCTTCAACATTTTAGTTGACGAGAATGATACTATATTCAAACATTTCCTATTTCAACTGAAATGCAGTAGAAAACTATTTGTTTATAACCGGATTGACGGCTCATTTGGACTGAAAAGGCTTCATGTAAACACTGCAATCAATCCGATTGAGTTTGGTCTGAATTATTTTCGATCTGATTAGAAGGGTTGGTACAGACTGGAAATAATCAGATCAACAAGATAAAATTAAGCATGTAAACACTTGAATCTGACTATTTTCCCAATCGGATTCAAAAATCCCTTGTGCACATGTGCAGTGCTGTGCATCATACGAACATAAAAAAAAACTCCATGGGTCATTCCATGGAAATGTTCATTTTTTTGTCCCTAGCCTTTACAGAAATACTACACTTGAAAAACACTTTAGGATTACAATTTCTTTATATTTTAAAATGAAACAATATGTTATTTGAACATTTACACCTTCTTGAGCCATTAATGTGTCAGTATTTGTTTTTTAATTAATTATATAGAATTCCAAGCACCACAAAACTGCTCGTCCCCCCAGGCATGTACAGAGTGCTTTATTTTGAGGTCAAAAACAGGGTTTTCTACTATTTAAAATACAATAATATAGTCATAACTGTCAGATGTTGTAAATGGCATAAAAAACTAAACGATTAATAAATATTATAAAATACATAATAAAAGTAGTGGTCCCCTCGAGTTGTGTCAGTGGTGTTACCATTTAACAAAAAATTGTTTATTTTGAAATGACATCACTTGACTTTCACTTTCTTTATTCCTGTTTCCTAAAGATCTATGAAAAAAGGTCCATTCTAAGTCCACTGTCTCTTTTTAGTTATCAGAAATTTTCCCATTTATTGATGTCAGTGGTTTGACCTGCTGTATTGTTAGGGAATTGTTACCCTGCTGCCTTAAAATTTTAAATTTAGTCAACTAAAATAAGTTTATTCAACTTGAAATGTTAAGTTGTACTAAGTAACAACTTAGATATTTGAGTTGAATGAACTTAGAATTTTAAGGCAGCCAGGTTACAAATTATTTTAAGTTGACTCAACAAATTGTTTTTTACAGTGTACGTAATTGTACATGTGGTTTGATACCTTGCAGCAGTCATTTTGTAAAATGCATTTTTCATGAAAATTGTCACTGGTGTTACTGTTACTGGTGTTACCTTCCTTATGGGTAACAACAGTGAAGATCAGTATATCAGATCTTATGCATGTCACTGGTGATTCAGTGTGTCACTGGTGTTACTGTGTTTTTTTTCTGTCACATTAAAAACATAATCTCCTCATTTCTTGCATTTACATTTTTGTAACTCTGGTTGCATGTGCTGAAAAAAAGAGAAGTAATATTTAATAAAAACCCTTAATATTAACAAAGAAGGTAACACCAGTGACAAAAAATGGCACATGTGGTCTTTAAATAATTGCACAAAGATTAATTAAGCTGTCATTTATATGCATTCATTAAGTCAAAAGGTAATGAATTAATGTGCATGGTCTAACTGTTAGAAAAATAAATACATTTTAAGACATCTTGCCGTACCAAAAGTGGACATTTCAGAATGACCCACATACATGAATGTCTATGCCACAAACATATGATCAAAATCAGGATTGGGAGCTGGGAGTTAAACTCCATTTGCCCAGACTGTTAATGTGCTATACGTTAGACAACTGTCCTCCCGAATGTCATCAGAACTATTTAGTCTAGAAGTAGAAGAGAAATCAAGAAGTTACTAAAAGACACAGATGTTCAGCTGTCCACCAAAACGTTGTACTGTACAGCGATGACACTGACTGGCTGGTGCAGATGTGTGGAGAATGTAGCGTGTTATCACCATTTCTGCCACAGTGTCTTCCATACTATTGCATTGTTCTCACATCCCTCTATATTTAGGGCAGAGTGATCATTTTGGACAACATCTCAAAATGAGTCACTGCAAATTGAGTCTTTATTTATTTATTTATTTTTATGTCTTTATTTTTTTTTGTTCCCCCACCCCCTGTCCTCATTATTTCTGCAGACTTTGCACTATCAAAGCAGAACAAAAGAACGCATGCTTCAGTAATCACTTGTCACCCTTTCATTTCCTATCATTCTGTGTCAAGAGTGAGATTTTGCACAAATAAAGAAGTTGGTTTAATCTTCGGGGACCGAGTGAAAACTTTCATTATAGATATGAGTGCAAAGACTTCTTTTTGCTTTTCATTCTTCCCAAACATTAAAGCAGCCAGACATTATAATCCAATTAACCAAAAGGATGGAAGAAAAAAGGCAACATTAGATTCATTAAAGAAAATAAAATCAACTCTAATCGCTGCAGAGCCGTTCCTAACTGATGGCACGCTCGCAGTTTCACAGATCCAATGCAAAAAAAAAACTTGCATTTGCCGTAATTAATTTGGAAGCTTTTTGATAAGTGGCATTGACAGGGAGATTATTGGTTCAAATGAGAACAATTTCTGCTCGTCTTCAAGATGCTGCCGCAAAGTTGATGAGGAGGCAAGGGAAATACAGTCTTATTTTCAGACTCCCTTGGGAAATGAAATATTGTTTTTTAGCCAACAATAAAGATCATCAGATGAGAGGATAAAGTAATTACTGCTGTTTTAATTCTCCTTTAAATTAAACGGCATTTTCATAACAGACTGCCTCAAAGGAGATATTTTTTATAGGTGCCGAAGGAAAGGGAAATTAAACGATTCGTAATTAAAGTTAAGATGTTTATTTTGCGTGAACAAAACTTCGTCTTTATAACTCGCTTGATATTTATTTAGTCGGCCAGAAAGACATGCTTTAATCGTTTTGAGCCTTGCAATCAAAAATGTCAAGTACTGACCTTCGTAATGTGACTTCGTACATTTGCAATGTGCCGAAATAGTTCATGACGATACGCTTACGTTAGTTTCGGAGTGACTGAATCGTGTCTATTATTGTGAAGTGTGGAGCGCTCAAGGTCTGTTTAAGCTCTCTAAATGACTCTCCTTCTCTGCAGCATTAGTGCCATTATTTATAATACTCTTAAACAACTTTAGGCATTGGTGATTTTTTTTCATAGTGGCCGTAATTTGATTATTTTAATGATCTCATTCCACACTGGGGACTCTTGGTGCCTCGAGGGAAAGTCATGCTCCAATGAGTCGCTCAAATGTTTTATCAGGCCAAAGATAGTCGTGTGCTTGATGGTGATGAGTGGCTCTCTGTGGACGTTGCCTTATTGTACCCCTTCTCAAAGTGTCTTATAATAACACATTTAAGTTAATTTAATATATTGGCATGAAAACACTTTGTCATCTTGCAAAGCTGCATTACGGTGTCTTATAAGTCAAGTGCCAAAGGGATGGAAACTTCTTATGTTGTTTGAATTTAGATTTCTTGTGATCTTAGAAAGGCTTTTGCTTAGAATTTGCTTTGGAGACAAACATAAATTCTGCCTTTATGAATGTCCTACAAACTCGTTTCATTTATTTATTTATTTATTATTACTAAAAAGGAGGAGAAATCAGTCAAAAATACATATGAACTTGGGTTGTTAGAGTGAACTAAAACTAAACCATAAAAACAGATTTGTTACTTGAAATGAAATAAATGTTAACTTAAACCAAATAAAATGTACTAAGATGTACTAAAACCCAAATAAAAATACATAAAAACTAATAAACTAATTAAAATGACAAAAACATGCAAAATTACTACAATATTAATTAAAATGAAAACAGAAAATATTAAACTAATTCAAAATATTAATAAAAACTATAATAGTTGTGATATAAACACACTGTTTAAAAATCAATCCAGGGTTGTGCCTTCCTTTTATTTTATTTCATAAGTGCTTTCATTCTACAACATGGAAAATAGTTAAAAAGTAGATGTGTGTGTTTCAGTAATTAATTTGTTATTATTACACAACATTGGTGTAAAGTTACAAATTGCAATAATGCTAAAATTAAAACAATAATTTGTCCAGGGACCCTAACCTTACAATATATTATTAAATAAATGTATAATAAAAAGCTAAACTAAATTAGTAATGCGTGAATAATGACAAATCCAGAAGGAAATTGCCTTGTGCTTGGTCTGTGTTCCTCAGAGAGAGGTTAATGAGGGTGTGAGAGGATGGATTTGTTCCAAATAACTAACATGTTTCACTTTTACAAATTGGCTTTGTTTGAAAGCGGGCAATGTGTCTCATGATTTCACCTTTCTTCTCAGTTTTTTTGAGATGTGGCTGTCTTTACCTTCTTATAGACGTTTGACTTCTATTTGACTTGTGCACTAAGATGTTCAGAATCAAATGTGACTGCTGTTTTGCTAAGTTAGCCAATTAATTAGACCGTCTTTTCAAGCACACCAACATTAAAGCTGCATTAAACTTCTTGTCATGACATTCAGCATGTCACGTTCAAGCATGCAATACACTGTTTAGTGCAATTGTGATTCACTGGAGTTTTTGGGTGTGTCCACAGTTCATTTTTTGATTATTGCTGTTGCCTCTATAACTCTATGTCCAGTCCATTTTAAGCCAGCAATATAATAATTTTTAAACAATAGTTGACTTAAATATAACAACCCAGCATGTTGGGTAGAAACATTTAACCCAACCAACTGGGTCAAAATAACCCAGCATATGTTCTGTCTAATATTTACCCAGCGCTGGGTTGCCACATAACCCAAGCTGGGTTGTTTTTAACCCAGCGTTTTTTTAGAGTGTGGGTAGTATAAATTAAATTTCAGATGTATTATGTCCATCATGTTGTTTCTATTGCATGACCTGCCAGCGTCAGTTGCGTTGCTTCACTGCCAGTCGTAAACCCTCTCCTGTAGCCTCATGGGATAGAGTGCATCGGATGCGCACTTCAGAATAAGGGCAGAAGTAGTTGGTCATCTGGGTACTTTTTGCCAACTGTTTGCCAACTGTTTATACCACTCTTTTGGCGTACTGTTTTTTGCATACTGTATAGTAGGGAATAGTACATATTTGATATTGATAATTCTGGCTTTTGTAAAATGTGCTAACCAATTAAACTTGACGTGCTTTACCAAAGTCTAACAAGCAGGAATGCTAAATGTAAAAACAAGAAGACCAGATTGCAAAACAGAATACAAAGCCGACATATGGCTTAAATTTGTGGGCTCATGTACTGCTTTCATTCCGCTCAAATCAAAATGTTTACATGATGTAATGTTATTGCTAACCTATTATTTTTATTATTAAACACAGCTTTGTACTAAACCTGTATTGTAATATTTATCTACAACAGCATTCACATATAAAAAAGCTATTGCTGTAGATTAGCACAGCTCTACTATAGGCTACATTATATAAAAACAAATTTACAAATATATACCAGCTTAATGCTCTTTCCATCACAGACTGCATGACTTCATGACCATCCGTCCAATTAAAATTTGGTCAACCAGTCACTTCTCATCGATTAATGTTTAGTCAACTATTAGGCCTCTTTCGAAAATTAATTTTCATAAGTGGGGGAAGCCCTGGACCCATTAAGCACTATTGTATAGTATATTCCAATTCAGATGCAGCTTCTGTGCCACCTTTGCAGTGTGGATACAGCTTTGGAAAGAAAGCAAGTGTTTTCATATTCAGCTGGAATGCTAGTTAATGTGTCCAAACCAGCAGTGTGAAGCAATTCTTCGAAACACAGCATCCAGCCCGAGGCTTTCCACGCTCAACACAGCGCTAATGTTTCCTTTCATCCTCATGTCCTCACTTAACACATTCACCCCAATATCTCAGCTCACCTGATGATTCATGGGTTTCACAGCCATCGGGCCTTTAAGTCATTTATGAAAACAACATCTTCTGCATTCCGGGTTGGAAAGGTCTCGTACGGCACTCCAAAATCATCACAAAATCACTTTCAAGCCCCGTATTCCTTCCGAGATGATGACAAGGCAGTCGATAAACAAACATTTTCCCCTCCAGACCTTTACCTTCATAATCTCATCCATTTACAATGTAATTTACAGCTAAATCTAGTCAGTGAAACAGTAATTGTTTTGTATTGGATTTTAATGAGTGTGAGGTGAACCCAGACACCTCTGTACGCTGTAACCGTCTCTTATGACAGACGACTAAAAGAGAGTTATCAGCGCGGTTTCCATTTCGCCGCCCATTCAAAGAGCACTATAAAGGGCACGAGCCGTGGCTGACGATACCCGTGTTCATGTCACTGTGTTATTAACTAGTTATCCAAGGCTTTTGCCTCACCTTTCCCGTGGATCAATGACGGTGCAATTAAAAGGTACTTTTCATGAAGCGATCTTAATTATAAGTGCTGCAGCTGAAGTCATAAACTCGCTCTTTGTAACTTTCCCTCCTGTTCTGCTGTCACTCCAGGGTGAGCTCTCCTCCTTAAATTATTCATGAGTAGTAGCATGTTAGGATTATACTCGTTAAAAAGTAATGAGGTACCGTGATAATAAAAGGTTGTCTTGTATTGTTTTACTAAGCGTCTCTCACCAGCGGAGGTACTGTAGTTGCTCGCCTGCGGCTCTTATGAAAGGGATTTTGACTCTTGGCAGGGAAAGAAAGGAAAACCAAAAGAGCGGCGTGAAAACCCGAAACGTGCATCCTAACAGATGCAGAGGCACACAGCTGTTGAAACAGAGAGGCTAAAAGCTGTCTTGAGCCGTGTGCTTTTTTTTCTCTTTGAACTGAGAGATGATCTGAGGGGCTTATGCAAAGGCCTGGGAAACTGATGGAAGCGCAGAACGCCTTTGCTTTCGCGATGAAGCGATTTGAGCTCCGATCGCACGTGAAGCTGATGGTGTTTGCTGCCTCTCATGTGACCCGTCTTTCAGTGTGCTGAGTTATTGTGGCGTCAAAAGCAGGAACTTTTTAATGTACCTGGAAGTGTTAGGAGTATCTTTTTCATTCCTACCCATGGCACAGGCTTCCCAGCTTCCTGTAATTAAATTTTTAGTTTCTGTATGGTTTCTTACTTTAAATCTTGCATTACATCACTTAGCATTACATCACTTGCTTAACAATGGATCCTTTGCAGTGAATGGGTGCCGTCAGATAAAAAAGCTGATAAAAAAACATCACAATAATTTCCGTTGCTATGGATTATGAACTTGTCCTTTAAAGTTAAAATGTCTTAATAATGGATTTGTTTATTACAAACATGCAGATTTTCACTTCAGAAGACTGAAGATTGAAGACTGGAGTCGTGTGCATTAATGATTAGCTGTTTGGTCTATCATTCTGACGGCACCCATTCACTGCAGAGGATCCATTGGTAAATCTTAATTATTGCAAATTTTGAACAGTAGTGTTACACATTCTCGAATTCTGTTAATTTTAAAATTTAGACTTTCACTTTAATTGTTATGGTGATTATGTCATTTATAATGAACTGATTCATTTTTAACACATTGCCTCCTTTTATTGGCTTTTTGCCTTTATTATGGTCAGCTGACAAGAAAAAGTAAACACACACACACACACACACACACACACAGGGTTCAGATTAGACTTAAAACTGGTTTCGTTCTGAAAACGACAGCTCTTTACATGACATGAGCAAATTGCTTCGCTGTGCCATTGCTCCAACACACTTTTGTTTTTATGTTGACACCATCGACAAGTCAAATTACTCATACTTAAATTGGTGAATAAAGTCTACAAAACAGACCCTTTAAAATAAAATATTCTCAGAAGTTTGGAATTTATATCATTAAAATAATAATAATAATAATAAAAAACTAACAGTTTCCAGACATGCTGTGACTCATCTGTGATGTCTATTTTGAACACGTGAACATTTAATTTGACTCATCAGATGCTTTGCACGTGTAAAATTGGGCACCGAGGAGTGTAGGTAATGAATACTAAATCTAGAGATGCTTTAATTTATGAAATTGAAAAAAGCAAACAGCTTTGTAATCATGTTTGTTTGATGAAACCGAATACCATCTGAGGTGCTGAAACGAATGATTCAGTTTTCTTGTGGACACTTCACGTGTTTAAATGTCAACGAGAGGCTCCGAGGCTGTTTGCGCATAGTCAGTTTTGGCAGAACACAGGATATTTTTAGGAGACGGAAGGTGCTCCCAAATGTCCCCCCTAACGAGTATTCAACACCTCACACACTAATTAAGTATTAATTACTCCCAGATGGTACACTTAACCCCCGCTCTATTTCTGGGTCTCTGTGGATGACTAGGGAATACTGTGACGTAGGGGAATTTTCTCGTAATGCTAACCTCTTACTGTGAAGGGATAACTATAGCAATCAAAAATAGATCGCTCCATTATCTCGCCTGATTAAATCCTGTGGCTGATTGCAAGCCTCTCCATTGTTGTGATATTAGACATGTTCTAGTGTATATAAATTTGATTGTATGCAGGCATGACTCTGATAATAATTTACTGATAATATTATAGCAGTAATATTACTATGATAATATTATTATCACAATGTGATACCATTTTGCAATGATTTCATATTCTTTTTGCCATTATTCTTTATGAACCTGAAAATTACATTATAATAAATGATTTTACTAGTAGTTTAATTCATAATGTTCACCAAAAAAGAATATATATATGTATATGTATATGTATATGTATATAAAATAAATGGGTGTCCAAAAATACCTCAATTACAGCTGACCTTTTGTAATTTAGAATGGCATAACGGGTGTGGGAAGAGATATTGATAAAGTTATGGTTAATACTACTACTACTTTATAGTATCTAGGAAGAGTTTACACTAAAATCAAAATCTGCTAAAAATTCACCCTCAGGCCATCCAAGACGTAGGTGAGTTTGTTTCTTCATGGGAACAGATTTGGAGAAATCTAGCATTACATCAGTTGCTCTCCAGTGGGTCCTCTGCTGTGAATGGGTGCTGTCAGAATAAGAGTCTAAACAGCTGATAAAAACATTACAGTAATCCACACAACTTCAGTTAATCAATTTACATCTTTTAATGTGAAAATATTTGTAATAAACAAATACTTAATTATGATGTAACTCTTGCTTAAACATGAGTCTTCTATCCATAATATTTCTTTCTCTATAGTGAAAAAGTCATCTTGTATTAATCAGGAGAAAAATATGTACAGATCAGTTGTTTACAAGCAAAACAGCTCTAAACAAGTATGAATTTTGATGTGAGAGGGCAACAGGGGATGGGCTTTTTCAATGGAGAAAGCATTATTATGAAATACAGACTGGTATTTTGGCCAGAAGTGACATTAAAATGCTTCAGTTATGGATTTGTTTCTTACAAACACAAAGCTTTTCACTTCAGAAGAGGTTAATTGATGGACTGGAGTTGTGTGGATTACTTGTGGATTTGATGAAGGAACAAACTCATTTACATCACGGATGGCTTGGGAGAGAGCCATTTTGCAAATCATTCCTTTAAGCAATAATAGAGATCCTTTCCTTAGGAAACATACCATCAAAACTGATGAAAAAATTAAATAAAAATAAAACAACTGAATTTAAAAGCTGTGAAGCATAAATAATAACAGATAATCATCATTCATGTCTCAACATCAAGCTTGTCCTTTCGTTCTGAGTGTCTGATCAATGTTTTTGCCGAAAATAGATTCATCAAAACACTCTTAATTAAGATCTTGCAAGCGATGCTAGTTCTTACTCACTGGCTCTTACTGTTTGTGCTTATTCAAATTTGTAATTAAAATTATACTGTGAGGCTAATTGGCAGGGGATGAATTTATAGATAGCATGCACATTTAAAGCGCTGATGTACACTCTTTTGAAAGGTGTCTGTTAAGCTGCTTTGATTCTTGAACTTGTGATGTGAAGGCCACACAGAGAATAGCACTGGAATAGAGGTTTAAGGTTTAATTCTGCATTCATATTCCTGTATTCATCGACCTTCAGGAATACTGATATAGATTTTTTTTAACTGCTAGGAAATTAAACTACACATTATAAAAAAATAAGAATGTGGTCCAGCACCACATTTCTGGATTTCTGGATTTACCAACATTATCACTTTTGAGTCTTCCAAGCATCTAAGAAATGCTGCTTATGTACAGCATTCCAAATGAGTCACTTGACAGTTTCGAAGCCTTCTTGGAAAGTAGCTGCCTATATTGGAAGTCGACCACATTCCCTGTCCATAAACAAACCCACACATGCGGGCAAACACATATGCAAACGCCAACATCTATACATGCACTGCAAACTCCCTATGCTTCAGGCCTGTCAGCAGGGAGAGTGGAAACTGTTAGACAAGGTCCAATACAAGAAACAACAGGTTTAAACTGAGAAAGTGAAAGAGAGAGAGGGGAAACAGAGATCCCATAGCAGCACAGGCAGACTGGACACACAGTAATTGCCTTTGAGTGTCAGTAATGGTGTGTATCAGGTATAGCTCAGACTGCAGTGCAGAGGAAATGGCTGGTACAATGTCATATATGATAGAAAGAGGAGGAATACAATTACTAAAATTAAATATATGTTAAATGCATATAATTTATTAGAAGTTTATGTCCTAATAAAAGTATCAAGCATGGACTCAATACTTGAAGACATTGAAGTAAGCAACAAGCTTTCACATTTCAAATGAGTTTTAAATAGTGTGCAGTAATGGATATTTTAATTAGTAATATATAAAAAAACTAATTTAATTAATTATGACTGTAACATTTTAATTACATTAAGCTTTCAAACTTTTCAAAGAATAATTTTATTTTAATTTTGGTGTTTTTGCCATTATTTAATCAGTACAGCAGATAAAGATGAACATAATCAGAACTGTTCCATACTGAATTTGAGCACACATCATCCAGATGAGCACCATGACTCACTCTTTTGGAACATGTGGACTAACTGCCGGGGTATGAACTCTCTCAGCTAGGATCATCATCCTCATCATCATCATCATCATCACTGTCATCACCATCATAATCACCACCGCTTTTATTACCAACATCATCACATTGTCACCATCATGATCGCTACCACTGTTCATTAATGTCATCATCAGTATCATCATCATCACCACTATAATCATCAACATAAACATAAAAACTGTCATAAACCATAGTCGCAGTTATCATCAGCATTGTTATCAAAATCATCACTTTTATCATCATCATAAACACTGTTTATGGTCGTCACAACACTGTTCATGATCATCACAATTATTATCAGCATTATCACCATCATCATCATAATTATTGTACTATTTCTACAGTCATTATCATCACTTTTATTATCATCATAATGACCACCAATGTTGTCACCATCATAATCACAATCATAATCACCATCATAATCATCATCATCACAATTATTGTGCTTCTACTTCAAATCATAATCACCACCACTGTTATAATCATCATCGTAATCATTGCTTTCATTATCATCATAATGACCACCGATTTTATCATCATCATAATCACAATTATTATCAGTATCACTGTCATCATAATCATCGCTGTCATCGCCATTGTAATCACCATCATGATCATCACATCATCATCACAATTGTTGTACTTTTACTACAATTATATTCACCACCACTATTACCATCATCATAATCACCACTTTTATCATCGTAATGACCACTAATGTTATCACCATCATAATCACAATTATTATCAGCATCATTGTCATCATAATCATCACTGTTATCACCATCGTAATCACCATCACCATCACCACTATCATCATCATCATCATCATCATCATCACAATTATTATACTCTTACTACAATCATAATCATCACCACTGTTACTACCATCAAAATCATTACTTTTATTATCATCATGATGACCACCAATGCTATTACAATATCTCACAATTATTATCAGCATTATTGTCATCATAATTATCAGTGTCATCACCATCGTAATCACCATCATTGTCATCATAGATAGATAGATATAACTTTATTGTCAAAGTTTTAAGTCTGAAATACTACTACAAAAAAAAAAAAAATCCTGCTGTTTTCATTTCATATAGACCTTGTTCAGCTCTAGAACAGCCTGAATGTTTTAATTTCACTCAAATAAATCTTGGGATCGACAATACATGACTAGGATTAGAAACAATATTCTTAGCCAGCCTTAAGAGGTTCTTACGATAAGAAGGTTCATATAACTTTTCAAGAGGCTGTCCTACTCTCTTTGAACAGATTTTAATTTGGTTCCTCTACTTTGTCTTTAGCCTCACAGACAAACTCATGTACCAAACAGAATTGCAATACCGTAAGACACTCATAATTACAGACATAAAGAATAGTACAAGAATCTGCTTTCATCACTATCACATCATCACAATTATTGCACTTTTACTATAATTATAACCACCATGACTGTTATTACCATCATCATAATCATAACTTTTGTCACCATCGTAATCACCATCACCATCATCATCATCATCATCATCATCATCACAATTAGTATACTTTTACTACAATCATAATCATCACCACTGTTATTACTATCATCATAATCATTACTTAATCATCACTTTTATTATCATCATGATGATCACCAATGTTATTACCATATCTCACAATTGTTATCAGCATTATTGTCACCATAATCATCAGTCATCACCATCGTAATCACCATCATTGTCATCATCATCACAATTATTGCACTTTTACTATAATTATAACCACCATCACTGTTATTACCATCATCATAATCATCACTTTTACAATAGACCACCAATGTTATCATCATCATAATCACAATTATTATTAGAATCGTTGTCATCATAACTATCACTGTCATCACCATTGCAGTCACTTCACCATCCTTATCACAATTATTGTATTTTTGTTACAATCACTGCTCTTACCATCATGATATTATCACCATCATGCTCATGAAAACACTACTGCTTTGACCAGCTTCATCTTCATCATTACCACTGTTATCATTATCATCATCATTACCACCACATATATCATCATCAAATCACCACCACCTCATCATCACAACCACTGTGGTCACCACTATCATCATTGTCATTACTGCTTCTGTCAACACCATCATAATCAGCTCCAATTTTGGTCTATTTATCTACTCAAAAACATCAGAAATGTTGCACTGCACATTTTGAACTAATGCTGTCCAGTTGAGCACCACGACTCAATTTGTTAAAGCATGTGGATTAACATCTAGGCTTGTAACTCTGATTTGAAATGTGAGCTTTTTATTACTTTATTTCCCAGCTATCACACTGAAAAACTCTGCAGTGCCAACAAAGGCTTTGATTTAGGCCTTTCTGCAAAGCGATGTTGCTTGTTCGTGCTGGTTTTCTCTCTCCCTTGCCTCCCCTTTCCCTCTTCTCACTGCACCAGGAATGAACTCTCTCCGTGAGGAAAAGCAGCAGGTTAAGCTGGAGGCTTGCCTTGGGAAAGTGAAAGTATCCTCTCTTTGATGTGAGATTCCCACCTAGTCTCTTTCTCTCTTTTGCCCCTGCCTTCCCTTTTGTATATTCCCCATATTCCATTTGTAATTTACTGCAATGTTATTCTTGAAATTTCTGCTCCAAGGTAATACTTGACGAATGATTGTTTTATACATCACATGCCACAGTTTTGAGACAAAACGTATGATGCCATGAAATGCGATGAAGATAAGATGCCTTTTTTAAAATTAGCTGCTGGAATGTTGCTCCTCCATTATTCCAGTTCTGTCTGCTGTCTGTGGCTGTCCACCACTTTCACAGACTGAAGGCAGCCAGCTGTCTCTGAGAAATAGACAGTGTTCAATGTGTCAGTGAGATTTCACTGTCTGGTTTTTCAAGGCTTCAGTTGATGGGATATGGATGAGGCTATTGCAAAGGAGCCAGAAAGTGTTTTGTGCCTGGATCAGCACTGGGTAATTATAATATCTCTATTTTATTAAAGCCTTGTTAAAAATCTAGTGTTGTTTAATATGGACAGCTCAGTATGTGTAGAATGTATAATACAGCATTGTAATGTATAATGTACTACAGCAGTAGCTGTAGCGACTGATGTGGTAATGTGGGTTTCAGTGGTGTGGAACAGCCTTGGGCCAGTTGTAGTAGGATAGTTGATTCATACCTTATGGCCAATGACATCTTGGCTTTATTTGTGGATCTAGATGGATTTTTTCTCAACTTTCCTCTTCAAAGAGTGGTAGAGATACTTTATAGTGTGTGTAGTGTTGTAAACCAAAGTGAAGTGGAAATATAACCCACAATAACAAACTTTGGAACATTGTTACTGTTTTCACCATCATAATCACACGGTATCATCACATTATGAGAACTATATAATCATCATCACCAACGCCATAACCGTCGCTGTCGTCACATCAGTATCACAGACATCATCAGCATAATTGTCATTATTTCCACTGTTATCAAATCATAATCACCACCCATGATCACAAATATCATTACATTGTCACTGTCATAATCACCACTGCTGTTTATCACTATCATCATCACAATTACCACAAAGAATGCCATGATCACCATCATTATCACAATCATCATCATAATCATCCACTGTTATCACCAACATTGTCACTATCAAGATCACTAACATGGTCCATCACCATCATCACTCTATCATACACATCATCACTATCATCATCACCACTATAATCACCACCAACACTGCTGATTTAGAGGACATCAATACCACCACTGTTATTGCCTTCATCATCATCATCATCATCATCATCATCATCATCTTCACCATCATCATCATCAGCAGCAGCAGCAGCAGCAGCAGCATCATCATCACCATCATCACATCATTGTCATCATGCTCACCACTATCATGAAATCCCACTGCTTTGACCAGTTTTATCTTCATCATCGTCATTGTTATCATTACCATCACTACTGTAATCACCATCATTGCCACTTTTAATTACCATCACAATCACCACCGCTGTTATTACCAACATCTCCTTTAACACCATCATAGGCACCACCACTATTGTCACCATCATAACATTATCACCATCATGCTCACCACTGCTTTGACCAGCTTTATCTTCATCATTGCCACTGTTATCATCACCATCCCTACTGTAATCATCATTGCCACTTTTTATCACCATCACAATCAACACCACTGTTATTACCAGCTTCATTTTCATCATCATCATCATCATCATCATCATCACTGACACTATAATGTTCATTACCATCATCTTAATCACCACCGCTATTACCAACATTATCACATTGTCACCATTATAATCACTACCACTGTCCATCACCATCATCACTGTATCATCACTATCATAATCATTACAATTATCATCAGTATCATCATCATCATCTTTAACACCATCCTAGACGCCACTACTGTTATCAACATCATCACATTATCACCATCATGCTAACCACTATCATGAAACCCCACTGCTTTGACCAGCTTTATCTTCATTACCGCCACTGTTATCATCACCATCACTACTGTAATCACCATCATTGCTACTTTATATCACCATCACAATCACCACCACTGTTGTCATGACTTTATTTTTATCACTTCCACTGCATTATAATCACTGTTAACCAGTAACTTAATATTAATCACCACCACTGTTATTACCAACATTGTCACCATCAAGATCACTACCACTGTTCATCACTATATCATCACTATCACTATAATCACCATAATGGACATTAAAGCACTGTTGATGTACAATCAGTGTTATCACTAACATCATCAACACAGTTCTGATCAGCATAATTGTCATCATCATCCTTACTTAAATTACCATCATAATAACAACGACTGTTATCACCATCATCAAATCATGGTCAGCACCATCAGCAGCAGCAGCAGTAATTCTGTTTTCACTACCACTTTTATCACTAGCTCATTCTTCATCATCACCTCCAATCACTATCATCATTACTATCATCACCATCACCATCAAAGTCATCGCCATTTTTATTTTCACCATCTTCATCTTTAGCCATGGCACACAGCGAGAAAAGCACAACTCAAGTAGAAACTTATGAAGAAGAATTGCTCAAAAGCAGGGAGACAGAAAACATTTCCCCCAGCAGGCTAAACCAATGCAGTGGCTGAGGAAGGCATCTTGGCCTCAGTATGAGCATGCCGCCGCTCTCTCCACTCTCATTTGGATAAACATCTCCGCGGGGTAGAGGACAGCAGCGCCGGCGCTCATCCCCATCCCTCACGCTCCTCCTGCTGCAATCAGGTTGCATGAGTATCAAACCCCCCTCAGCTCACAGCCATGTTAATGTAATTCCTTCCACCAATCCTCTCCATGGACAGCTCTGTGTGTTTATCTGTGTGTGTGTGTTTATATGTGTGAGTGATGGGGTGGGGGCAAGCATGTGTGTTTGGTTTTAAGTAATGTGTCGTATGCTATCAGACCCTACTTTCTCTCTCTCTTTCTCTCTTACATATAATTAAATTATGAACCCTGGGGTCTCACCATCTCCCATGACTCCAGTAACTGGAGGCCCATGGGACACTGGCAGGGCCATGTCGCAGCAAAGTGTATATGTGGAGGGGGGCATAAATTCTCGCTCACTTGCCGCCGTGCTGGGCTGTCACCTCAGATCACTCACTGGCGTCTCCCGTGAGTCCATGTGCAACCAGCAACCTGACAACAAGCGCAAAATGTGCAGCTCTAGAGGTAAAGCTTGCTGAAACAGAAACAAGGCTGAAGACATTCTGCTGGAAGAAGATGGGGTAAAAGAGGTGAAACATGGGTCCTGGATATTGCTCTTTCTCTACAGCAGAATATAAGAGATGGGTTATTGATTAAAAACCACCATATACTATCACATTTTTAGAGCTTGATCCTCTTTCAGTATAACCTCTTACAGACAAACATGTCATTCACAAACTACTTAATCTTATTGATTTTAGTTGGCCAAAAAGTGTTTTACGTCCTACTATTATATATCTAAGGAACTCATTCTAATAAAAGCTTTGACAAGATAGTTTAGTTTGGGGACCAGTTCTCACTATTAACTATGCCTTTTGGCTCAGTACCCTCCTACAGTCTAAAAAATGTTGGGTTATTTTGTTAACCCAAATGCTGGGTTAAGCCTTCTGGGTCATTTTATTGGGCTGTTTTTTAATATTTTTACCCAGTAAAAATATATAGTTTTTTTTGAAAAAAAAATATAGTTTTTTCCTGCACTCTAATAAATGCTGCGTTATTTTTTTTTTTAAACCGAAATGCTGGGTTCACCTTGTTGGGTCATTTTATTGAGCTATTTTTATTTTTTTTTTACCCTGGTGCTGGGTAGTTTTTCTGTAACTAAGCTGCTGGGTCATTTTTTAATGGTTTATTAAATATTGGGTTATTTTTTCTACCCAACCACTGAGTTAAGTCTGTCTCCAAATAAACAACCCAGCTTCTGAGTTACAGTCAGAGCGTTTTCTTTTTGAGTTCTCTCTACAGGAGACAGTGGTTCTCAGCACCACCGATTTGGTGCGCGTCTTTTATAAAGATTTATAAAGTCTTTACTGTGCTGTAAATTACATTATTTATGCAAAGCAATATACAAGGACGATAAGTCAGTCAGCTAAATCGTTGCACATGATGGAAACGCCTTTTGCTATGCATAACAAAAATGGATTTTATTCATTATAATACAGAATTTAATCTATTTTGATGTTAAAATATGTTCTCTAATCTCAGTACTGTTTGTTTATGGGCAGGTTATGGAGTCAGTCACGGCATCTTTCAGCTATGAGTGAAATGTGAGGCGGCGGTCTAAAGTTCATGGTTCCTCAGCGTACAGAAGCCCATTATCTGGCTCAGATTTTGATGACACGCCGACATGAGAATTAGCATTATTTCAGTGAAAAGTGAATACAGGGAATGGTTGAATACATTTAAATTAAAATGCTACTTTTAAATGCTCCATTTTGTATTTCTAAAATGCTTGTTAAATGAGTTTAATATTGTAAACTTACTGTATTCACCCAAATAAATTCAATTTGTCTTATAATTTTTGTCTGTGAGTGTTCTTACTTAATAATAAATGTTCATCTTTTGATTATCATTTTTCCTCTGTAATTCTGTGTGTGATTTTTAATTTCCAGCCCATTTTTAGCCAGCAATATAATAATTTCTAAACAATAGCTGACTTTACATCCCAACATTTAAACCAACCAGTAGGTCAGTTAACCCAGCATGTATTCTGTCCAATATTTACCCAGTGCTGGGTTGCCATATAACCCAAGTTGGGTTGTTTTTAACCCAGCATTTTTAGAGTGTATTTGCTGCTTATTAATAGAAATTATTAATAAGGTGGTTGTTAAGTATAGGTATGGAGTAGGATTAAGGAATCTAAAATATGATCATGCAGAATAAGAATTATTAATAAGCAGCCAACATCCTAGTAATATGCATGCTAATAAGCACGTAGTTAAAAATATTACAGATAGTGGCACTAGCGTTGTTAAAGTCATGGGTTGGATTCCCAAGAAATTGGGACTGTTGCAGAGTGTTTTAAATTAATATAATAATATAATATAATAAAATAACTTTAAATTAACTTTTAAAAACTTTAAATTAAAGTCACCTTGGATAATAGATTAAGATATGAAAATATTATTTTAAATATTACATATTTTTGCATTAAATATCCTAAGAGATACAACTCATAAAATTCAAAATATCAAAAATTCCTTTGGATGTGTTTTAAATACATCCAGATGATATAAAAACTGACACAAGATGATTTTTGGCTAATCACATTCCACTCATGTCTGTTTAGGGTTTAAACACACATTTTTCAGCAGCATTTGATCTACAGCACTAACTAGCCTTTTTGCAATGAAAGACGGAAAAAATCATATTACTTTTTCGTGGTGTAGTTCAAAGAATGCAGACAACAGTAGACATATAAACAGATGCAGAACTAGAGTGCATGATGTAAGATGCCATAATTAATACTCGTCAAAGATACATGCATATTTTAAACCTTAAAGCCGGCATCGGCATAATACTCTGCATGACAAATGAGCACATGCAACATAATGAAGCAACGTTTAAGAACATAACAGTCCATATCAGTAAGACCCGACAGCTTCTCCAGCAGGTGAAAAGAAAGTCTTATTGTGTCCGTATAAAGCAGACATGAGCAGGAGAACAAAAGTACGGAAAAAAAAGTAGTGCACTCTGTAATTTCTCCTGACATTGTTCCCTCACAAACATGAATAAGGCAATTGAACTCGGGCCTCTAATCTCATACATATTGAGTAACAAGCGCTCTCCGCAGATGCATGTAATTGATGCAGCGATTACGGTAGTTCAGCTGCCCTCGCCTGCACCGCTGAAGCGGAACCGACAGTAGGCTGGGCGAGAGGTTCTGGACGCCTCATAAACACGAGTCTTTCTGTGATGGCATGGTGGAGCACAAGTTACAATGAAGCTCATGCATGTGTGTTTTTGCGTTAAATCAATAAAACATGTGCGTCTTCTCCTCAAGCTCTGCAGAGCAGGTCCTGGAAAGAATGAACGTTCAGGGTTTCCATTTCCTTCAGTCACGCTGAACATTGTGCTGCTAGAACCCGGAGCTTTTCACGTGAAAAATACCAGTTGGTGACTTATTTCAAGCAAGCCGTGTGCTTTGAAGCGCGAAAGAATAATGGAGCCCATTGAGTTTGTGTTTGGAGGAATGTGATGTGACTGATGATCTTGTGTAGAGCATTCCGACACCAAGTCAATATTGCGCTCCTGTTTCCGAGCCTCGGAGTAGTTACCTCTGGGTTTCCACGGCAACTAAGCGCAAAGGACAGGGAGATGAGACGGGCTTTAGTGAGTCAGTCCCTCAGGACAAAAGGTTCACACAAGAAATGTCTTCATTCCACCCTGACTGCTTTCCATTCACTCAGTTAAGGAATGGAGAGAGAGTTGCAGTGTCAGAATGCAATTTCGCCAGCCGTTCGTAGATCGCTTTCTCGATCGTCGTCTAACAGAGGTTAAAGTTAGCACCATGCTTTGAAGTCAAATCGAGTCACTAATGATAAAAGACATCGGCACCCTAGCGTACTTCCTCTGGCTAGAAAACGCAGAACTGTCAAAGAATAAAGGCTCGATGGCAACTTTTTAACAAACAACATAATTAATTCCTACAAAGGCACGGTTTGTATGTTCCTAGCGATCAAGTTATGGTGATTTTTCTAGAGAGGCCATTGCCCTTGAGGTCCAAGCATAATTGGGTTATCCTTTGGGTCATTTCAGTGCAGAGCATCATTAACGTGCCTGAGAAGAAGAGGAGCTGTAAGCTAAGATAAACATTAACCCCAGTCGCTGGCCCAGCACTAAACAAGATACTACTCTTTACTAATTAAACCATCACGATATATGAGAGCAAAGCAAGACAATGGAAGGGGTAAGAATGAAAGTTTGATGTCATTGACAGGTTTTGGCCTATACTTGAAGGAAATGTTCACACAGCAAAAGAATATGGCTGTCAGTCCTGTCATTAAAGAGACAGTTCACCAAAAAATGAGAATTCTGTCATTAATTACTCACCGTCATGTTGTTCCAAACCTGTAAGACCTTTGTTCATCTTTGGAACATAAATTAAGATATTTTTGATGAAATCCGAAATCTTTCTGACCCTGCGTAGACAGCAACGCAACTATGTTCAAGGCCCAGAAAAGGTAGTAAGGACATTGCTAAAATAGTCCATGTGACTTCAGTGGTTCAACCGTAATATTATGATGTGCTACGGATTGTTTACAAGCAGCAGAAGACGCACACATGCATCGTAGTACTGTTGTGAACGTGCGTAGAATACTAACATGGAAGAAAATAAATAATTTAATAAAGTTGTTATTTTTGTTTCCTTTGTGCACGCAAAATATTCTTATAGCTTCATAACATTACAATTGAACCACTGATGTTACATGGACTACTTTAAATAACGGAGTGTCTATTTACACTAAGTGCAAATAGCCTGCCTTGTTGGCAGAGGCTATTTACAGTAACTCCGCCCACAAACGTGTGATTGGAGTAGGATTGGAACACTACAAAAGATGCCTGCTATATAACAGCTCCAGTAGCGCAGTTGGTAAAGTGTCTTTTCAATGCAATTGATCAGGGTTCAGATCTGCCTGTTGGCAAACTTTTTTTCTTTCTTTTCAAATCTCATATCATATCAGAAAGGCATTTATTTTCAATAAAAATGAAGGAAATAATCTAAAAGTTGAAAATAAAGTGTCAGTTTAGGGTAGGTGTAGGGAGGGCTTTATTGTCCCAATAAGGTGGCAACCATTTATTTATTTGAATTAAAACTAGAATTTAAACTGAATACCTTATTACTGTTTTATAATGGCTTATGGGTTTGGAACGACATGAGGGTGAGTAGTTAATGACAGAATTTTCATTTTTGGGAGAACTATCCTTTTAATATGTTTGCATTTACACACATTTTCTTTATTTACAGGACTGACAAGTACATTTTATAACTGCACTCACACCTGTACAACTGTGTTTTCAGCAAAGTTCTGCTGTATGAACAGAATCGCACCGGACAACTAGTTATCTGTCACATCATACAGTGCAAAAAGAGCTTTATATGTCCAGTGGTTTTGGTAACTTAAAGTGATGCAGAAATGAGCTGTGTGTCTGAAAGTTTAGATCCGATGACTACTTACCACCGGAGCTACTTCAGACAGTTTTGTTGGTCTGTGCACGACTCAAATGCTTTACTTTTTACTGAGATATAAAAGCTGCCTTTGGTTAATAACATTCTTGACAGATGAAATCACACCTCAGTTGAGCTTTTGTTGTGTTAAACATGATAAGCAATTGTGGACGTTGCCATCTTTGATACATATTTAGTCACTTTTTCTATGGTTACCAGTGATAGTCACAAGTAGAATATGGGCTTGATTTCACTTGCATATTCAAACAGACAGCATTCAAGATTCTATATATGTGAAATATCACCTGACCAAACTGCATCCATTTGGAGAAAGTATTAAATGTGGGTATGTATTTTTTCAAAAATGCGGGCCAAGTACCAAACTTGTAACCAATCAGCACTAAGGGACGTGTCTAATCACGATGGGGAGGAGAGAGAGAGAGCGCTCAGCACAGGACAGACATTTGCCGAGCCAAGCGACGTCAGAAAGATGTAAAAAAAAGGAAAACGTCGGCAGAACAAAAAAAGGCTTACGACAAGGCAGCGGTTCCCAATACCAGTCCTCACGCCTTGCATGTTTCATGTCTCGCTTAGTTAACACACCTGATTCATGCTATGTGCATGAATTGTGTTCCGATTGATATGATCCCTACACATTGTTCATTGTTCCCTATGAGCAGGGGAAATCCATTTAGGTTTACTTCACTTCAGAACATTCATTCAATTAATTCATTCATTCATTCAATTTGTGCTGCACCGATGCCTGCAGCGTCTTCACACACAGATGAAACTTACTAGAGAAGTGTGAAGTGTGACATCATATACCTCTGTAAATAAATACAATTTAAATTTACATCTTGCACAGTTTAATGCTCTCTGAATGGAACATTCACTACATAAACTAGTTTCGAACTGGAATCATGGTGGAAAATCCTGCAATGTCCACTTCGCAGGGCACTTATGGATGAATAGAACAAACGTTCGTTATAAGAGATACATACGAAGGACTGCTCTGCTGAAAAAAACAGCATATGCTGGTTAAGTATGTTTTGATGCTGGTTTAAGCTGGTCCTTAGCTGGTTTATGCTGTTCCTTTGCTGGTTTATGCTGGTCTTAGCTGGTCATGTTGCTGGTCAAGGACCAGCATAAACTAGCAAAGGACCAGCTTAAACCAGCATCAAAACATACCTACCAGCATATATGCTGTTTTTTTCACCAGGGTGGAATTGGGAAACGCTGCGATAAGGCAAGAAGTGGGACCCGTGTAAATATCAGATCAGCTTTCCAGTGCTGGAGAGAACAGAAAGCCCTGCGATCGGACACTGAGGTTGCTTTGTTTCTTCTCGATAGGTGGGTAACATTGGTTTTGCTTTGTTTCACAGAAGTAGTATATGCTGGCTGTTGCTTGAATATAATCATGTGTCATGTTCGCTTGTTTGTTCATCTTCAATTGGTGGTTGGCACAGCAGATTCCGCCATAGTCGTTGTCTGGGTTGCATACGTATGTGTGGGGCGGAGCTATCAAAATAGGGGTGAGTCTCTTTTGGGGTAGGGGCGTGTTTGTTTTGGTGATTTCAAATATCAACATTGGCTACCAGAAATCACTTACCCTACCTTTAACAGCAGAATGAACTAACAGCGTTATCTATGGACTTTCAAGGCAATCAGCCAACTGACACTCTTGGAAAATGGTCCGAAAGCTGTCGCTGTGGCGGTACCTTTTCAAAACGTACTAATATGTGCTATTTAGCTACAAATATGTGTAACCCCTCTGGTTCCACTCACCATACTCACTCCGAGCAGGATATGAACCAGTGTTTCAGCCTCCATTACATATGTACACTTTAGATGCAAATATGTACCTTTAAGATACTAAAATGCACCATTTAAGGGTAAATAAGGCACAAATATGAACCCTTTAAAAGCGCGCCGCCCCAGTGACAGCTTTGGTACTTTTTTTCTTAGAGTGTATCTGTTTGAACTGTTGGTGTTCTATTCAATTTTAATACTTAATTTTTAGTAAGAAGAAGAAGAATACACTAATTTGCATATGTGATGGACATTGGTTATGATCATCTTTGGTATTTCCTTTCAAGTAATCTTGAGTAAAACAGCTCCATATTTAACAAAGCACATACAATAGACCTGAACCAGAAGCAACAAGATGTGCTTTACAGAATACAGATGTTTTTTGCACATAACGCCTATTGTAAGATGCTGTGTGAACAGGACATTTCGAGATTCACACCTGTAAGGTAAGTGCAGTTGTCAATCCCAAACAAAAACAGTATGAATAGCAGACATTTCAGAAAGTAATCAGAAGATGTACACATTGTACATTATTTCAACAACTGAAACCACGGTACCTGCTTCTGCACCGTAAAAACATGTTATATTGTTATATATTATACAATAATGAAAATGCATTTTTACTGTAGCTCAATTTGGAGTGCACAATGTTAGCAACAACATGTCATAGGTTTGTTTTCCAGGGAATGCATGAAATGATAAAATGTGTACATTGAATGCAATGCAAGTTAAAGCATATACAAATGTTAAATATATTAATTTAAAACAATAATATGTCAACATTTCCCTCTGTACAGTAGGTGTTGAACAGTGAATAGGTGTTTTGCGTCATGGCTATTTTAGCACAAGTGGACTGCTGTATTAATCAGCATTAAGGACCACAGCTATGTATTTTATAAGCCTTTTTATATGCCATTTAAATATATATTACTGAAGCAAATCTTTTTTTTCCAGAGCATGCAAAAGCAACCATGTGCCATGCTTTATTTAGCACTTACAGGTGTTATCAGTAACATCTGCGAGCACTAGAAACACATGGAGACTCACGTTATTTCATATTATTAAACATGCATCTGGAGTCCATCATGCGGGATCCCACAATTAGCACACCCACCCTGAAACATGATCAGTTGTATCAGTCTAAACTCCAGATATGGGACTTCCTGTGCAACACCTGCATTATAAGAAACGCTTGGTTGGTTTGGTCATTTCATCTCACTGATTTGCTGTGTTAATTTTCCATGGCAAAATGTATTCAGTTATGGCTTTGGAGCAACATATTTAGTAGGTATCATTACACCTTGAATAGCAACGAGCAATCAGTCTAAAAGGGGCAGATGAAAAACTGACACATCAGAACATGTCCTCTAACCAATAGGGGGTGCTCTTTCTACTAACACACAACACAAGACACTTCACCCTCAATGCCGGCTGCACAGGTGGCTTGCCATGTAATTGAATGCCTAAGTCAGAAGAAACTTGTCTGGAAATATTTTATTGCAAAAAGAATCACATGAGAAACTGGGATAATGGCCTGAGTTT